>OX418225.1:17468012-17973012 GCA_948455865.1 Conomelus anceps | reverse complement strand
TTATTTTTGATACTGTATGAAAAGAGTTTATTATTAAAGTAGCGGATGAGTAAGAGGAAGATGAAGAAGAGGAAGAGGAAGAAGAGGAGGGGGAGGAGTTGGAAGAGGAGGAGGAAAAAGGAAAAAGAAATAGAAAAAGTAAAAGATGAAGAAGAAGGAGAAATCAAAAATCGAATGATGATGAACAACAGGACAAGTCGAGATCTCACCCCATTTCGTCGCGCTCACGTTAAGAAAGGTAGCGAGGGGAAGAAGAGGAGGAGGAGGAAGAAGAGGAGGAGGAGGAGGAAGAAGAAGATGAGGAGGAGGAAGAAGAAGATGAGGAGGAGGAAGAGGATGAGGAGGAGGAGGAAGAAGAAAAAGGAAAAGGAAAGGTTAAAGAAGAAAAAATATGATGATGAAGAAGAAGGAGAAATCAAAAATCGAATGATGATGATGAACAGAACAAGTCGAGATCTCACCCCATTTCGTCGCGCTCACGTTAAGAAAGGTAGCGAGGGGTTCCAGGAAATCATGAAGCACTGATAGGGCGTGTGGAGGAGTAAACTTTATTTTTGTGCCAAGAGAAGAACAGAAGACTTGTATACCAGCTATGAAAAAAAAGAGTGGAAACCATCCATTACACTTCAAGCACTACTATTTTTTATCTAATTATATGTTGGCACTTGTGAAGACATCACCGGCTGTATCTAAGTTTCCTGGATAAAATTATTTATTTTTGTATTTGAATTTCTGATTTCATATTCATTGTGTATTAAGATTATTTTTTCATTTTCATCTCACGTATTGTATGATTTCATGTATTTCAATTTAATATATTGTCTTTACTCACTTTGGGAAGTGATAGCCGAGTGCCGTAGCAGGTATCTGTTCAATCAGAGATAAGTTACGAAACTCATGGGTCATCTTTGTAACGGTGACCGATTCGATTGACCAGCAAAAAAACTCTGTTCTCTGCTGTAAAATCACTTCCCGGTGGTTCGGAACCCACCTAAAACTGCAGGTCCAACTCATCATCACCATCATCCAATTCATTACCCACGCACAGGTCTCAGACCTATGTGGGCTTTATCCTCCGAAAAAAAATATGTTGACGATACTGGAGGGATACATTTCACTTCTGAAAAGAAGCTTCGTCAGCCTGCCGTCAGGGGAAATGTAAATGAATAATATACGAGTGCCATAGCAGGTATCTGTTCAATCAGAGATAAGCTATTCAACTTGGGCCATCTTTGTAAGGGAGATCGATTGGATTTACCAGCAAAAAAGACTGTTCTTTGCTGTAAAATCACTTCCCGGTGGTTCGGAACCCACCTAAAACTGCAGGTCCAACTCATCATCACCATCATCCAATTCATTACCCACGCACAGGTCTCAGACCTATGTGGGCTTCATTCTCCGAAAAAAAATATTGATGATACTGGAGGAATACATTTCACTTTTGAGAAGAAGCTTCGTCAGCCTGCCGTCAGGGGAAATGTTTTGTTAAGGTTAGGATGAGCGGCCATTTTATAATTGAATCCTAACTTCAACAAAACATTTCCCCTGGCGGCAGGCTGACGAAGCTTCTTTTCAGAATTGAAATGCATCCCTCCAGTATCTCCAATATAAGTGAGTAAAGACAATATAATAAATTGATATACAGTGTCAGCTTTGATATTTGAATGTTCATCAAGTATTTCGTCATGGAAAAAATCACAGATTTCATGTATCTTTCCTATTTATTGAGAATCACTGAATGCAGTACTATCTCCATGACGCTAAGAATCCAAGCCCATGATTTGGCCGTAGAGTTTCAACCAGAGTACCCAAACTAAGCCTTGAACAATAGGGGGAACGGACATGCTCTACCACTCCCCACTAAATCCCCAAATATATTGCGCATTACAAGCGTGTAGGATGACAGTTCAGCAAAAAATGAATATATTATTATTTATAGCTGGAGGGGACGCAACATACAAGCATCAGCGATAGTGCTGGGAACGACAATGGAGTTGAATTTAATATTCAGTGTCGAACTCAGTCGTGGATCGATAAAATTATCATTCGATAAAATTTGTCAACTTTAAAATATTGTTCCTTACTTGATTTCTGGAGGAAGATTGTCAAGCTAGAAGAATTCACGAATTTGACTGACTTCATTTGTAGGTTTCAAGATTTATTAAATTTTTATGTCATTTACATGAATCTTTAAGCAAGGTAGGTCTCTGGTGAGAGCGGAGTCTCCTATTACGATACTAAAAATCATTTCAAGTTTTCAAGTGAGGTTATTCCAAATATTGTATCAATGGAATTAATTTTTTTAATTTTTTCTAAGGATGAAGCATAGGTCTGAGTCCTGTGTTTGGGTAATGAATTGGATGATGGTGATTGATGAGCAGGACCTACAGTTTTAGGTGGGTTCCGAACCACCGGGAAGTGATTTTACAGCAGAGAACAGAGTCTTTTTTGCTGGTCAGTCCAATCGGTCACCCTTACATAGATGGCCCAGGAGTTTCGTAGCTTATCTCTGATTGAACAGATACCTGCTACGGCACTCGTATATTATTCCAATTTATTTCTTATTCCAATTTAAGATGCAATTTTAAGTTACCAAATCCATACGAGGCTTTGAAAGTTTAATACCATTGAGAAAAAGAGGTTGAAATGTTGATTTTGATGTGAATTTAACGACTTGCGGTCAAATATTCATTAAATTCGTTAATTCGTTAATTTTCATTAAATTAGTCGTTAAATTCACATGAAAAGTTAATATTAACAACGCAGTTCGTCATGGAACAAGAAAGTTGATTTTGAATATCTAGAGCTTTTTTAATAATATTCAATTTATTGAATATTTCCAGAGTTTCCGATAGGCGAGTACCATAGCAGGTATCTTTTCAATCAGAGATAAGCAACGTAAGTCCTGGGTGCTCTTTGTGAGGGTGACCGATTGAATTGGCCAGCAAAAAAGATTCTGTTCTTTGCTGTAAAATCACTTCCCGGTGATTCGGAACCCACCTAAAACTGTAGGTCCAACTCATCGATCACCATCATCCAATTCATTACCCACGCACAGGTCTCAGATCTATGTGGGCTTCATCCTCCAAAAAAAATTATTTTGTCTTGTGTCTGCTGTTGATGCGAATTTTAATACAAGTCATACAAAATTCACAAGCCATGCAAAATTTACAATATCCAGATCCACCAAAGCTCGAGTAAAACATCCAAAGTTTCAGCATCTTCATACCTTGATTCATAATTATGAGCTCATACCAACAATCATTATTTTCATCTACCTTCGTATCCACAGTTGCAGCTTTTGATGGCCTGAGCTATAAAAAAATTTGTAGGTTGGAGTGTTCGTAGTAAAATTCATAGTTTTGATAAACTGTCTCCAGCAAGATTTTCATCTCAACTTTACAGACAAAAATAAATAAATTCTGCTAAAACTTGTATATTATTTTTTAATTTTTTATTGCGGATGAATTTTATCATCTTAGTTTTCTGAATTCTTAATGTATTCGTCAGGTGTGAATAACACTAGTGTTGATAAAGTCTCTAAATCAGATTGTCATCTCAGCTTCACAGACGAGAAATGAAAAGATCAGTATGATCAGATTACAGATTAGTATGTTCGTTTCGAGTGAATGTCGGAGATTGAAAAAAGAACTGAAACATCTGAAATTTATCGAAGTTGTTCGCATTTGATAGTGTGAATCTTTTTGGTCAGAATACATCTCAAATTTATAAACGAGACAAATAAACACACTGCTATTTTGTTATCTTCAATAAATTATTCTACACACGCTTACTACTCTAAAATATAGGTACTAGCCGATCTAATACACCTCACCACTGGCTCGGAACACCGCACACAACAATATCTCAAAAAAGAAACTCCACCCCAAAATATTGCAAATTATTTGAATTGCGCCCTTCATGATAGTGCTGGTTGACTGAGGGTTTGCTGGTGGCTGAAGGGATGGACATATTGCGCTGGTTCGCACGTTGGACGCTGGTTCGCAATTTGCACGCCTGACTGGCGATTCATTGGAGAGGGTGACCGACAGCACGCGGCTATGGTGGGGCGGCGAACACGTTCTATTGGTCACACGCTTGAAAGAGTTCGATGCAGCAGAATCACTGTACGGTAAATACAGTACCTCTAGGATGCGACACCCTTGTTGATAGACCCATGATGATCAACTCTATCACAAACATAGTAGCCATATCAATAACATTGTTGTATAATTATAATTCAAGTCTATCACAAACATAGTGGGCATATCAATTGCATTGTTATATATTTATAAATATAGCACAACATTTATTATTATAAACAACTGCATTATATACATCATTCATTTATCAATATATCAGAACATGGAGGTAATTTGAACAATTTAATAAATAATATTTCAATCGGCTGTTCCTCATAACATGACGGTGAGGTGGAACTTCCACACTAATAATAATAAGTATTATTATTACTATTACCTATTATTATTTTAATTAATATTATTATTACTACTATTATTATTTCTATTATTATTTTTGCTTTTCCATCACATTTGATGTGAGTTTTCTAATCAAAATCGGCCTATGGCAAGATTTTGATTAATCTATATGGGAATGTTCAGGAATGCCCTAATCATTGATACAGTGCTAAGTACTACTGCCTTCTGCATTGTGCATTTTGTGCTTTTTGGCACTCCCAACTGACTCAAATTTGCTGTCACCTTTGTTGTAATTAGCCCACCCGCAGAAATAATGACAGGGATGATTGACACCTTTTCTTGTTGCCAGATATCCTTTATCTCAGCAGCTAGGGGGAGATACTTGGAGATTTTCTCAGTGTAATACTGATCCAAGTTGTGGCAGCATGGTATGCCAACATCTATTAAAATAGTTTCCTTGGTCTGCTTATTCATTAGGATTATATCTGGCCTATTATGTGCAATTGTCCTATCTGTCAAGACTGATCTGTCCCAATACAATAAATTTATATATAATGTTCTCGAGTATTGGCAGAGGCATGTATCTGTAGTAAGGATCTTTTTCTTGAAGCAGCTCATGTCTTAATGCAAGGTCCTGATGGAGTATGCCAGCTACACTGCACGGAGAGAAATCCAAATCTGAACCTGGTTGAAAAATTATTGGTAATTTTTTTTTTACCAGGTTTTTATTAGTTTACTGAAAATACAACAGTTTTAACCAACTTAGCTTCAGTTGGTGGTAGATAAAATGGAAGCATTGATTTGTCTTACTAATAATATCTTGGTAAAACTGAAAATTGATGGGCATGACGTCACGAATTTCCAGGATCGAGAAGGGAGCTGAAGTTAACTTAATCAAGATTCAATCTATTTCAGTTACAAACTTTATTTTATTGGGTATTTTTCTTCTCAATACATTTATGGTTGACACTTCAATGAATAAAACTCAGTCATGGATCGAGTTTTCTCATTTTTAATGATGGACTGAATTTGTATTGAGAATTTTGCTTCTCAAAGTAGAAATAATCCATGAAATTGAAATATGTTTAGTAAGCTGTACCGAAGATTGGAGAAAATTGGTCCACATCAAGGCATTTCATGACGTCACACTACCCTGAAGTACGTTTGAGTTCTTTACGGAAAATAATAGGGTTTTAAGTGAAAAAATATTCCGTCTTGACAAATAATTTTCAAGTTCAGGACTGAATCTGCGTAATATTTAGTTTTGAACCAAACTAACTTTAGTTCTTCCTGAAATTTAGTGAAATATAGTCCTTCTACTTTAAAATAGGTAATGCGACAAAGGATGAATTGGTCCGTAAACCAGGTTTTTTTTTGGTAACAGACCAACCGACCTTTTCTGGAGCATAAATGGGAGGCAGTATGCAACTTCCTTCAGTTCTTGTTCTGTTGCTGCTGGTCTATGGATACGGTGAAGATAGGATCGTTTCGTATTATTTTCTTCAATTTACTTTATTTTCTTTATTGTAGGCGTATTATAATACACAACGGTATTATACATTTTGTATATGATTGTATGTAGCTTTCAAAATGTGGAAGTACATTGAAGACCATCTCAAAACATGGGGCTTTGAAGACCTCATCTCAGCATTCCGAGGTAAGCAAAGATTATTGTATAGATACCTACCTTTTCTATAAATCTAATAATTAGTCATAATTAAAAAATGTGATTCCTAAAGTCAGCACCAACAATTGAATAGATTGAAATCTATTAGGTAATAAACGTAGATAATAATAAATTGTTGGTGTCAACTTTTTAATTACTATTGTGATTTTTAATTGACATTACTGTCTTATGCCTTGCTACGCCACTGTGGCCAAACAATATCTAAACTAGTTTCCCTTCAACACGTTCATATTTGTAACTTCGCACTTTAGTTTCATATTAACGGCACTTATAGTTGTCTAGATGTTCGGTGTAAATAATTTTAAATCATGATTATTTAGATCTTTACGAAAATCCTCAATTGGACATTGGATATCCTCAATAGATTTTATGATTCTCTCCTGGAGTGGCTTAGCCAAGATCAGATTTCGGGGGGGGGGGGGCTCACCAAGGGGGGTCTGGGGTATAGGAGGGTCCGGATGTTTTTTAAATTTAGTGGTGTAAAAAGCTAATCTAGACAATTTGTTAGGCTCCAAAGTTCAAAAGAAATTTTTGAAAAATTACTACCCAAGAACCTAGGTGGCCAGGTTTGAAATGATAAAGTTTGATATACCGATATCTGTGACTATTTTTGGAACTAACCATACTTAACTTATGTACTGAATCTCAAAATTAATACTTATTATTATAAGTTTCATATATTTATGTCATTAGCCTAAAACGCACCCAACCCAAAGTTCACGAAATCGGAATTTTTTTATCATAGCACACTGATTTTACACGCTTGCATAGAACTTGCATTCATTTGTGTGTTTTCATTTATAAAATCTCGATTTTATGAACTTTGGGTGCGTTCAGGCTAGTGGGTTATACTGAATTTTAACTTCAAAACTACATTTTCCACGATGAGTTTATTCAAAAAGGTGATTTATCACTAATTAACAAAGTTAATCCACTTCAAACTTGAAAAATTGCGTTTTATTTAATGTGATAAATAAATAATTATGGTAGTCACAGTTTTCTAACATGTTTTATTTGATTTCGTAGCTCATTTTACATCAAAATTATCCAATATAAACTTAAAAACACTTTTAAATGGAAATTAACTCACGTTATGGCGTGACGACCGTTTCGCTCTGTTTTCTAGAGTATCGTCAGACGACCCACAGTACACTGATTTAAGGCATGAGTTTGTGGGTTATCGAGAGAGATAACCCTCAAACTCATGCCTTAAATCAGACAACAGAGCGAAACGGCAGTCACGCCATAACGTGAGTTAATTTCCATTTAAAAGTGTTTTTTAAGTTTATATTACATATTAGTGGAAACAAGATAGATCTTCAACATCACAAAATTATCCATTTGAGCACCTAACAAGTTTCTATATGAGTAGATATTGAGGAAAAATTTGAAAAATGCATTAATCTGACTATAACTGTAGCTATATTCTATTACACAAACAGTATTCTGTTCGTTATAATACTACAAAACAGATAGAACTCTTCGGCTTTAATAAGTCCTTATCTATTAGTTATTTGAGAATTTTTTATTTCTGAAATTTCGGGGGGGGGGGGGGGGCCTGGGCCCCATGCCTTAAATCAGTGTACTGTGGGTCCCCCCCCCCCTGGCTACGCCACTGCTCTCCTGTTCTATCTTCATTGTCTTTCATTAAATAAATATCGACTCAATTTTATCATCCACAGATATTGAGGCAAAGCTAGTCAGACCCTCTTTATCAGCGTGAAACTTGTTGAAACGTACACAAAAACTTATTTGATAAATCGAACAAACAGATCAACTTCATCAACACTGCAAAACCTTGCCACAAGCAATCACGATAATCCTTCAGCAAATTTATTAATTTACGGAGATAAGAAAGCACGTCTATTTCTGTTTCGTTCATAGGAACTTCAAGTAAACGTGGGATATCATGTAAATGTAAACGTTTGTATATTAAATAACATTTTTATACAATACTGTCGTTTGTTCTCTCTTCATTACAGGTAAAAATTTAACACTTGACGTTTTGGAAGTAGTAACGCCGAATGAACTCGGAGATTTGATACCTGACATTGCTCGGAGGTCTGCATTTTGGAGAAACTTCCAATCCTGGCATGAAGATTGCAAAAAATGGAGAATAGCCGTCATTCGTCTTCCTTAGTTAACTTCAGGGTAAGTGAGCTTTAAAACATACAGTAACATTAATGGGAATACAGTTATTTATTTTTTGAATTTTTTTTTTAAATATTTATAACAACAATATAGTACATTCTATCGTAGGGCGGTATTCACTGTAAAGATGAGCTATTACACCATCTTATTGATTTGTCAAAGAAATGTTTTATTAAAGAACTTTTATGAAATCTTTTATTTGTAATAACAATTTATTATTATGATTTTATCTAAGAAAAATATTATTATTTCTCAATCCTCTACTAAAATAAATTTACAATCATTATACTTGGATATTTATATTTTTTACTTCATTTAATTAATTCATCAAACAGTTTTAATTGCTCCTGGATTTCTTGTTCCATGACGAACTGCATTGTTAATATTAACTTTTCATGTGAAATTCAACGACTTGCAGTCAAATATTTGTTAAGAATAAGTATAATAACTCACTTAATCTGGCCGAGCGCTTTCGAATCTGAATCAGATTCGAAAGCGCTCGGCCAGATTAAGTGAGTTATTATACTTATTCTTAACAAATATTTGACTGCAAGTCGTTGAATTTCACATGAAAAGTTAATAGTTTTAATTGTATTAAATTATTTCTTCCTTATTTCACTTGTATTTAAATCCAACAACATTTCGAAAATAATTAATTTGTGTCCCTCATTTATTAATAATAATAAAACTTATTTTAATAACTATAAGTATAATTTTTTTTTAAATATATATTTACATTAATAAATGACAACTCTTTTTATATTTGAATTCAACATCAATTAAAAAACTATTCCATTTTAAATCAAATAAAAAAGATCTCTATTTTTTGCTTTATTTACTACAACTATTTTATTAATCATTGATATTTAAATTAAAGTTTTTAAAACTATTTATATTTGTTAAATAGTTTTTACTTATGTTGTGTGAGTGTATTTATCTTGTACGGCAACTCCATGCAGCAGTTTTGGTTGATTAAGCTTTCAACCTGTGCTGGGATAGCTAAAATTATTGATTATATTTTTTCCTACAACTGATCGTAAAGTAGTTCAAAGTGATAGTAAAGTAGTTCTTTACGTAGTGAAAACTAATTGTAAAATACCTCTTTACTGCTCCGCAAGCGGTAAAGTACTTTACGCTCGCCAGCTGTTTTCTTTACGCTTCTGTTTTGATTTAGATCCCTTCTCATTGGTGGATCACAGAATCTGTGAAATTCACATAACCTCAACAATGCCGAAAAGTGACTCAGGATATATAAAGAAAAAATGTTTTTATTTTCTAAATTGGTCGAATATACCATTTTACATTAATTAGGTTCAGAAAATAATGTCCTGAAGATGGCAGCCGTTAGCATGAATGCATTGTTGAAGGCAATGTAAAGTTTTGAGCAGCTCTTGAACACATATTCATATGATGTTGAAGATCCATCTTGTTTCCACTAATATGTATTATAAACTTAAAAAACACTTTTAAATGGAAATTGACTCACGTTATGGCGTGACGGCCGTTTCGCTCTGTTGTCTAGAGCATCATCAGACGACCCACAGTACACTAGTGATAGTACACTGAGTGAGTGTACTGTGGATCGTCTGATGATGCTCTAGACAACAGAGCGAAACGGCCGTCACGCCATAACATGAGTCAATTTCCATTTAAAAGTGTTTTTTAAGTTTATAATACATATTCATATGTTCAATGTTCATATGAACAGAAATATTATATTCTTCTTATTCTCAATTTTAGCTGATTTTTCAAAATGGGACATGACAGGCTTGTTTCACACATAACCGGCTTTGGGTAACTGATGTCATTTACCTGGTATAATTACATTGCATCATATGTTTTCAAAATCGGTTAGGTGTGAAGTGCTCCATATGATACAATCATCAGCCTGGTAAACCACACTGGTTATCCGACTGGCGGTTATGTGTGAAACTATCCTATTCAAGTAAGACTGAAATGAAGACATCGATGAATGCTCCATTTTGTTTAATAGCTTCTTAATAGAGCTTCTTAATAGCTTCCTGTGAGAGCTTCTTAATATTTTTCAATAGTAAACTCTTCACTCTATTACAGTTCACTGAAATTCTAATGTAAGTGGAATGTTTCTTGGTTGCAGGTGATGAGATAAACATGGCCGAATGTGCTTTGCTGCTAGTTCCCTACCTGATTAAACTGACACCAGTCAAGAAAAGAAAGGGCCTTGCTACTGTATGGCATCCTTCACGGTCAGAAACTGCAGAAGGCTTTATCACACACATCAAATCTTCAGGGGAGCTGCTGGAGTCCATGCGTGTACGCAGAGAAAAGCTTGCCAATTTGAAGGTGGATGGTCAACCATACATTGTTCTGTGTGGGACATTGGTAGCTATGATTGTGCCTATGTTGTTGTGGAGAATGACACTTATAACTTTCCATCCTTGATTTCTGCATTCACAATGGCATTTCAGATATTTTTTGCTACAAGTGGGGAGTACCCCCAAGAGTCAGCTGACATTTGGCTTTTTTTTCCAAATGAATTGTTTCAATGTAAAAAAAAGTATGGGACAGACCATCGGGGGGCTTGATTTCATTTGAGCGGTCTATTGGAATTGTTAATCATAATGACTAGACAATTTTATTGTTTTAACTGCAAGTGGCATTCTCTATCTGTAAAGTCTTTAATTTTCCATATAAAAAAAGAATGTAGGATCCAGCCATGGTGGAAGCAGAACTTGAGGTGTGGGCAGGCTGGGTGTTATCGCTCATACACAAACATTGAATCCTTTAGAAAACATTTAAATATAACTCATGCAGACAATACTAGTTTTGCTATTGCATCAACAAGCACTTGTGAAGTTGTGGAGTTAAGAAATAGTTCTAGTATGCAAAGGCTTATCAATGACTCAACTGACTGTACAGGCTCCACTGACCTTATAAATAACACAGCAGCAGCGTTTATTTCAGAACTCTACAGTAATCCTCAAATACCACAAACTGTTGTGCAAAGTGTCATCTCTGGAATGGATGGAATGTTTAATTCACTTGCTGTCATAATGAAAGAGAGATACTGTGATAATTCACTAATCCAATCTGCTCTAACAGAATGATATTTTTTCAATAATGGCACCATTTCGTTCTCACTTCTTTCGCTTGAAGCATTTCCAAGCATTGGGTACATACATACCTCCACTTGAACATATAATTGGGGTTTTTAATGACTTTGTACAGGGGACTCCCTCATCTCATTTAGTTAAAAGAAAATGTACTATACAAGTTATACAAATGCATAAGGTCTTGCAAGCTTTCTTTTCTATTGCAGATGTTTGGTCAGAGGTTGAAAGTTACATTTTCAAATTAAAGGCCTTAGAAAATTCAGATATCCCATTAAGTGACCGGGATGTTGTAAGTGTCATGCAGGGGTCAGCTTGGAAGTCCTTAATAAGTAAGCTTCCTGCAGAGAGTAGTGTGCTGAAATATTTGCCACTTATTATGTTTGTAGATGATTTTGAAGTGAATAATCCTCTGGGGAGTCATAATACAATTCACTCTCTTCATAGGGTTTACATATCTTTGCCTGCGCTAGGTCCTGAGATGTCTTCAAAGTTAAAAAACATATTCCTCCTTGGCTTGTGTCATACTAGTGATAAAAATAGGTTTGGCAATAGGATTTTATATGAGAAAGTAATAGATGAATTGAACTACTTGCAGACTGCAGGCATTAAGATCACCAATGACAGTTTCAGCAGTGAAGTAAAATTTCTTACTGTTGCCATGACAGGAGACAATGCAGGTGTGAATGCCTCTTTGGGAGTTTCCATGAGTTGGAGAGGGAAGCAAGGGTCTTGTCATGTTTGCACTGCTACTTGTAAGCAAATCCAGCTCTTACGTTTTGAGCAACCCTCTTTGCTGAGATCAATGCCTTTATATTATGAACAACTAGCATCAAATAAACCATCAGAAACAGGTATTCGCGAACCTTGTGCTTGGTTGAGGTTGCAGAATTTTTCACTCTATGACAATGTTTCTCCTGATTTGATGCATGATGTTTTTGAAGGGTGTGGCCGGTATGTAATGACATTTGTGATCAATGAATTCATTAGTAGACACTTTTTATCTTTTCAGTCACTTGAAAACAAAATAGCTGCTTTTGACTTTGGTGTTGACACCAATGCTAAGCCCAGTAATTGTCTTACAAAAAATGGGTCAAGTGTAAAACTTCGAACTTCAGCAGCAGAAATGTTGGTTTTGATTCGATACTTTGGAGTAATTGTGGGTGATAATATTCCTGATGGGAATGAAATATGGGAACTGTACACAACGCTCAGGGCAATTTCAGACCGACTGCTAAGTCACCGGATAAGCCATTGCCCAGATATGCTTCTAACTTCTGATATTGCTCACCTTCTTGAACTCTACTCCACTCTTTCAGGTCAGGAAATCAAGTATAAATTACATATGTTGACACATTGCCCAACTAGTTTGATGAAGTTTGGTCCTTTGCGACATACGTGGGGCATGAGGTTTGAAAGCAAACTAAGGGTTTCAAAAATAATAGCTAGAAGTAGTTCCAGCAGAATTAACATTTGCAAAACTATTGCTGTGAAAAACCAATGGTCTTTGAACAATTACTTATTGAAGAAAAACATGAACCTTGGCTTATCATTGGGAAAGAAAGTTACGCTATCTCAGTGCTTACGAGCTGAGTATGAGCTTGATGATTCTTTTCAATGCTCAGTGTCATGGGTTAAGATAGAGGGATCGCTTTGGAAAAAAAGTTACATAGTTGCTTTAGACGTTTCTGAGGAACATTTTCTCCCAGTCTTTGCCAAAGTTGAAAAGATCTTTTTGAAGAATGATGGAACAGTTAGTTTCTATTGCTCTAAGTATGAGACACTAGCATTTTTACCCCACTATCAGGCTTATGAAGTTGTAGTTTTGAATGAAAACAAAGTGATTAATTTCAAGGATATCATATCCACTGAACCTCATCATTTAAGTTGTTGTTTCTCGAAGCTCTTGATCATTTTAAGGCATCCAATAGATTGAAAAGATACAAAATTGTCAGACCACATAATAATTTATCAAATAATGAGAGACTATAGTTCCGGTTGTTACACCGTTATTAATCTCAAACAAACAGTAACAACAGAGACCACAGTCTCTAATTATTTAATAAATTATCATGTGGCTCTGACAATCTCTGTATTTTTTCAATCATGGATATCTACCACAATATTACTTTCGCCACTTCTAAGAAAGGCATCTAATATATCGATCTTAAGAAACAGTGGTACTAAGTCAGTGAGTGGTTTTCCTTTTTATAGAAGAATTGATAAGCAAAATATCCCAAAAAGTTTTCCCTAGAGCAAATATGTATTGTAATGTTTTGTATACTTTGCCCTATTTTTTTAAAGTATAAGAAATTTGTTAAAAATTTGTAAAATTATTACAATTCAAAATAAATAGAATATTAACTACAATTTAAGAATATCATAGTTTTCTGTGTTTTGTTCACACTGCAGTTTGTAACTTTTGAAGAAAGTTTGACCAAATTTCATGTTTCCACTAGTCGGTTGTAGGTAAATTATAGAAACTTTGATCTTTGTTTGAAACCAAAATTGTGCTCAAAACCAACTCCCATTTAAGAGCATGTTAAGTCTGTCTATTAGCAGCATTATGATGTGAGGCCTGTTGTAATAGAAGGAACTGACTATAGCTAACTGGGGTTGTTGTCAGCTGCTTGAAATTTTCTTTACACAGTTTGCAACTTGAAAATGTACAAAAAGCGCATCATGACCTGTTTGCATCTTTTTGTTTGAAATTAAAAAGTCTAAAACAAAATATTTGCAAACAAATGTACCTAATTAGTTATAAAATAAATAGTTTGCACATATTTTTGTCACAAACTGCAGTGTGGACGCAACTCAAAAGAGTATTCCTGCAAGAACTATTCTTAGATTTAAGTTGAATTCAAGTTGTTTAAATTTAAGTTGTCACCTTTAAGTTGTTCTTATTAAATTTATTAGCCCTCTGTGAATACTTTTATATATTTGATTGTTTATCAATTTTATAATGTTTTGCATACTTATCATGGTTTTATATTGCTTTGTATACCTATTTCATAATATTTGCAAATATATACATTATCTTTACTACTATACGTCTCTCATATTTTTTCCATAATCAATTTCACCTAGACGTAAGGCGCATTTTCTTATTGTCAGGTTTTTCCCGCCGAGTGTTTAACGTAGCCCATTGTTAGAGTTTCGTATTTCAGAAGACTTTGGTTCATCCTTGGCGAAAAACCTTCCAGTAGGAAATTGCAGCATACTTTAATTTATTTTTTTGTTTCTTGTATAGAGTGCAGTGTAAAAGTCTGAAGAATGGGCTGCTGTGACACATTTTTCCATTTTTTGATAACTTCAGCCGTTTGTCTAATCAGCCAGTTCCAGACTTTTTACACTCTCTGTATTTAACCTGGTCTAATATTTCCCTCTCTTGCAGCTATATCAATGTTTTCATGACGCTGGGCTTGCTCTAGGGTGGATGTTTTCTTTTAAGAAAACTTCCACCTGAATCTGTCTGTACTTACAAACTCAGTCCAGCTCTATGAAAACATTGATATAGGTGCAAAAGAGGGAAATATTGGTCCAAATTAAATTCATGAAACATTAGTAAGAGATAGAGGAATAATTGGTAAAGTAAATTAGAAATTTCAGTACAGAAACCATAGAGCACCGGTACACGAACGAAGAAACATTGGTAAAAAACCTAAGAAATTTCAGCTTATTACTCAGCCAACATTAGTATTGGACTTAATCTTCTTTGGTAAATCAGATTCGTCTGAGAAAAAAAACAGTTTGGGTCTGTCATTTCTTTATTCCATAATGCAGAATCATTGATACTGGACCGAGTCTACTTCAGTCCGCAGACTAGCTCTAAGAAAAAAAGAATTATCTGACTGGATTATTTTCATTTCAAACCAGTTCTTCAATCGATGTAGACCAATATTTCCTTAGTTCTTACTTGAAAATTATGACGTCATCGACGACGTCATCAACTTGCTCTCGTTTCTTTTTCCCAATATTATTTCAGTAAACAAAATTCCCAATGTTTCTTTAGTATAGGTTGTGGCATGCGATTTTCGCGGCCAACCAATTTTTCTTAGGTAATATTTCTCTCCGTGTGTTGTGCCTTTTTAAATAGTCAGTGGCAGCCATTGTCTGGCAAGCTGACATGATGTGTTGTATCGTTATTATTATTATTATTATTATTATTATTATTATTATTATTATTATTATTATTTTAATCAGTTATTGTCAGTATCAGTTACTATCTTAATGAGACCATACAGTCGTATTGTATACCATTTTTTTATACTATATACTTTTAATGGGGCATCATGAATGAATAGACACATGGTGAAAGGACTTGTAATAATGAAATTTATCAAAATTGTTCAATTAATTGTTCAAAAAAATATATATATATTCTACTGAGAGAGGCAGATAAGCGTAGAGCTACCGGTTAACATTAGCTTTATCGTTTTCGTTTACGTAGTTTATTCCAAATTCTGTAACATTTTTATATTCATTTTGAAAAACACAGCCATTATTCATGAATTTATTAACCAATGGTGACTTCGAAAACCTTCAAAAAAAGGATTTTCTAATTTCCCTTGATTGTGGAAATCTTTAAGGTCGGTTCATGAATAGTTTCTTGAAGATTTCAGACAAGGAGTATCCTAGTCTGTACCACAATTTGTCAACTTGACCTGGCAATTCACAAACTTTGAACTTGAAACTGTAAATTGAATTGAAAATTTGCAATTTTGAACTTATTTTTGTAGTTAGGTACTGCTCAATCTTCTGGGCATTTTCGTACGTAGATTTTAATTTAATTCTCAAATTTGTTATGCAGTAGGCCTAAGATGCTTTCAACACAATGGAATTTGTCGATATACTCGTACAGATATAAAACTTAGATGGAAAACTTCTATTATAACGAATCGATAAAAAATTTATTTTAATTCTCAAATTTGTTATGCAGCAGGCCTAAGATGTTTTCAACACAATGGAATTTGTTGATATACTCGTACAATATATAAAAAAACTTTTCGAAGAATGGGGAATCGAATAGAAATAATATATAATACATAGTAATTTTAATACGTAGAATTCTGGAATAAAATATTAATTTTGCAGCTTCTAAAATCCATTTCCACTCAGCTCAGTCCCTGTAATTTACTTTTGAATTCAAATGTAAATAGTGCTACTGATTGCATATGGAAGGGTGAGGAGATTTGCTCTGCATGCTGAAGTTGGTAAATACGTTTCGTGATGGTAACAGGCAGTGGCATCAACAGAACGGAGATGTCAACAAAGTGATTGGGGACAGTTCACGCTCAACTTCTCTCTGTGTACACGAAAAATTAGCTCAGACTAAACCAACAGTCGGAGCAGTTTACAGTTTTATTGAACGCCCTCACTCGCTACAAGCTAACCCTTTTGCTTTGAGTGCTAGAACAAATTATCGTATGGATTCCAATATGACTGCTGAAGAATATCATATCTGAATTCACATGAATGTTTCCAAGTTCATGTCATCAATGTTACAGCATTGATAGACTAATGTTACGGGTTCTGTATCTAAAATAACGCTGGCAACACTTGAATTTATCACTCTCATTTTTGAACGAGCGAAGCGAGTTCTTCCTTTTGACTTGAGGCTCGAGGCGTTGTGTGTTTGTGGGTATGTTCCACGATAACTTTCGAACGCCTTTATCAATCAACTTCAAATTTGAAACACAGATTCTTGGTATCTTTAGACAGGTCAAGTTCGTTGGCCAATAAAATTAACCGACTCCTTCATCCTTTTTGAGGCGAATCAAATAGGCCCTTCATTGATATATATATCTATATATCACTATTTATAGAAAATAGTTGTTTCTACGATTCTACCATATGATGGCATTCGCAATATATTTCAAAATATATTTTGAGTTATTATCAGCTGTAGGTGAATATAAATGTGATCAGGTTTTTTATAGAATCTCTATCCGATATACTAATTTCATTGCCCTGATATTTTGATATAATTATGAACAGCTGTTTTTTTATGTGCTAAATATATCTACTAAATATATTCCATTGCCCTGATATAGGTATACGGTAACGCTAGGTCTTTTTTGTGGAAAATAAATCTGTGTATCAGAGCAACGATGAACTTGAACTTTAAGTGATATGTCTTGTGAATTTAAAAAAAGTATCTTCAAAGCAACCGATTTTTGTTACTACCTTACCCCTACGATAAGCTTTCCAAAATGAGTTTCCCTTTCAAAAAATAATTGTTTGGAAGCGAGTTATCCAGCCCGTTGGGCTCACTCTAGTTACTCCATTATCAATAAATTTATTTAATACAATAAATCATTTTCTTTTTATAATGGTTTTGTTCTATTTCGAAATGTTCTATTCAACGAATCACGGTATTTGACACTTTTGTTTTGCCGGACCTCTGAGTGTATCAATTTCTGGGAATAAATAATTGAATGAATGAATTGTTATTGCCGAATAATGAATTTTTAGTATTGTCACTGGAAAAATAAAGTTGTCATTCGAAAAATCTACAAAACATATTTACATTTTTTTAACCCGACATCAAATTTGTATTACAGTAGCCTTTAATTTATATTACAGTATAACTTGAAACAGTGGCGTACCGAGGTTTCAAGCGCCCTGGAGCGGAAGTGTCTTACGATGCCCCCCCCCCCCCACAAAAAAAATCGGTCTCACACTCAACCACCCGATTGGACTGTTTTTAATATAGTGGTCATTTAAAGAATCCCGCCTCTAACTACGCTGTATTTGTCAGAGATGCGAATCTCCGATGAAGGATTTTTTGCCAGGCCAGATTCTACTTTAATCAATTTCCAAACATCTTGTTTTTGATTTTTTTCATTTTTCTATCAATCTATTTGCAGTTATTTTTCTAGAATTTTGTCATTCCTATAAAAATGTTATTTTATTTTGAAAGTAGGATTCAAAAGTCAAGTATTTCAGTCCTGTTAGTAGGTATGTTTGGAGACCTTTGGGACAACCCCCCTCCCCCCCCCCTCCCCCCCCCCCCCAAAAAAAAAAAAAAAAAAAAAAATAAAAAAAAAAAAAAAATTAAAAAAAAAAAAAAAAAAAAAAAAATAAAAAAAAAAAAAAAAAATTAAAAAAAAAAAAAAAAAAAAAAAAATTAAAAAAAAAAAAAAAAAAAAAAAATTAAAAAATATTAGAAAAAATTAGAAAAAATTCCGAAAAAATTCCGACCGATCGGCCAAGGTCAGGGGACCATGGGTGGGGACCTGGCATGAGTATATATGGGGGATCAGTTGCTGGTAGGGTCATAGTGTCTCAGTGAACGCGGACGAGTGCTTATACTATAGCCCAGACCTTCTGTTGTGACTTCACCCAGATCTTCAGTAGTGATTAAAATGTAAGTACAAGTGCTTGTATCATCTCAGGACTTAGTAAATTTTTGAAACATTTTAGGACTTAGAAAAATGTTAGGACTTAGAAAAATTTTGCATCATCTCAGGACTTAGAAAAATTTTGCATCATCTCAGGACTTAGAAAATTTTTGTAACATCTCGGGACTTAGAAAAATTTTGAAACATCTTAGGACTTAGAAAAATTTTGAAACATCTTAGGACTTAGAAAAATTTTGAAACATCTTAGGACTTAGAAAATTTTTGTAACATCTCAGGACTTAGAAAAATTTCCGAAAAATCTTGGGACTTAGAAAAATCTCAGGACTTAGAAAAATTTTCAAAAAATCTTGGGACTTGGAAAAATTTTCGAAAAATCTCAGGACTTGGAAAAATTTTCAAAAAATCTCAGGACTTGGAAAAATTTCCGAAAAATCTCAGGACTTGGAAAAATTTTCAAAAAATCTCAGGACTTGGAAAAATTTCCGAAAAATCGTGGGACTTAGAAAAATCGTAGGACTTGAAAAAATCTTCAAAAAATCTTAGGACTTGGAAAAATTTCCGAAAATCGTAGGACTTGTCAAAAAATCTTGGGATTTAGTTTTACATGGGGCATATGGGGAGGGGCATGTGGGAAGTTTGCTGGACTATAAGGAATGATCTCTAGACTTAGTCATACATGGGGCATATGGGGAGGGGCATGTGGGAAGTTTGCTGGACTATAAGGAATGATCTCTAGACTTAGTCATACATGGGGCATATGGGGAGGGGCATGTGGGAAGTTTGCTGGACTATAAGGAATGATCTCTAGAATTATTACTTTGAAAATAGGACTTAGTCATACATGGGGCATATGGGGAGGGGCATGTGGGAAGTTTGCTGGACTATAAGGAATTACATGTGGGGAGGGGCATATGGGGAGGGGCATGTGGGAAGTTTGCTGGACTATAAGGAATGATCTCTAGACTTATTACTTTGAAAATAGGACTTAGTCATACATGGGGCATATGGGGAGGGGCATGTGGGGAGTGGAGCAATTATGTGACCAGCTTACTAATGGAAATGCACTATCTGTTTCAGATGAACAAGGCCAGCCGATGCCAGATGACTGAGGGCTCTCAGGGAGAGTTTGTTGTGCTGGAGGACACCTTCAACTCCTGCCTTCGCACCCTGTTCTACAACAACAACTGCATGGATGATCCAGCCAAGGACTTCCACTCCCTGCTCAACAGCCTTGAGGACAGAATCATTACGGCCATCTCTAACGAGTTTCTGCATCATGGAACTGTGAAATTCAACTTGGTGTTGGAGGCTACCTACTACAAAAGCAGCCTCGATGAGCAGAACCAGGAGAAGGAGGAGTTCCAAGATGTGGCCTTCAAGACGCCCAACTATTCGGTGGTCAGCATCACAGAGCTCGCCCACATTGTCAAGGCGGCATGCCAGAAAATGTTGGAGGAGGAAGCCAAGTTTGAGGGCAATTCCAGCGGATGGACCCTCCTCAACATCGATGGCCTACTCATCCGTATCAGCAAGTATTCGCCGCTGCGGGGATCATCATACATCGAGCTGCCTACCAAGATTGCAGCAAGGTTGGCTGTGATAAACCCAAAGAACAAGGACCAGCAGTGCTTCAAGTGGGCCATGCTTGCCAAGCATGTCCAAGGAGCACATCCAGAGCGGGTCAATGACCGGTACTACCAGCTGACCGACAAGTACAACTTTTCCGGATTGTCTTTCCCCACCACCATCAACCAGATCGATACTTTTGAGAGGAACAATCCCAGAGTATCGGTCAATGTCTATGGTATCGATGCCGACAACAACATCTTCCCGCGACGAGTTGTCAAGGAAATCAAGGCCGACCATACTGATCTACTCCTGCAGTGTGAGAGTGAAACAGCGGATGGTGATGACTTGGAAGTGAATAGCCACTACTGCTGGATAAAGAACTTTGAAAAGTTGCTGCGAGCCCAGCTGACAAAACGTAGAGGACAGATTATCATCTGCAGACGCTGTTTCACCCATTACACCCTCAGCAGAGAAGGCGAGCGCAGGATGAAGGAGCATGAAGAGTTTTGCGCCCAGAACCGGACAGCAAGGATTGTGATGCCCAAGCCCAATGATGATGGAAGCCCACCTACCATGAAGTTTGAAAAGCACTTGAACAAGTATAGGTTACCACTTGTTGCCTATGCAGACTTTGAGTGTTTGTTGGAGCAGCCCACTCCTGAGGAAGATGGTGGAGCCCCAGAGCGATGGATTGGAAAGGCTACAAGAGTTCTCCAATACCATAAGGCAATGAGTTATTGCCTCTACTTTGTGAGGGATAAACAACAATTCCCCTCATGGCTCACCATCAGCAACCTCATTCCCCAGGACCCAATTGTGTACCGTGGACCAGATGCTGCTGCCCACTTCATGAAGACACTGACTGAGGTTGCAACCGATATTGCAGAAGCCATTGAATGTCATCAGACAAGGATGTCCCCGCTCTCTGACAAACAAAAGGTAGATTTTGATGCGGTTGAGTTCTGTGAAGCTTGTCACAAGAAGTTCACCAATGACAAGGTTCGGGACCACTGTCATATGACTGGGTTGTACCGGAATGCATTATGTAACAAGTGCAACCTGCAGAGACGTCGTCAAACCTACATCCCTGTATTCCTCCACAATTCCTCAAATTATGATACCCACTTGATCATTCCTCATCTTGGATCTGACAAATCTGAAATTTCAGTTATTCCAAACACATCTGAAAAATATATATCCTTCACCAAGCACATCTCAAAGAGACTCCATCTGAGATTCATCGATACATTCCGGTTTACACCCGACAGTCTGGACAACCTGGTAACGAATCTTGTCAAGACAGCTGAGAATGCCTCTGATCTTGCCAATGTATTGGTGCACACCTCTAAACAGTTTAGAGATAAACTGGCTCTTGTGTCCCGTAAAGGTGTGTTCCCGTACGAGTACTGCAACTCATGGGAGAGATTGGAGGAAACTTCGCTGCCACCAAAAGATGCATTCTACAGTAGGCTAACAGATCGCGGTATCAGTGACGAGGACTATGTACATGCGCAATGTGTCTGGCGCCAGTTCAGCTGTAGCACCCTGGGAAAGTACAGCGATCTCTATCTAAAATCAGATGTGCTCCTGCTGGCTGATGTATTTGAAAGCTTTAGAGACGTGTGCATGAGGACATACGATCTGGACTGTGCTCATTATTTCACATCACCAGGCTTCTCCTTTGATGTTATGCTCAAAAGTACAAAGGTGGAACTTGAGCTGCTGACCGACTACGACATGTACATGCTTATTGAACGAGGTATCAGAGGAGGTATCACCACCTGCATTCACCGCCATGCCATTGCCAACAACCAGTACACTGGGGCGCCTGTGGATCCAGAGAAACCTACATCCTACCTCTTGTACACAGACGCCAACAACCTGTATGGCTGGGCAATGAGCAATCCACTTCCTTGCCGGAAATTCCAATGGATGGGCAAAGAGGAACTGGAGGCAGTGACCAGAGACATTGCAGGTGTTGCTGATAGACAACAAATTGGATACATCCTCGAGGTTGATGTGGAGTACCCTGCCGAACTGCATGATCTACACAACGAGTTTCCATTCCTACCAGAAAACCGGAAAACGCAGAAATCTGGATATGTTCGCCTGATGACAACACTGAACTCGCATACACGCTACGTCTGCCACTACCGTCTTCTCAAACAAGCTGTCCAACATGGTTTGAGAATAACCAAGGTCCATCGAGGTGTGAGGTTTGAGCAGACCGACTTCCTAGCTTCCTACATCCAGCTCAATACCAGTCTCAGACAGCAGTCAAAGAATAAGTTTGAGAAAAACTTCTTCAAACTAATGAATAATGCTGTCTTTGGCAAGACCATGGAGAATGTGAGGAAGCGTATGAACATGGAGTTGGTCAACTGTGAGAACCGTCTAAAGAAGCTTGTGGCTCGACCATCATTCAAGGATCGAATCATCTTTGGGGAGAACATCTGTGCAGTCACCCTACATCAGGAGAAAGTTAATCTCAACAAACCGATTTACGTTGGACTATCTGTGCTGGACATTAGTAAAACCTTAATGTATGAATTCCACTATGACGTGATGAAGCCCATCTACAACAATCGTCTCAAGCTATTGTACCAGGACACAGACAGCCTCTTCTACCTGGTTGAGACAGAAGACATGTACAAGGATATACTCAACATCAAGGAGCTGCGAGATATCTTTGACACGTCAGAATACCCAACCGACCATCCTTGCTACTCTCATACAAACAAAATGGTGTTGGGGAAGTTCAAAGATGAGTATTCGGCCAGAGCTCCTCATGAGTATGTTGGACTGCGCTCCAAGCTGTACGCCTGTTGATGCTACAATCCTGATCCTAGCCAGGCAAAGAGTGGACTCATCAAGAAGGCCAAGGGAGTACGGCGACCTGTGTTGGGTCAAGAGCTATCAAAGGATCATCCCGATGCCAAATGCTACATCGGCTTCCACGACTACCTGGACTGCCTCTATGGAGATGAGGCGATCTATAGAGAGCAAGTCATGTTCAGCACACGAAAACACCAAATCATGACGACTGTGCAAAAGAAGAAGGCCCTTAGCAATGCTGATGAAAAACGAAGCATAATGGATGATGGCATCAGCACTATGGCATTTGGGCACCATCAGCTCAGTAACAAAAGAACTTCCAGTGATGAAGACCAGCCTCCCACAAAGCGGGCTCGTAATGATGATGACGTCATGGACAGCAGTGATGATGACGTCATGGACAGCAGTGACGTCATGATTACTTCCAAGAACTAATGAGCATTGAGGCTATAAATGGACGTGCATCGGCGGATGACCTTCAATCATGATGCAGGCAACATACTATCTACTTGTGGCAGCTGCTGTGAGCGTTAGCTCGTTGGACCCAGAGTACAGGACTGAGGAATTTCTAACATCAAGGGAGCATGGACTGGATAAATCAAATGTGTTCCACATACGTCAGTGCCTGGTGTCAAGAATGGTGCTACACCGGAATACTACACAGGAAGCCATTGATGCAATGGGCCGTGACGTTAACGAATGGTACATGAAGCTGGCTGCAGAACGCAATGTGGAGGAGGACCTATGCCGACGAGTCCATTGCGCATACAATTTGCGCACCTGTCTCCACCCATCCTTCACATCGCTGGGCTTTCTTGAAGCCATCATTGCTGCATCAGACACGGTCTGTACACCACACTGTCCTACGCTCTCTACTACTACAGCTGTACCGAAGACTCTGGACAACTCACCGCCACCAGCCATCACCAGTGGAGCCAGCAGAGCGATATAATGTGCGATTGTGGAGATTGTCAACATGTTACCAGCAACCACTGGATTCTGCAACCACTATTCTGTTTCGGCTACGAAGAACAACCTGAACCATTTGGAACATTACAAAACTTTGTGGAAACAGTGTCATTATGCTTTCCTGAAGCCTTCATAAGTAATCTTTACAATGATGCTATTATTTTACAATTCCCTCTTGGCAAAGGACTGTGTGAAATTGCTGCCAACCTGGGACAGCTGTACCATTGGGTGCTTGTCGATATCATGGACTAAACTGTATGTATATCATTTCTATTGTCAATAAATATTGTATATCCATGTGTTGGCTACTAATTTCTAACCCATGATTGACTTAAACTAGCCTTTTGGCGCCATACCAATGAAACATGTCTGTGGAATTGCGCAATATTATGCAAATGTGTTACGTAATCGCTGACCTTGACAGCTTCATTGGTATGATGCAGGAAAAAACATGTCTGTGTGCAGCAGTACTGACCTTGGCGCCATCCAGGAAAAACGTGACTGTGTGCAACAATCACTGACATTCTGGCGCCATTTCAATGCCTAGTATATATATTATGTAAACATATATTATGTATCAGTATGGAGAAGGCTACAATAGCAAGAGAGTTGCACAGGTCAGCTCGTCGGAATTTCCCAACACGTATGGTAACTGTGAAGGGGCTAGATGATCTGTATCAGGCTGATCTAGTTGAGATGATACCGTATGCACGTCAGAACAAAGGATACAGGTACATTATTACAATTATCAATTGTCTGAGCAAGTATGCTTATGCTATTCCGATAAAGAACAAGTCAGCCGATGCAGTTGTCAAGGCAATGCATCCTATATTTGAGCAGAATCCAATGAAACACTTGCAAACTGACGATGGTAAAGAGTGGTTCAATTCAAAGTTTCAACAACTTGTGAAACACTATGACATCAATCACTATTCAACGTATTCAGATAAGAAGGCTTCAATAGTGGAACGTTTCAACAGAACACTTAAACATTTAATGTGGATCAAATTCACTGAGCGTGGAACCTATTGCTGGACAGATATTCTAACCTCACTTGTCAAAGAGTACAATGGAAGAATCCATAGGACAATAGGTATGCGACCGGTTGATGTTACAAAAGAGCATGAGACATTACTGCTCTCCAGACTTGGTGAACAACGTCAAGAGTATCAACAGAGCTTGTTGGAAAAATCTGAAAACCGGTTCTATCCAGGTGTTCACCAAACAGTCGATCCAGGTGATAAGGTTCGAATAAGCAAGTATAAAATGACATTCGACAAGGGCTACCTACCCAATTGGACAAATGAGCTGTTCACAGTAACACGTGTGCGACCTACAGTGCCTGTAACATACGAGTTGGAAGATTGCAGAGGACAGCGTGTGCAAGGAGGATTCTATGCAGAAGAGATTGTGAAAACCAAAGTACCCAGTGTTTTTGAAATTGTTAGAGTGCTGAGAAGGAAAGGTAATAAACTGTTGGTGCGCTGGAAAGGATACGATCGCAGTCACGACTCTTGGATTGATAGAGCAGATTTAGTGTGATGAAGCCGGTTGTGCAAAGGAGTCACAGGTTCAATATAATTGACTTTGATCAAGTGGTGAGAGGCTGTGGTCTGACCGACCCAGAAATGAATGCAAAGAAACGTCATGGGCCTTTGTTCCCCAACCATATGCGCTGCATTATATGTGGACCGTCAGGCTGTGGAAAAACCAATTTACTGTTCAACATGCTTTTTGATCTTAAAGGAATCTCATTTTCAAACATCTATCTCTACTCAAAAACTGCATTTCAACCAAAGTATCAGCTACTGCGCACCATTATGGAAGACCTTGGACCTAAACTGAGCTACACCGAGTGTGACACATGTGAAGAGATACCTGCACCGCATGAGTTGCCCGCCAACTCGATAATAATTTTCGACGATGTGATCTGTGAGCAACAGGAAGCCATCAGACGTTACTTTACCACTGGTCGACACAGTAACGTTGATGCATTTTATCTGGCACAGACTTATAGCCGTATACCAAAACAGTTGATACGTGACAATGCCAATTTTCTAATCATGTTTAAACAAGACGAACTGAATATGAAACATTTGTACAGAGATCATGTGGGATCCGACATGACCTTTGACGAATTCAGAAGAATATGCAATGACGTATGGTCATCATCTGCGCATGCATTCCTTGTAGTTGATCAGTCCTCAGACAAGAATAGAGGGCGCTACAGGAATGGCCTTGATACATTCTTAGTTGAAGCACAGCAGTGATTTCGCTCAGTCTAGCACTGAACGCCGAGTGAGACGGACGAGGAGATGAAGCAAACTGTGGAAGAGATTGCACCAACCATCATGGAGATTGTCAAGCTGAAGCGTAACATCAAGAGGAAGCATAGAGAGCTGACACTGGGCAGGGAATTGACAGAGGAGCAGCATGCAAAACATTTCAAGCCGCTTAGTGATCCACTTGCCAATATTGTTGAAACACTCAAATCTTCTAAACCACCGGCTCAACAACAGACACATCTAATGACTACACCATTTTTGGATGCACCCCGTATATTGCCTACACCGCCAACAACACCAGCCAGCAGCAGCACTCCCTATCCAGGAAGGATGAAGCATAGACTGCAATCACTGCCAGATATTAGAGAAGAGGAGTCACCAATCTTTGAAACATATGGAACAGGTGAAGGTGCAAGTCCAGCTGCAAGTACTTCGAGTGTTGCACGACAATTGTGGAAGCGTCAAGACATGGGTGATGACGATGATGATGATGAGGAAAACCTTAGTGTTGAGAAATTGCTCGATACTAGCAGTCATGTGGCACAACAAGCGTTGGCCCAATCTGATCTGGCTTCAAAACCAGTGGGGGAGTACATTATGCAATCAGTGCGCAAGGACTTTAACTTTGATGATGCATTTGGACCGAAAGTGATAGACAACTTGTACTATCTAGGCAGTAAGCTGCTTACCTTTGGACCTAAAGGTAACAAGATTGTGCTGTCTAATCCTGCAGATGGTAGGATTGAAAAGACTTTCAGAGCTACACCAGGCCTTTGTGAGCTGGTTTTCATGAAAATGCCTGACAAAGGAAAAGTGAAGGTAGACGACTTGAACACCTATAAACTGCTTTTGGACTTTACCAATGTGTACCGAGAAAACTACAGTCCAAATGGTAAGATTGCAAACTATAACAATATCAAGTACAAGAGGACAATCAAGGATCTGATAAGAGGAGGAGGAGAAGCAGTCAGTGGGAAAGGAGCCAAAGTTGCTGGAAGAGGACTGTTGGCACCTTTCAATATGGTTGCAAGTAATGGCAACAGGATTGAATATGTCTACTACAACGATCCCAACGAACTTGTGGACAGACTGAAGCTGTTGGATCAGTCTAAAGCAGTTGGCAACACTGGACATGAGAATGAAATCAACTCAATCTTGGAAGAGTTGGAGGAAGGCGGTTACATAGTTGGTAAGCCTGCACACACTATATAAGGCGGCAATGTTGCATTGATGGGCAGTAAGTCTCTCGAGAGCAGACATGAATTCTTTGGGAAACATCAATGCCCGTCATAGGCGTATGATCAATTTGGCAAATCCACGCAGCAATCGTGATGCTGTGAATCTGATTACATGTAGAGATATAATGTCATTTCATTTGCCAAAGAGAAGAGATCCCGATACATTGCAATTAATGACAAGCCTTAAGAAATCAATACTGACGGATATGCAAGATCCAATTCAACCTACAGATGGAGTGAACAAACAGTATTTGGAGAAAAGGATGGATGAACATTCAAAGGATGTGGTTGAAAAGTGTCTCACTGTCATGTTGGATGTTAGTTCGTCAAGTGAAAACCGCAATTTGACTAAAGAACAATTGAAGGATAAAATGTTAAAGCTTATGGGAATCTCCAAACCGTCTAAGGGTATAAAATGAGATGACAAGGCCGCTGATCGACATTAGATGGCTGTATGCAGAGGTAGACGGAGGTATCGAGGAAGAGGAGTACTTTCAGCAATCACAAACGCAGCGGGTACAATAGTCAACAAAGCGATAGACATACTGCCCGTAGAACTTCATCTTCCCGGCTACCAGTACTGTGGACCAGGTACAAAGCTTGAAAAACGATTGGCAAGAGGTGATCCAGGAATCAACAAACTTGACCAAGCCTGCAAGCAGCACGACATTGCCTATTCGAGGAATAGCGATACAAGGAGCAGAGCAGCAGCAGACAGAGATTTGGCTGAACGGGCTTGGAGTGTGGCAACATCTTCAGACGCTGGATTGGCAGAAAGAGCTGCAGCATTAGCGGTGACCAACATCATGAAGGCCAAGGCAAAGTTTGGAGGAGGAGCTAAAAAGAAGAGGAGAGCTGTACAGAGCAGGAGGAGGAAGAGAACTACAGCGGCTTCCAGGAAAAGGAGTGGTAGAGGTCTGTACCTGAGACGTCAGAAGACGGGAAACGGGGTGCGTCGCCGTCAATGTGGCGGCAGAAAATGATTGTTGCTCTACCCGACCGAGCGCTAACAGATGCCGACCTCTACAAGTACGCCTGCCGTCTCAAGCTGAAGAAATTTCGAGGAGTTTTCATGCGAGATGCTCTACCAACCAATGGACCACTGGATCAAGAGTGTGGCATCATCAACCTGGACCAAAGTGATGGAGCTGGCACACATTGGGTGTGCTATGTGAAGAAGAAGGATGGCATCGTTCGCTACTTTGACGGATTTGGCAATTTGAGACCACCGCAGGAGTTTATCAACTACATGCACAGAGGATCGAGTCCAGCAGCAAGGATCGAGTACAACTACGACCAGAAGCAAGAGGATCTCTACTCTCATATATGCGGACATTTATGTTTAAAGTTTTTGCTTGATGAAAATAAATAACAATGTACAACAATTGTCTTTTCATTTCTCCCACCCACATAGTATAAAGGTTCTAGTCTATACTCTTATCAAGTCATTGTGTAATAGTACACTGAGCAGTCAAGACCATGATGCTCTGCTTTGGAGGTAGAACCTCAATATTGAAAAGTGAATTTTACCCGCCACTTGATACAAGCAATGGCGAATGGGAAATTGGACTCATCAGCTTTACTAGCTGCAACTCTATACCAAATGTTGAGAATGGCTACAACAATGCACTACATTTCCTGGCTCCAAAAGTGGACCAGAAGGACGACTATGCAATGACTCATGAGGAAGTTACAGGTAAAGTGTTTGCTCAGCAGTTGTTTAGTGATACTGCTAACCAGGGTACTCAAAGGAAGCCTAGAGCTGCCCAGGCTGGAGGAGAAAAAGCTCCAGTATTGGTTTGGCAAAAGGTAGTATTGCCAGAAGGTAGTTTTGAATTTCAAACAATTGCCAACCTGCTGGAGGCAAGGATGAAGAAACGTGGAGTCAAGTTTCAGATGGCTGTGGACCCATCGACCTTGAAATGTTTAGTATTATGCGACGCCATGTTGGACTTTAGACAACCTGATTCAATAGGAAAGCTGCTGGGATTCGACCAAGTTGTAGAAGCTAAAGTCGAGACTAGAGGTATCACGACAGTGCAAATCAGTCGTCCCAATGTGCTGCGTATAAAGTGTAACATTGTGAGTGGATCCTACTCAAATGGAGTCAAGGATCACGTGATCTATGAGTTTTACCCAGATGTTGATCCAGGGTATAAAATGAGTGTGACTGTACAAAATGTCATCTATTTACCGGTAGACACCAAGCAGATTGGTAGCATTACATTGGAGATTGTTGATGAGAACGGACGTCTGGTGGACTTTAGGGAGGAACCGATAAACATAACCTTACATTTGCGACAACAACCCAAGTGATGGTGCTATTATTTGGCAAGTGGAATCAAGGATTGGATGTGGAAGCAGCAATGTCCCCCATGGAGGTGGTAGAACAAAAGTCTATTAATAGGGCACCATTTGTGAAAGACGTCATTCGACCATTGGACTCTGTGGTGTTAACATCGAGCAGCATCAAATATCTGCAGAAGAAAGGCTATCAAGTTGTAAGAGGAGGAAGACGACGATAACACTGAAAAATGGGAGTTTTGGATGTGACAAGGGCTGGCCCTTCAGCGGAGAACAGCATCACTGGCTATGAATATCATTCTCATGCACCGTATACTACAGGCTTTGGTGCCAACGATGAGATTCGGATAGCAATTCAGCAGCAGGACATCTATACACTGCCATCGGAGAGCTATCTGCACATGGAGTACAAGGTGACCAATGCATCAAATGCAACCTTGGGAGGCTCACCTTGTGTTTCTGGATTCTTTGCCCACCTGTTTTCGGAAATACGCTACGAGATCAATGGAGTTGTAGTGGACAGCATACGTAGCCCTGGCATTGCCAGCCTGATGAAGAATGCCATGACCTTTGAGCGGGAAGAACAGCTCAAGATGGATGGAGCCGGCTACAGATATGATGCCCAGGCAGGGTTTGGCACGTTTGATGCCAATGGTGCCAACACAACCATCATGAATGTGCCACTTAGATACCTGTTGGGCTTTGCTGAGGACTATAGGCAGATTATGCTGAATGTGAAACAGGAGCTGGTGCTGAGACGCAGTGCTGACACTTCAGACTGTTTGAATACAGCAGGCAAGGTCACAATTGAGAAACTGGTGTGGAGGATGCCCTATGTAGAGGTGTCTGATGAAGCTAAATTGCGTCTGCTGAGACTGGTGCAAAACAACACGCCCATCTCAATGCCATTCAGACATTGGGAACTGTACGAGTATCCATCTTTGCCACAGACCACAAAACATACGTGGACTGTCAAGTCGACTACTCAGCTGGAGAAGCCAAGATACATTGTGATTGGACTGCAGACTGGAAGAAGAGGAGCGGCTACTGTGAATAGCTCATACTTTGACATGTGCAAAATGAAAGACATTCGAGTGTTTTTGAACAACAAGTACTATCCGTATGAAAGCATCAATGGTGATGACAACCAAGTGTACAATATGTATGCAGCATTCAATGGAGTCTACAATCGTGATGACGCTCGAGCAAGCAACCCACTTTTTGAGAAACAGGCTGTGCGGGATGGTAAGATGTTACTGTTTCCCATTGACTGTTCACGTCAAAACGAATCGCTCAAGACGGGAAGCATTGACATCAGAGTTGAGTTTGAAGCAAGTGACAACATTCCAGGAAAAACACATGCCTATTGTCTGCTGATACACGAAGTGGTTAAGGAGTATCAGCCAATGACTGGTCTTGTTCAATCGGCCTAGAGAGAGAGCGGTGGAGGATATAAAGGCGATCAGCAAGCAGCAGTATGCTCATAGTTGCAAGAAGCGTCGAGTGAAGCAGTCATCATGTCCAGGAGAGTTCTACGCTTTTTGGATGAGGAGGAGGGGGAGTTGCCACCCAGCGATGGAGAGGATGTTGTGGGCTGCTGCCCAGGCTACTACACTCAACATGAGACATCGTTGATGAAGGACGCTTCTACAAGTACAACCGACCTCAACCAGGCTTCCACTGATGATGATGACGAAGATGGCATCACACCAAGCAGGGCTACAGAACTTTTTGGACCAATACCAATCTACTTAATGGACTTTCAAGGCTTTGAGGGATTGAATAACCAGTTTATTGTCAAGGAGATGGCAATATTGGAACGTGACGATGAACATCATGTGTTGACTCACCACTACTTTTTCAAGTCACCATACCCGGACATTTTGCTGAAAACAAGCGGCCTGGTTGAAAGCAATCAATTACAAAGAGCTAAACATGGACTGAGATGGTCGGGCAATGGAGCCGGCCAAACACACCTCTCATATTCGGCCTTGAAGCAAATTGTATGTGACACAGTTGGAAGATGGCTGCACGAGAACAGTGAATCGGGACGGCCAGTCAAGATCTTGGTATATGGATATGAGAAGATTTGTCTGCTGGAAACGCTACTGCAGCTGAACAAAAAGGAAAATGTGGAGTACGTGGACCTGAGTTCGCCCTACCTATTCCATGAGACGCCCAACTTGGAGGTGCTGATGAAGACTACTACAGTCTACTGCCCAGAACATTACCTGCTCGACTTCTTGGAGACTGTGAAGATGAAGCTGGCTGGTGACAATGGAGGACGAGGACGCTTGGATGTACCGCCATTTTGTGCGCTCAATGTAGTAAACATCCTGCACAATTGGATCATGCAAGCATTACAAAGAGATAGATATTTTTGTCGAAGTTTATTTTTGTCAATAAAGAATGAAATGTGAATATTGCGTCATCATTTACCCCACCACCTCTAGTATTTAAGAGCCTGCTGCTGCTCAGTATAGTTTAGTTTAACACCTACAGTCAAGATGATCTCAAGGATTTCGAGCTCAAGGGCAGCCGAGACACGCTTGAAGGCGGCAGTCATGGATCTAGAAGCTGAGCTACTGCGGCGGCAAGACAGCTTGAGCATGGACAATTTTCAACTTGAATCTGGGCATGCAGAGTCATGTGACGTCAGCTCTGAGAATATTCATATCCTTGAATGTGATTGTACTCGTCTCAGGAGACTACGCTATGCTGTCATCGATGCAGTACCTAGTCAAGGGTTTATACAATGGGTCAGAGACAAAGACGACTTCCCAGGTGAAAGATTTTGTCCAGGTCCACAATCTGCAAACTTCAACCGTACTAGTGTCAATTCGTTCCTGAAAGATATCTACATGGGCATTGCATCGTATAAGGAGGATAAGAAGCAACGGTCTCCAGCATCATATGTGGATAGACTGCCATTCATGGTGACAGCCTGTTTTGATAATCATTGGAGAGTGCCATTAGACACAATATACAAGTTAAAGAATAGCTTGGTAGCCATAATGGACTTGCGTTCAGTGCCTGGATGGAGGAACAAGGATGTTAAGCTGGAGATTGATTTCAACGACAGCGATGAGACTTGGTGGTGTGACTTTGAGTGCGGTGACCAGAGTCTATCTTTGGTTGGCAGAAGAAGGATTACATTTGCCAGCTTTGACTACAACTCTATGGATGGACGTGTCAGATGCATTAGGATTGAGGATGGTCAATCAGGCGATCCTGCTCTACTGGTATCAATTCGTAAAGCTGAGCAACATTATAGATTATGGCCGCCAGGTGATGTGACCGATGGCGTGGGCCGTGTAAAGGAATCTCTTAATAGGTCGGCAGAGACCTATGGTGTTACCAGAGACTTTGAAAGGGGCAATATTGTAGCCAATTTCTATGTATTGTTTCATACTTGAGATTGTTTAATAAATAATGTATTGTAAGAGTATATACTTTTCTTTTCACCCTTTTTTCTTTGAAGCAACAGTGCACTAGGTGAACACTTGGTGTAAACTTTTAAGCCTAAGTGAGCACTAGGTGAACACTTGGTGAACACTTAGTGATCACTAGGTGAACACTTGGTGTACACTTTTAGGCCTAAGTGAGCACTAGGTGAACACTTAGTGAACACTGGTGATCACTAGGTGAGCACTAGGTGAACACTAGGTGAACACTTGGTGTACACTTGTAGGCATAAGTGGACACTGAAACTATGGTAGGGGAAAATGAATAACAAATCAGTTGCAGATGTCACACTTTTATTTTTTCATTCATTATTCTTTAATCAATTGGATTCTATGGGTTCTCCCAGCAGGATGGCATATGAATTTATATGATTTCATGTCGACGGTTCCTACAGCAGGGACGAATTTGAAGGTGGTCCTGCAGTACGACTCTGGAAGTATAACCCATATGTGTACGTTGTCGGAATCCAGTGTGACTGCCACCTTTTCACCATATTTTGTGGTGACTCTCTCTGCGCTGATCATTTGGTACGTGTGCCCTGGCTCGAGATCTTTCATGGATACGAGGTCTAGCGGCTTTTGGGATGCAATTGTGTTGTAGATGGCGTCAGCGGCATCATTAGTGGATGACATCTGAAAATGAACAGGTATTAGCATAATCTTACAGTCAGCATTGTGGGTCAGCCATTCATGTGGATGAGATTTCATGCAGTAGATGGATTTCATGCAGTAGATGAATGAGATTTCATGCATTAGATGAATGAGATTTCATGCAGTAGATGATATCATGGTTAGCCATTTGAGGTTAGATTTCATGCAATGGATGAATGATAACATGGTTAGGCATTAGATTTCATGCAATAGCTATGGAGGTTAGATGATCTAGCAAGAGACAAATACTTACTGTTATTGAGTCTTTAGCAGGATTCACTGTAGAAGCTAGCAGTCGTTTGCTGAGATACTATGGATCTACAAGCCGGAGGTCCTCTATATATACTTGGTAACCGGATCTCCCCAAGGTCAACTGTGCTCCCACCTATTTCTTGTACAGCCATAAATTAGTTGCATACGTTTTTCCTGGATGGCGCCAAGGTCAGTAATGCTGCACACAGACATGTTTTTTCCTGCTTCATTGGTATGGCGCCAAAGGCAAGTGATTACGTAATGCATAATGTTGTGCAATTACTTGTTTTCCTGCTTCATTGGTATGGCGCCAATGGCAAGTGATTACGTAATGCATAATGTTGCGCAATTACTTGTTTTTCCTGCATTGGAATGATATCATACAGAATGCCAAGGTTATTGATTATGTAATACAGTTGCAGATATAACAAGTTTTATTTTTTCCCAAGCATTATAAAGAGAGCTGATTTTTAAGGTTAGCATTATAAAGAGAGCGGGTAACATTGAGATGAGAGAGAGAGTGGGTATTTACTGTTCCTTGAACATTTGAATCCTATGTGTTCTCCCAGCAGGGTGACTCTTGAATTTGTACATCGACATATCAACAATTTCTCCATCTGGGATAAGTTCTAGGGTGGTCCTGCTGTATAGATCTGGTAGTATGACACGTAGATGCCCGTTCTCGGAATCCAATGTGATTGCAACCTTTTTCCCATACTGTGTAGTTATTCTCTGCGCATCTATCATCTGATATGTCTGGTCTTGTTGGAGATCTTTCATAGATGTGAAAACAAGAGGTTTTAGTGCTCCGATCGAATTGAAGATGGCGTCAGCGGCGGTAGTGGTGGATGACATCTGTAATTGAATTGAATGATTATTAGTTTTGAATGCATTATTGGCGGCTATTCGAAGCAATGCAATTGGTGATGGAATACCTTAATTGCTCCACTCCCCACATGCCCCTCCCCATATGCCCCATGTATGACTAAGTCCTATTTTCAAAGTAATAAGTCTAGAGATCATTCCTTATAGTCCAGCAAACTTCCCACATGCCCCTCCCCATATGCCCCATGTATGACTAAGTCCTATTTTCAAAGTAATAATTCTAGAGATCATTCCTTATAGTCCAGCAAACTTCCCACATGCCCCTCCCCATATGCCCCATGTAAAACTAAATCCCAAGATTTTTTGACAAGTCCTACGATTTTCGGAAATTTTTCCAAGTCCTAAGATTTTTTGAAGATTTTTTCAAGTCCTACGATTTTTCGGAAATTTTTTCAAGTCCCACGATTTTTCGGAAATTTTTCCAAGTCCTGAGATTTTTCGGAAATTTTTCCAAGTCCTGAGATTTTTTGAAAATTTTTTCAAGTCCTGAGATTTTTCGAAAATTTTTCCAAGTCCCAAGATTTTTCGGAAATTTTTCCAAGTCCCAAGATTTTTGAAAATTTTTCCAAGTCCCAAGATTTTTTGAAAATTTTTCCAAGTCCCAAGATTTTTTGAAAATTTTTCCAAGTCCCAAGATTTTTTGAAAATTTTTCTAAGTCCCAAGATTTTTTGAAAATTTTTCCAAGTCCCAAGATTTTTCGGAAATTTTTCCAAGTCCCAAGATTTTTGAAAATTTTTTCTAAGTCCCCAAGATTTTTCGGAAATTTTTTCTAAGTCCTAAGATTTTTTGAAAATTTTTCTAAGTCCTGAGATTTTTCTAAGTCCTACGATTTTTCGGAAATTTTTCTAAGTCCTGAGATGTTACAAAAATTTTCTATGTCCTAAGATGTTTCAAAATTTTTCTAAGTCCCGAGATGTTACAAAAATTTTCTATGTCCTAAGATGTTTCAAAATTTTTCTAAGTCCTAAGATGTTTCAAAATTTTTCTAAGTCCTAAGATGTTTCAAAATTTTTCTAAGTCCCGAGATGTTACAAAAATTTTCTAAGTCCTGAGATGATGCAAAATTTTTCTAAGTCCTGAGATGATGCAAAATTTTTCTAAGTCCTAACATTTTTCTAAGTCCTAAAATGTTTCAAAAATTTACTAAGTCCTGAGATGATACAAGCACTTGTACTTACATTTTAATCACTACTGAAGATCTGGGACACAACAGTCACAACAGAAGGTCTGGGCTATAGTATAAGCACTCGTCCGCGTTCACTGAGACACTATGACCCTACCAGCAACTGATCCCCCATCATGTAAGCACTTGTACTTACATTTTAATCACTACTGAAGATCTGGGACACAAAAGTCACAACAGAAGGTCTGGGCTATAGTATAAGCACTCGTCCGCGTTCACTGAGACACTATGACCCTACCAGCAACTGATCCCCCATATATACTCATGCCAGGTCCCCACCCATGGTCCCCTGACCTTGGCCGATCGGTCGGAATTTTTTCGGAATTTTTTCTAATTTTTTCTAATATTTTTTAATTTTTTTTATTTTAATTTTTTTTTTTTTTTTAATTTTTTTTTTTTTTTTTTTTTTTTTTTAATTTTTTTTTTTTTTATTTTTTTTTTTTTTTTTTTTGGGGGGGGGGGAGAGGGGGGGAGAGAGGGGGGGGGGAGAGGGGGGGGAGGGGGGTTGTCCCAAAGGTCTCCAAACATACCTACTCCTGTTCTTGTTAATATAAAAACCATTGAACTTCTAGTGGATTTATTTTTTCAGAATAAATTCCGTCTTCATTCAATTACTTGAAATTGTTATACCTTTTGTCACCCAATATAAAATGTTTTGGCTTTGCTACTTTAGACTATTTACTACTTTTGATTCGACCGTTTTGCATTTTGTCTGTTAGTAAAGCATTTACGGCTAAACTCATGAACCAATTTCTTTCATTCATTGAACCAATTTCTTTCATTCAATGAACCGATTTCATTCATTTGACATGAATGTTCCTTTTAGTAATGCGCAGCGATGTATAGGCTACATACGGTTTTTAAATTGTGTTGCATTTTCCCCTTTTGGCCTTCATTATAGTAATACATTTTTCGTAAGTAAAAGGCAATTTTCTCTCAAGAACGGTGCGCCCCTCAGAGCCTTGCGCCCTGGAGCGACTGCTCCACTCGCTCCATTATCGGTACGCCACTGACTTGAAAACTTATTAAAACAGAATTTATTAATTTCGAATTCGAAATTAATACTGATAGCAATTAAAGGAATTCGAAATTAATAAATTCTGTTTGAGTAAATTTGTCAGTTTGTTCAATTGTCAGTAACTTCGAACTAACTTATTAAAAGTTTCCAATACCTTATTACTTGTTCTATTATCACATATATTTCTTTGCTGAACAGACGTGTGTTTTCAATTATTGCCATTGACTTTAACGAGATTCAAGGGGTTAAGACTTTGAAACAACACTAAAGGGAAGTGAGTGGTTGAAGACGATGAGAAACCACAAGATTGAGAGGGGAACTGCAGAATAGCTTCCTTCCGAACCAGGAAATTGCAATTCCCAGCCGTTTGATTTGTTACAAGGTCGGCTCGTGGCTGCAAGGAATGTGTCTTGTAAGTGGAAGTCGGGTTCTCATCGATCAGTCTCAAGTGGAACCGATTGCTAGATTGGTTTGAATGCTCTACAGACATTATCTTGCTCTTTGGCTATTTTAAGTCGAATCTAATAAGTAAAATAATTGATTCACTCAAGATCATACAGAACATTTCGGAAATATACAATTGAATCAATATAAATTAAGCTGAAACAAATTGTAAATTGATGACACTTGAAATCCCGTACTAGTCTACCATTCTAACATTCAATTTGGAATCTATGAGCACTTGAAAAAAATAAAGAAGTGAGATAGGCTAATAATATTTATTTATGTATTAAGAGCGTGAAGTGCGACTTTATCGCTCGAGCCAAAACATTTACTGCGCGACGCTTAGCGGAGCGCAGTAATTTTGCGAGAGCGATAAAGAAGCTTCACGCGCGAATTACATACAATATTTTTCCTAAAACTGCAGTAGTTCTGGATTCCAACACAATAAAAGCTTGTAGTTTGTAACATCACAGACCATGCGCGGATTTGGTTAGCGTTCGCCATTGTTGAGGTTATGTGAATTTCACGGATTCCGTGATCCACCAATGAGAAGGCATCAAAATCAAAACAGAAGCGTAAAGAAAACAGCTGGCGAGCGTAAAGTACTTTACCGCTTGCGGAGCAGTAAAGAGGAATTTTACAATTAGTTTTCAGTACTTAAAGAACTACTTTATGAGCAGTTGTAGGAAAATGTTATGTAAGAAATGCTCAATTCCAATTATCATGAAGGACTTTAACTATCATGATTTTAGAACTCAATTTGGAATGTATCAACACTTCAAAAAATAAAATAGACTAATGAATTAGATATAACGAGTTTTGAGTAATAAATGCTCAATTTCAATGTACCGTGTATGAGCACTATCTATCATGATTTTAGAATTCAATTTGAAATGTATCAACACTTTAAAAAATAAATAAAAATAGACTAATAAATTAGATATAAAATAAATAAAAATAGACTAATAAATTAGATATAATGAACTGTAAGTAATAAATGCTCAATTTCAATGTACCGTATATAATGAGCACTATCTATCATGATTCTAGAACTCAATTTGGAATTTAGCAACACTTTGAGAAAATTAAAAAAGTAAGGTGATACGATAGGAATAAATGCTAAATTCCAATGTAGTATATATTAAAAAAAACTGTACATTATATAAAAAACTGAACAGCACTGTAACAAACTGTACCGTATATAAAAAACACTGTACAGCATATGAAAAAACTGTAACTATCATGACTCTATCATTAAATTTGCAATCTATCAACAGTTTTTGGAAAATTCAGAAGTAAAGTAACTTTATTATTTTTGTTCTGATCAAATTATTTTTGTTTGAGAGGAATTAAGTGGATCAATGTTTTAAAACTCACCAATTCTCGTTATTGAAAAAATAATTTTACAGTCCACTCTTTGGTACATTTTTTATACATACAATGATGATTCTGCATGAAATAGATATAGGAGTTAGCATAATTAATTCGAGATTAACATCAGTACATTATCCATCAAATATGAAAAAATAGATGAATATTTCAATTAATCGTCAGATGTATTATAGAAGTAGTTATTATTCGTAGACAGTGCATGTTTAACCAGGGGACTTCAAGATAGTTTTTGGGCCAGGGTGTTCTATTATGTGTTTTAGTGTCTTATCTTATAACCCAGATTTAATTCATAGAATATCATGAGATTTGAGGTATAATGAGATAGTTACAATAACTGTAACTACTCTTACAGTAACTAGTGTAGATTTTTTACTCAGAATTTTAAAATTCAAAATTATATTAATCTTTTTAGGACTGTGATGGTGTTTTGTTGAAGTAAAATCAAAATTCATATTTTTTTTCTGAAATAAAACTTGTGAATTATTGTGCTTTGAGGTGATCAGACCTAACCTAAGATTTCAATTCTAATTTGAAATTTTGTGAAAAGCAGTTTTGGGCAATAGCCTGTTGTATTCACATTAATTGTATGTTAGTTAAATGAATAAATAAATAAACAATATTATAAACTAAAGTGTAAGGCTTTTATTTAGGGACGGGGAATCTCATGAGTAGTTCCACCTCGTCGTGTGAGTCATTTTATGGGGAACATGGTAGACTCACTATATTTCAGGTGGGCTCCAAACCACCATCTATAACATCAGATCGTGGTAGCGAAGGTGATTGGAGTCATATCTAGTCTCTGACTAGATAAGACTAAATGGCTGCTATCCTGCGGTCTCGAGTTCGAGATAAACCGTAAATAAAAACTTGAAAAACACTTTTAAGTGGAAATTAACTCACGTTATGGCGTGGCGGCCGTTTCACTCTGTTGTCAAGAGCATCGTCAGACGACCCACAGTACACACCGAGAGTGTACTGTGAGTCGTCTGACGATGCTCTTGACAAAGGAATGAAACGGCCGCCATGCCATAACGTGAGTTAATTTCCACTTAAAAGAGTTTTTTTAGTTTTTTTTATATATTAGTGAAAAAAAGATTGATCTTCAAAATCGTAAATATTTCATCACGCACAAGTCTCAAGACCCAAGTGGGCATCAACCGACTTGAAAAATAGGGACTGTAATAAAATGAACATCAGTTGGAGTGAATTTAATCACACCTCTAATAAACTATTATAGATAAGCAAGCTGACCTGAGGCTAACATTTCAACTCTGATTTTTAACAAAAAAAGAGATGAAATAAATGTTAAATCCGTGCAGAATATCATCGTCAGATGTGTGAATTTGTGTCGTGAGCAGTCTTTTTCAGAGAATGCCTGTGCATTGGGGATGAGTGTGCATTTCGTTCGTTTCACTCTCTCCTAAATCCTTTCACAGCAAAGCATTTCACGCCTTTGCGGTTTTCCGTTCGGTGCGTCTGCTTTTATTTACATACTAAAAAAGATCGTGGATGCCAATTTCTAACGTGCCAATCCGAAATTTATTCCTCTGTTACTAAAGCTTGTTGATTGCTTTGAATGAAGCAAGCTGAGAACTTCCAATCATTTCATTTGTTTCGCTGTGAACCGCAATTTATTGATAAACGAGGTAGAATTATTGTACTGGAGCGATACAAATAAAACGTCAAAGTGTAGTCATTGTTGTCAAATGTAGCCCTACGTGTATTAATCTGAAATATTTGGTAAATATCTAAAAAGGAGTAAATATATCTCATAATATTCATTTTTTCGGAGTACGAAGCCAACATACTTATTTATAAACACACAAATACATATTATTCTATAGAGAATCTCTACTCATGAAACTGTTATAAAAAGTCATTTTTTCAATTATGATACCTCACTATAATTCCCCTGATACATAGGGGGAAAGACCCGGGGGAAAAACACAGGTCAAAGACTTGTGTGTGGGTAATCTGAGTTTGATCTACAGTTCTAGGTGGGTTCCGAAACACTATAAAATTTTGTAAAACAACGGATGCGACTTCCAAGAACGGCTCTGGTAGCGCTTGTCTGTGATAAGATAAGGTGCTCTGTCTGGCTTCGTTTTCTGCAGCCTTGCGTTTGAATCTCATTCAGCCATGGATGTCTCCCATCATTCACCCATTCACCTCATTACCCATGTGCAAGTCTCCGGACTTATGTGAGCATCATCCGCAATAAAAAAAGAATTTTATTGTTTTTTTTCCAAAGTAAATTCAACATTTTGCCGTCTAAAACCTTTGAAAATCCAAACTTATTATTATGATGGACGATTTCAAATCTCGTATTCAATATGATCACTTTAGAGTAGTTAAATTCTGGAGTGAGAGTTCACTCATTTCCATTAGTTTCCGGTATTATCATTTTTTAGTCAACTATTCAGTTAACCTCTACATTCTGCGTAGTTTAATGAACCTTTTGTTCTAAAGAACTGTGAAAAATACTTCTCACTTTGGTGGAATTAATCAGATACTTCTTTTCTTTTTTTTCCCGGGGTCTTTCTCCAGATAGCTTTTCATTCTAGTACTTTATACTTTTCATCCCTGTTTTTATAAGTTCAGTTATAATTTGTCAGTAATAAGTGCTCCAGTTTCAACAATTCTATCAATATTATCAACTACCAACCCGATCCACATAATATTTCTTATAGACTTAATAAACTTGATGAAGTGAAATGTACATTATTTACATTATTTACATTTTTATACATTTTTTTCTTGGCTGGTTTTACTTGCATTTATTTTTCCATCAGCATTTCATGAATCTATATTTCTGAATTTTGTGTTATTATCTTCAAGTTGTACTCAAAGAGCAGAATTTTTCATAATTATCTATTTCTTGGCCATTTTTCATGTGGCGAACTCTCTTAAAATTTTTATGACGATATGAAATGTAAAGTGTGTTTATTATTTCGTTTTCGAGGAATAAATAATTTATTTATAGCAATTGTTTATGCGATACATTGGAATGCAGTATTAAAAACAATTCTAGAAGTTTCTCAGAGATATCAAGCGAAATTTGGATGAAAATAATGATGTCTATCGATACAAATGTGATAGCTTTTCATTCTACAAATTTGAAAATGAGAATGGATGTTGCTTTAGAACATTATTTCATTCTACTATTCAAAGGATTTCAGAATAATTTGGACAATACCTGAGTTTGTCAATCTTTTATTCATATTTTTAGATTTATTGTGGAGAAAATATCTAGTACTTCTTGGAATAGCCTACAATAAAATTCACAATTAAATGCTTCGCAATAATTTCATTTATAATATAAATCTATTATTAGTTTCTAATTAATTCAAGAGATTAACGACTTGATATTTGGAGATTGGAAGTGTTTTCTCTAGAAAGTCCTTTCTCCGAGAACCTGCCTTTCTAGATCACCTGTGCGATCACTCTAGATTTAGACCTAGATCTAGATCAGACTGGCATGTGGATCACCCTCGTGAGATGTTTTCCCACTTATAAACACCGGATTTGCTGTCTTCTCCATTCCGAGAATCCAAATAAAAAGTGACTAGAAAAACTCTGCGCTACCGTTAGAGAAATTCCTAGAGGTGAGATTCCAGTGCTTCGAGAGCTCACCTGGGAAATTTAGAAAGTGTTTCGGCTGAGGTTTGTTGAGAACCTAAAGTGAGTAAAGTGAGGTAAATAGCTGTTGAGCTCAACGCGCCGTGAACGATGTTCCTTTTCAGCTTGCATTTCGGCTTTGAACACTTTCACTTTTCGATATTAGTACCCCGGAAATGCTGGGAGGTTAGATGTCCTATAGATCGGGGATGCAGATTCTCTCGTCTAAAAGTATAGTGAGAATATTGGCCGAAAAAGGAACTCACGTGTCAAGCATCTTGGTGAGGTATCATACACATTCATGACAGCAGTAACGTTTAAAACTAGAAGTAGAAAATTCATTTTGGAAAATACAATATTAATAATAACTTCCTGGATTTCTTGTTCCATGACGAACTGCGTTGTTAATATTAACTTTTCATGTGAAATTTAATATTTGACTGCAAGTCGTTAAATTTCACATGAAAAGTTAATAATAACTCTAAACTGCGATCAGATATGGTAGGGACCCTATTTTGGAATAGTCAAAATATCATTAACAACCAGAAACTATCATTAACAACCAGAAACTGGATGAATCGCATTGGTAACGCAATTTGAAGTGAATTTTAATTTTTAAATTCTCTGTTTATGTTTAAAAGATCAATTAGTCCTTTCCTTTGTAGAATTTTAAAATATTTCAAATCTATCCAGAAATTGAAATATGAATTGAAAGAGATTTAATAAACTAATGAAGTTACAGAAAAAATCCATTTTCATTTGAGATGCTATCAATGTGACGTTTCAGCATAAGAAAGGGATTTTCTCGCTAGGGCTGCCATTAATAAGGTTGTGCGCAGGGTTTTTGGTCATACTTTTTTCTAAGTTTCTTGTATTGAATATTATTATGTGTTGTCTATTATGTGTTGAATATTAATATGTTGTCTATTGCTGTGAGGAAAAATTTTTTCTTCAATTATTTTGTGAAATATGGGGGTTCAAAGTTTTTTCTTGGTTTTTGGGGGCAATTGATCTCACCTTTGAGTAATATTAAACTTTTGATAAATTTTCCATAAGTAAAAGACACATTGAGGAATAAAATGACATATCGTTTGCTCCAATGAGTTTTTTCAAAATATATTTTTTTAATTCTGTATGAAATTTTAATTTTTCAAAAATTTATTTTGAGAAAACTATTTGTTGGATTGAAATAAAAAATATCTCATTTTATTCTTCAGTGTTTCTTTTAGTTATGAAAAATTTGTCAAAAGTAGAAAACTACTCATTGGTGAGATCAATTGCCCCAAAAACCGAAAAAATTCAAATTTTAACCCCCATATTTCACAAAATAATTGAAGAAACATTTTTCCTCACAGCAATAGATAACACTTCGAAGTCCTAACAATAATCAATACAATAAACTTCGAAAAAAAATTATGACCAAAAATCCTGCGCACAGCATTTTTTGATCTGTATTAAATTGGGGACTGCCTGACCATCGAACAGCGGCTTGTGCTTACCGCAGTTCTCAAAGTCTAAATGTATAATTATCTATGGTATATAAACTTATGTAAACCTTATTGTACTGTATATATAACGGTTAATCGGAACACATCTGATTCAATTATATGATTAATAGAGCTTTAATACTGTGCACTTGTATGGGAATAAATAAATAATAGATTTTAGAAACCATGAAATTGGTAAATATTTTTATTGTAAAAAGATATTATCGGATACATTTTATAAGAATAAGTTTTTAAAAAGATCTATTTCTTCTGTTCCAGCTGCTGCAACAGCTTCCAGATTGTATGTTGAAGCCATCACCAAGTTGGCCAGGCAGAGTCAGCAAGGAACATGGGGAGGATCTTCAGATATAGGTGAGTTATAATAATAACAACGTTTATTCAACACAATGAATTTTTTATTAAAACAATAAATTTCATACTGAATTCTCAATTTCTATCTTTAAGTGCTGTTTCTCATTGTATTGATGGTTATAGGACTACATCATGTTGATAATAATAGACAAGTGGTACACAGTATAAATGGCATAAATGTAAACTATATAATCAAAGAAATGAAACTTTATTTCCACAGAAAAAAAAATAAAAATGTTTGATTAGATAAAAAAAATAATAAAATAGTGGAATATCACACAAAGACTTGAGTCTGGGTGTGGGATAGAGTTACAATAAAAATAAAATGAAATAGAACAAGACTTCCAACTTCCTTGCCTAACGTTTTAAAAAAGCTGTATAGGATAAGGATAATGAAAAGATAAAGAGATGGAAAGGAAAACAAGTTGAGAAAAAGGGAGTGAAGTAGATAAGGTAAAAATGACTTAAATGTATGAGATTGAAGAATTTAATCTATTGAAATATTGCTACTGGATCGCACCCAGTCATCAATTAGATTACTCAGTTGGAATGTCATTCGTTTATTATATTATTTGTGGATTTCTTGTTCCATGACGAACTGCGTTGTTAATATTAACTTTTTATGTGAATTTAACGACTTGCAGTCAAATATTCATTAAGAATAAGTATAATTTACTTACTCTGCAGGCCGATCGCTTTCTGAGGCCTCTGAAAATGGATCTCAAAGATTCGAAAGCGCTCGGCCTGCAGAGTAAGTAAATTATACTTATTCTTAATGAATATTTGACTGCAAGACTATTTGAATATTTGACTGTAAGTACGTTAAATTAATTAAACAGGTTTTTCTCGGATATAGCCTACCCCTCAGTAGAGAAGTTTTAATAATACACTTTTGGATGGTATAAAGTTTTTTTTATAAGAAGATGATCATAATAGTCATAAATAGTGTTATCATAATTAATGAAGGTATGAATTGCCTTTGCTGCTCTAATTCACTCATCAAGAATAGTCTTCATCATTCCACCCATTATAAAATAATCTAGTTTTTGAATTTCTCTTTTAAAAACGAATAAAATCCAAGAACAGCATAGCGCACGTGAAAGACTGTTTTGATGAAAGCATCAGGCGTGTTATGGAATGAATAAATAATTCTGCGACTGTTTAGAGAAGCAATACACAGGAGATTCCCGTTGAATGAGGGTGTTTTTGAAGAAAAGCTTATATCCCTAAAGCGTTTTCATGTAAAAATCTTAAGGATGGGGTGGGGGGAAAGGTAGATAGAACAGACGCAAAGTGACGGATGCCTGTATGGAGGATATAATGGAGGATTCTGTTTTCATCTACTCCTTCACTTCATTCCAAACTTTCTTCATCTTCTTTTTCTCTTCCTTCTTCTCCTCTTCCTACTACTCTTCCTACTACTCATCCTCCTCATCTTACTCTTTGTTTTTCTTCTCCTCCTCCTCTATTCCTTCTTATCCTCCTCCTCCTTATCCTCCTCCTACTTCTTCTCCTCCTCCTTCCCCTCATCTCCTCCTTCTTCTCATCCTTCTCTTTCTTCTCCTCTTTCTCCTCCTTCACCCCATCTCCTCCTTCTTCTCCTTTTCCTTCTTCTCCTCCTTCTCCTCATCTCCACTTCTTCTCCTCCTTTTCCTCCTTTCCCTCCTTCTCCTCCTTCTCCTCATTTCCTCCTTCTTCTCCTCCATTTCCTCGTTCTCCTCCTTCTCTTCCTTCTTTTCCTTCTTCTTCTTTTCCACCTTCTCGTCCTTCTCCTCTTTCTCCTTCTTCACATCCTCCTTCTCCTTCTTCTTCTCTTTCTTCCCCCTTCTCCTCCTCATCCTTCGTCTCCTTCTTTTTCTCATTCTCCCTCTACTCCTTCTTCTCCTTCTTCTTCTCCTTCTCCTCCTCAATTTCATCCACCTTTTTCGTCTCCACTTCATCTTCACTTTTTCACTCATCTTCCTCATCATACTCCTTCGCTCCTCCTCCTTATCCTACTTCTCTCTCTCGCTCACACACTCTAACTCTCTCCCACTCTATCTCTCTCTAGCATGGAGAAGAAATGTCTTTTGATTTTGTCAAGTTGAGAGTTCCTTATATAAGTCAGCTCCCTCAGCTTCTTCTTGCGCGGGCTATTTATCTTCATAAGCGCCATCTTGTTTTTTCTCTCTCCTTTCGTACTTCTTGCCTTTTTCTTACCAACGTAGGTGACAAGGAGAGGATGAGGGAGAGGAGTGGAGATTGCATCTTGTGCCATCCCTTACAAATCACGAAGCCAAACCAATTTGGAGAGGAAATATACAGCATTAACGCTATGAACCAAGGGGTTGCGGGCTTAAAAGAAGGATAGCGGGTGAGACAGACTCTGTACCGCACTCTTACTTGCGAACCATGTCATGAATTTATATATTCTTCTTAAGAGACAGTATATCTCGGTTATAGTATCATTAATCAGCACACGCTGCCCTTCTAGGATAGATTACACTATGCTGCTGAACGGCTGTCTGTGCCCTAAACCCTTTCCACCATAACCTACAATTTCCTCACCAATTTTTGTAATGAGGAGCCTCTCCACACGCCGTCTCATCTTTCTTTATAAAAGTTGTGGACTTTGAAGACACATCTTGGTATACAAAGTTTGTATATCTTTGTATGAGTCGCACTTCATACAATTATAATAGGCCACTACTACTGCATCAATCTTCTGCTAGAAAACTAAACCATCATCTACAGCTTTAGGCTCTATAATTTCTATATAATAAATATTCATACTTTGATTCCATTTCTAATAATTTTTTAAAAGAATTTTCAATTATTTTTAATTGCATATTCTTTTATTATAGCATATTCTTTTATTTTCTAATTTTAACTTTCAATTTATAGTAGGCTTATAGGTAATTTATAGGTTTCTTTATTATTTTTTCTCCCCCTAACCGTTTCCTTTAAAAATTTTCCAATCCCAATTACTCCCCTTCCAATTACCTTAAAGTTCATTTTGAAACTTGTAAAAAGATTTCTTTTAGTTCTTTTCATTATTTAATTTATAGTAAGCATTCATTTTATTATTGTGTTTTATTTTATTATAGGCACCTGTAAAACCTTTTCAGGTTTAGCGGGACCATTTTTTTATGTCTTTTCATGCAATAAAAATTTGAAATTGAAAAAATTGAATTGAAAGAATTTTTAATTGTTTTTAAAAATAAATTTTCAACAATGTTTGTCCAACTATCCTATCAATAATTGAGATGAACAATAATGGACTTATCTTTTCAATCCCAATCGACAATGCAGTGAGTGGAATTGAAGTGAACTTCAACACTATGTTTTTTAACAATTATTTTCCTACCACTCTGTCATTAATATTAGGATGAACAATAATAAACTTATCTTTTCAACCCCATTCGACAGTAAAGTAAGTGGAATTGATGCGAACTTCAACGCAATCCAATTTCGTCAGCTTTTGTTTCACAGCGGGTCTTCCTTCCCTTCTTGTCGCATCACATCTGCGTGGATAAAGTGTGATGGGGCAGTAAACGAGTTCCGGTTTATAAATCAGGAAGTCACGCCCGAGAAAGGAGATTTCGGTAGTCCGAGAGGGGTAGTTAAAGGGGAGGAGGGGGTCACGAAAACGATCCCACCGCTAGAGGGTCCAAGTGTGACACCGGTGGCAGAAGAACAAGAAGTAGAAGAATGAGTAGGAAAAGGAGGGATGGTGCGATAAGGAAGACAGTATGCTGCATTGGGATTTGCTCGCATAACGGGGAGCAAGGCCGTGTAATTGAGAAGGAAGAGGTTTTCTCTGTTTCTGATGATTGTGGTGATGCTGTTGAAAGGATGCGTCTCGAAGAGGGTGCAGAAAGGCCAGGGTGGTCTTCACTGTGTCCACCACTCACTTCTTGACGCAGAATTTGTTCCGCATTCAAACCCCGCACCCGAAAACATGGCCTATTAAATCCTCATCCCAGTCGATCGGATTAAGCCTAATATGATCCTCGGGTGCCTGGATCAACCACATCCCTCAATCATGGACGAGACCATTCCAATACATAACGAAGTGGTCGGAACCCTCTCGAAATGCAAACCCAAACAGGATGAGGACCATCAGCCAATCAGCCATCACGTCTAGCAGATTGGCTAGTGGCTCATGATTGTTTAGCTAAACCTACCAAACTACCTGGGCTGTTTTGTTTCTCACTCCAAAGGAGGTGGAATCTCTCTTAAATGGAAGAGGTTAATCCTGATGATGACATTCTATTCAGAACATCCAAGCAGAAGGTTGAAAGTCATTGTTCCTCTATGAAGCTAAATATTGATTCATCCTCTGCCAATACAATACCAATTGTAGACGAGCGAAATACGAAATACAAGGTAGGAGAGAAGGATTAGATTTTTTCTCTTTTTTTCGGATGATGAAGCCCACAGGTCTGAGACCTGTGCGTGAGTAATGAATTGTATGATGGTGATTGATGAGTTGGACCTTTAGTTTTAGGTGGGTTCCGAACCACCCGGAAGTGATTTTACAACAGGGAACAGAGTCTTTTTTGCTGGCCAATCCAATCAGTCACCCTTACAAAGAGCACCCAGGAGTTTCGTAGCTTATCTCTGATTGAACAGATACCTGCTACGGCACTCGATTATCTTTCTTTATTGATGTAAATTTACAAGCTCTACATATGAGTGAATTGAACCAAATTGTTAACATCACATAGATTCTGTGAATTGCGGGCCGCTTAGCGCAGTTGGTTGAGGCGTCACAGCAGCAGCACACTGTCGCTTCAGCGGTCGTGGGTTCGAATCCTGCTCCTCCGTCTGACATCTATGTGTTATCATCCACCTCATTACGCACGTACAAGTCTCGGACTCATGTGGGCATCATCAGCAAAAAAAAGTAAACATTTTAGATTATGCTACTTTTATAGTGCTGAACGTTTTGAACGATCTGTATTATCTTAATGATTTTATGATCACTACGGTAATTATTTGTCTTATTTTTATGATCTTAATGATATTAACTACTGTAATGGGAATCTAAGTGATGCAATTACATGGAATGGTGAAGTTTGGACAAAGATTCTTCTATTCTTGAAACACTTGACCGGTAAAAAAATTGAACTACACCTGGAATTCAACCGCTAACCTTAAGTTGTAAAGCACCTACGCTAGCTACCATCTGTGCGATCAAGTTCAAAAGGAAGAGATAAAGATAAATTACTTAATTTACCAAATTGCATTGTGACTGATTAAAAAGCATGTTATTAACAACACAATAGATTTTATACATATGGTAAAAGTTTTGGATATTAAAAATGAGGTTCTATGTGAAGTTTTTACGTAATAAGGGCGGTTTTACAAATGAAGTTTTTACAAAAAATTCATTCCTTCAATCTTGACCATAATAATTTTGAAATAAGTGATTTCGAAAGTGGAATTTCAAAAATCTATTCCTAAAGAACACAACAACAAATGTAGCAGTATTTTATCCTCTCTATAGCGATGATGGAAATGTTCAATATCCAATAAAATGCATGTGGAAATTCAATTGAAGGTAAAAGATTTAAACAGCTATTGAATGTTGCGTTGAATCGCACTTTTGGTGTCTAGAGTAGAGATGGGTCGTACTAGGTTTTTCTGATACTAAGTATTCCGAGTACGAGTACGTTCTAATACCTATTCCAAATACCTGTTCCAAAATACTAGGTAGTATTTTATATTAGCCAGTTTGCCAGAGTAGACGTACAAGAGTACACGTACAAGAGAGTATCGTACTGCGGTACTGGTACTGTTTATCACGTTAAATACAGCACGAATCTTTATTACTCGTGTTTAATACAGCACGAATCTAATTATTGAGTTGCTTTCAAATGTGCTGTAGCGAAATGAGACGCGGACGGCAAGACCTTGAGACGCTTGAGTAACAAAATACTTTTTAGTACCCGTATACTCAAGTACTGAAGAAGTATTTATACTGGAAAAGTACGCGCGTACGCCATACGCAACCAAAGACAATGTAGACGCATGCGCCTACAATCGAGTATAGTGAATAGAGAGAGAGCGTTAGAGTGAGCGAGAAAGAGGGAGTGAGTAGTTGAATAGTTCTATAACGAGAAATGAGCTATTAATAGCTACTGTACAACTGCAAATTACAAAGCTCCACTCCCACTCCGTAAATTGGAGTGGGGACTTGAAGTCGCGTAGTTTACTAGTGTCTAGAAATACTCACAGATATCTGAGTATTTTGTTCTTCGAATACTAGGTGCTAGTCCGTACGTTCAAATACTCAGTAAAAATACCTGTTCCAGTAAATACGCCTCATCTCTAGTCTAGAGGCTAGAACGATGTTGAGCGTGCATTGAGGTTAGCTGTGTTGAACATTGTTTTCGCGCAGCATTCGGATTGGGCAGTGCATGTTTGCAACATTCAGCTCAGCACCAAGCGTCACTCAGACGTATCCTAATGCGATTTGTCCTCCATTAAACAAACACGTGCTGTGTTCAGATTGAAGCCAGTCTATCCTATAAAGCAACACTGCGAGAAGTACCTGAATCACCAATATTATCAAAGTGATTCAATGGCACTCACTTGTGCATACACATTGAAAAGTGTATTGAAATTATTTCAGGATGCTCAAAGTGGAATTGGTTCAGAAAAACTTGACTGAACTGCATTTTATACTGATATTGATGTGTACATGCTGTATCATCATCGTTGAGTTTTTATCACCTCTTCTCACTCTATTTTCTCTTCTTCTCACTTTTATTATTTTTTTTTGTTTTCTTCTTACGAACGTTATTATCACTATTTTTTCTTTAGCAGTAAGATATTTTGCAACTTCTATTCCTTCTGTTAAAATAAAGTTTTGTTTCAATAGACTTAAGCTTTGAAACTATTGTCAATGTCAAATAAATAACTTTAATAAATAATATTGAAATATACTGCTTATCAAAATGCGAGTTGAATGTAATACAAGCATATATACTTATTTCAATGATTTTCACTATAGCGAAGTTGTGATTCACGAGTGTTGTGAGCGCGAATAAGTAATTGTTGAATTCACTATTAAAATTCATTCTGATAATTTTTCAAGTTCAAATTTCAAGTAAAAAAAGCAATATGGAACTACAACATTGTGTTGTTGGAGATCCATCTTGCTTCCACTAGTATATAATAAAAGCCTATTATAAAATACTGCCTTATGTCAGTGTACTGTTGGTCGTCTGACGATGCTCTTTACAACAGAGTGAAATGGCCGTCACGCCATAAAGTGAGTCACAATTTCCACTTAAAAGTGTTTATTAGTTTTCATTAAAAATAACAATATGATTTTTTATAATTTCATTTTAATGACAATCTAGCACCAACGTTGGCTGATTAGCAATTTTTATATAACCTATACAAGTAATAATGTAATGATAATAATAAAAGGGATTTATGATAGATAATTTTCTGGGAAGGGTTCATTTGGAAATATAGTTTTGATGTCAGAGTGATTGATGATTTCTTTATTAATGTAAATTTACAAGTTCTGCATATGAGTGAATTAAACCAATTTATTCACATCACATAGATCTGTAAACATTCTAGATGATGTTATTTTTATAGTGCTGAACATTTTGAACGAAAGAATAAATGGAAAGAAAAGTGGAAAAATGGCATTTTTTATTCACTTTTTCTGATCTGTTTTTAACTTATTCTATTTTTCAAATGACTAGAAAACTTTCAAATTAGAGTAGTTTGAATTGCTTTTCCATAAATAGCGTTTCTGATTAACATCACAAATCATTTTATTTTATTCTTAGAAGTATTAGCTATCAATTCGGGTAAAATGAGACGATATTATTTTGAGACCAATTCATTGTGCAATGCATCCCACAATAATTAGTAGGAATAAATACAGTGAAATAAATATTTAGGACGGATATCAATATTGGAGCATAGAAAGTCGAGAGAGTATACTAACTACTGCAAGCTATCATAGAGCCTGCAGCATCAAACTTCCAATACCTGAGGAATGTATCAGTGGTTTCTACCTTGATGTTTACTGATTGATGGGTCTGGGGAACAAGTGTTTACTCGGCTCGATTGATCGATTAAGCTTGTGCAATACTCTGAGGCAGTATTTGCTCATGGTATTTTGTGTTTCTACTATTAAAATGTGCATTTACTTGCCAGAGTCATACATCTTCACCATTTGGTTGATTTATTTTTGATGAAGAATTCTTGAACATTCACGGGCACTGATAAAATTGCATTTGTCTAGTAGTTGTTAGTCAAGTACGGTAGCTTGGTTGCTCACTGTGGTTACAAATTGATACTCAGGTTATTTTTCATCATGGCGCATTGTCCTAGCTGTGGAATGTGAAATGCGGAGAATGGAGAGCGAAATACGCAGACCACTGGTTACACGGCTTTCCGTAAGGGTGTTGTCCTAGACAACGGATAACGCACTCTTCCGGCGGAGCGTAAACTGCGGAGCCTCTGCTCAAGAAGCAGTCATTTCCGTAGTCGGTTGCGAAGTAGTGACGTAGCAGTTGATAAACTGGTTTCGCGCATGCGCACATCGCAGTACTTGCTCACAAGGTCATTTCTCCCCGCCGGAAATCGAGTTCTAGCTCCGCAGCTAGGACACCGATGCATCTTCGCATCCCGCAGTGTAGAGCATTCCGCAGCTAGGACAACGCGCCTTTAAAGTTAAAAAAGTTCCATACAAACAGAAGCTAGTGAAACTGCTAGAAAAGTTGTAAGTACTGTATCAGTCTCATGAGTTGATCCCTGGCCGATTCTTCCCCTTCTCCTGCAACTCACTGCTACTGTGCGTTACAATAACATTAGCTAATTAATTAGGCTGAGCACCTTTAACGTGAAAACCTATCATAGAAATAACTTTTAATTTTTTTAATAGCATATTTGCAGTAAGTGGAATACAATCACAGTAAAAATAAAATCAGTTTTTTTATTGTAATAGAACAGGCTTTATGCTATGCTATCATAATATTATTATTGATCATTTTAAAATTATATAAATTATTCTGATGAGTGTGATACCTAAGAAAATGTAATGTATTACATTATATTGTCTTTGGTGATACTTTGTCAATCATGATTTGGTAGGTTTTCATGAATACAACCTATTCAAAATAATTTGGAATTTCTAGTTCTTTTTGGAACGTTGGAAAGCTACACACTGCAAGAGTCGAGCAACCAGGATCAGAAAATAATCAAATCATAACCAATGCAGCCTATTTACTGCGATAACGGACCATTTAGGTGTTATTGACCCATTCCAACCCGAATAGTCCGATGTAACATAGACCATTAGTCCCACCAGTACCTCTGCTTCCTATGTCTGCACTGCATGTAGTTACACTGATTAACATAGTCTGTTAGTGATAGCCCTGTCGTTCAACTAGATTATCACACTGTCCAATAGCAATTATTGCTGAATTCAAATTAGCAAATCATTGGGTCGATAATTAGGTCAATAATAAATTAAATCAACCGGCCTCTTACCCTCAAAAAATTTTAATTCAGGCATTGAGAATAGGTGTCATATTGTATAATTTTATTCAAATACTGTATTTTGATTTTACCCATTATTTTTTTCAATGGGTGTTCAGTTGGTAGTTCTCCAACACAAATTTGTTTTGGTCAATAATGTGATCTTGCTTATTTATTTATTGTGACAAATTTACAGCAAATGTGAAGGCGCAACAGACTCAATTCAAAAACTGCTCCCCTCACAAATTTTGAATGTTACATTGTCCAAAACATTGAGTTTAACACTGTAAGTTGATAACCTAATTCCTCAATTTTTAATTTCACACATTATCGATTATTTTAAAAATATTCTGCCATATTCGGTGTATTCTATATAGTAAATTTTGAACTTGGATGTACTTATAGATGGGGCAACAATTCCAACAAATAAGATACGTTATGTTAGCTCATATTTATAAAATTACTAATATTATTTTAAATTCAATGTTTCAGCTTAATAGAAACTGACGTAAAACATTAATATTCTATACAATCATTATCAGACTGACTGCTGTCTTATCAGCAATGATATAGTAAATGAAAATAAATATTATCCCAAATCAATTTATTGTTTATTTCTGTATTCGGACTGCATACATAAAAATTATTTAAAACATAATATTATGTAATTTCTTGTGAAATTGTACTTGAGAAATAGACATATAGCAGTCAGTTGATCCAAATTTTATCTCAATAAAACCATCACTTTTCCATAACTTTGAAAAAATGTTTTGATTTCTTCTTGTGAATTTCATGTACTTTATTCAAATCAGCTCTGCAATTGGATTTAATCTCGTTTTTCATCTTCTTCTTGTATTTCTTTTTTATTGATGATATTGTTACTGAATTAATTTGTCCTTTTCCATTCTGTTCAACGATAGTACTCCGTTTTCCCAAGCTCTCCTCTAGTGGTTTGTTTGTGGAAGAATCCTGTGTATAAACTGTAGTAGTATTTTCATTTTTTATAAACGTGGTATTTTTTACCATTTTTGAACCATCTGTGGTACTGTTTTTTGTAATTTTGAACGTATCCAAAACACTTTTCAAAGCGGCTAGACTAAGTTTGGGATATGCATTATGATTGCTATAGCCACCATAGCCAGTCTCACATTTATGATACTCTGTGGTCCCATTGATAACACTGATATTGAAACATAGCTTTGAATCTATTGGCACATCAAGTTGTATATTGACACCCTTACTTTTTTCACATTTACTAGAACTGTCATTTTTGGATCTCACGCTAGAAAAAAGTAATCCAGATTCAGTAGTTGAAACTCCATTAGCATTGACTCTTACTTCATCTTTTCCAATAATGATAATATTGTTTCTATTTGATGGAAAATCACTCCTTTTCTCAACATGTTTTAAATCTTCAACAGTTTTGCTAGAGTCATCTTGTTTAATCATGAATTTGGGGTCATCTATGTTATGAAAATCCGATCTCTCACTGTTTTGTAAGGAGCTATCTTGCTCCATGATGTTTTTTGGTTCATTGATGTTGAGAGAGCAACATTCACATTTGGTGTTACTACACGTACATTTTTGACAATGCTTCATTTTCTCATCAGACGTCATGTTGCAACACATGTTCTCCACATTATTGACGCAAGGTTTTAAACATTTAAATGGGTAGTCAAAATTTTTCTCTTCATAAGCAGATTTTTTCAAATCAGCAGTTCCATTTTCCACAGCCATGTTTAAACTGATTTTCACGTCTGTTGGTATATCCAGTTGTAACGTAACACTTTTTTTGTTCTCAACTTCTTGTTCCTTAGTATCTTGATCCTCGTGCTTACATTTTGGTGAGGTGATTATAGATGGTAACTCAGTATTATCACAATTTGTCATAAATTTAACACGAGCATCATCACTTTTGCCAATGATAATCAAGTTGTTTCTCAATGGTGGCATTTCAATTGTCTTTTTTATTCGATTGAGAGCTTCCACGTGGGTTGAGATTTCTTTGTGATTGGGATTGATCTCTGTTTCATCATTGGATGTCCCCTGGATGGCAATTGATGCGATTTGTGATACCAGATTTGGAATGTAGTTACAGAGGTCTCCATATTTAACTGGGTTGATAATATGGTTTGGCTGGAATAATGATTAAAAATATTTTAATTCAATATGATGATGAATTTTTTTTTTTGAGGATGAAGCCCACATAGGTCTGAGACCTGTGCGTGGTTAATGTGTCGGATGATGGTGATTGATGAGTTGGACCTACATTTTTAAGCGGGTTCCGAACCACCGGGAAGTGTTTTTACAGCAGAGAACAGTGTCTTTTTTTGCTGGTCAATCTAATCGGTCACCGTTACAAACAGGACCTACGAGTACGCAGCTTATCTCTATCTGATTGAACAGATACCTGCTACGGATTATATTATTCAGGAGACTGCAGTTCGTGTCTGAGAAATCACACAGCAGTGCGAAATGGTCATCACACAGAAGTGAATGTTTGTATGCACTCATGAAGTACCCGTATAACAATAATACAACGTAACAATTCATACAGGGGAAGAGTGAAATAAAAAAATTTTGGCGGGCCGCTTGGCGCAGTTGGTTGGGGCGTCGCAACTTCAGCTTGCTGTCGTCCAAGTGGTCGTGGGTTCGAATCCCGCTCCACCGTCAGGCATTTATATGTAATCATTCACCTCATTACCCACGCACAAGTCACGGACTCATGTGGGCATCATCAGCAATAAAAAAAAAAAAAAAAAAAAAAAAAAAAAAATACTATATAAAATACAAATAGATTTGTTGTTCTTATTTTTACTAGTAATCCATCTAACCGTACAATTGAACATTTCAATTGTGAATAAATTTCCAAATGCTAGGAGAAAAAAAGGTGAAATATTGGATTAAAATTTAATTTTTTATAAAACAATAATCATGTATGTAGTTTAAAGAAAATATTAGTTGTATCAAAATTATGGCTGTCTTCTACAATTTGATGAAATCTTTGCTGTCATGTAGAGAATGAGTAGATATTGAAAAGTGAGGATTTATAAATATATACTTTGTTTGGAAGTGAATTACTATGTTTGCTTTCTTTGTTGAGAACGCATTCATCAATTTATAGCTGATTAATATCTGATATTAATGTTTTGCTCCTTGCTTTTATTGGATTTAAAAGGATGTGAGATTTACTTGATTGGTTCATTCCAGTGGCGGATCCAGAAATATCCTTGGGGGTGGCTGGTAGCTACTGACGATAGGGGGGTTTAGAGGTGTACTGAATAAGAATAGAATTATTATTGTAAAAGCTTTTGAATTTTTCATAATCAATCATACCCGAACTATAACTATTCATAATATTGGGAAATAAAAAATAGCTTTACTAATGCTTTGAACCGTATCAGCGATAAAATTTATTTAAATTAAAAATATATTGGAAAATTTTGATTGAATTATGGCTGAATCTGGTGTGTTCAGCAGTTTGTCAAGGAACATAATATTATTCCGGTATTACGGTCATACTATTCAATTTTTAAGAATGCGAATCAATGTGGGAGCTTTAATAACTTACAAATTTTTCAATTAACTAATGTTTCATATAATTTTAATGGATAAACGTTGTCTGAATTCCACACTGTAGAAAGAGATGTTTTTCTATAGTTTTTATATGACGATTAGTTTTCCTCTTATAGAAATATGGGATCTAAGTTTCTCCCCCAGAAAATCTTTGTATAATCTCTTTGAGAAATCAGTTAAAATGGTATTAGATCCATATTATATATAAGTAAACCCAATGCAAGCATTGTATCTGGAATTTTTTCACGATATAGCCTATATTAGTAGCTGGTGATCTCTGGTATGCCGACCACTGTGATAGAATGTTAAAAAAAACATTGGTTGATATGTTAATGTAGTTCCTCATTACTTTTCATCAAAAGAAAGTTGGCACTGTCGTGATTCAATTACTGAAATTTAATGTCGCACTACTTTTTCTATTCAGCAAGTACTGTTTCTATTCAGCAAGTACAAAAATCTAAACACTGAGTTGATTGGTTGCAGGCAATGTAAATTTAACCAAGACATTATACAGTATTGAAACGGATTTCATATAATTGAAGACTTAGTAGTGAATTAGGTAATTCTTGCTAATTAATCTTTTACGAGCTTCAAACTTATTATATTGGTAAAAAATTTACACTCTTCCAAAACACTTTTTGTTGGTTTTGGGGGGGCTTCAGCCTGAAAGCCCCTCCCCCCCCGTAAATCCGCCACTGGTTCATTCGTGTTCCGAAAAGAAGTGTATCTATTGAATTGAAATCAAATCATTATAAACAATGGATATCAAACTGGGAAACAAATTAACTTACATAATTATTCTCTTCAATTAAATAGCTGCAACTATCAACTAAAATTAATTCACTAGAAATATTATTCAAATGCATTTGGATACAGCTTACTAATAATATTTTAATGGAATTGCTGAAAATGGTAATTGGCTCAACTAAATTTCGAAACGTATTTTTGTAATTCAAAAGTGTTGCTATACAGTTGAAATTACGGAGAAAGTGCACTATATGATCTTCTAACCAAACCTAACCTAACCTGGCTAGATGTGACTGAACCACCTCATACCTTTATTATTTTGATGCATAAGTGCCATTTGATGGAAAGTGCCTAGTTCCTATTAATTTACATTTTGTGATAAAGAGTTCCTTTTAGTTTATTGTTTTGTCTGTTATTAAATTTTATTGAAATTTAACGTTTTATTATTATTATTATTAAAACTTTTTTATTCAATTAATGAATATCATAGTATTAATGAATAATACTAATAGTGTTCACATAATCATAATCGTCCAACTTATTCAATTTAGACACTTTATTGACAGAAGCCCATATACTGCACTCCCATGGAGTGCAGCATATGGGCTTCTCTTAAAAATGACGCGATTAAGTGAATTATGTCTTTATCCGACTAGATATCCACCTGAAAATGAGTATACTCATAGTATGTAACCTCTCCCGTGTTCACATAATCGTAAACGTCCAAGTTATTCAATTGACAACAAGTTATTGACAGAAGCCCATATAGTGCACCACAGCCGAAATTACGCTTCCGCGCCTCAATTGTCTTGTATCTTCATTTAAAAGTAATTTTGACACGATTCCATTTGAAATCGTTGAGATCAAAGGCTGCTCCGATTCTTGACTTCAACCTTTTCGTTTAATATTATAGATATTATGTACGACAACTTACCTCCAAAATTGCCAAGTTGTTATTTTCTTCACTGCAAATGAAAAAAAGGATGATGTGTTAATACATCTAACTCGAAACGTACTCTGACATATTTTACAAAATTCCTACTGGTGTTTAATGTCCCTTGAAATTTTCTCCATATTTTTCCACAGTTGAGCGAATAGCTTGATGTCATATTTTGATAGAGCGTATCTATATCTGCCTACTCTTTCAGGAGCTTGTCTATTTAAAACAACATATAATTATTAGAATCTAGATCTACATGCAAGTGCAAAACTCACCTACTGGCGGCAATCTCAATTCTCTGCTCTAGCAGCGCTGAGCAATTTCTCAAAAACAGGACTAGAATATTTAGAATTAGATGAATTTTCATACTGCGGCTCTAATATTTTGATCTCATGGTTAGGAAACTAGCGCAATGTCTATCAATACTTTTCTGGGAACATGATCTCATCATAGAGCTGATTTTAACATGTGATGATCAGGTAATCAGATGTTCACAGATTTCTTTTTTCATCTAAGCACTCACAACGTTGGCTGTCTGGTTAGCACATAGATATATTATATACATATATATAATTATTAATATGCCCTACAAAAATTTGAGTTAGCTACATCCCGATTCTACTCATCTGCCTGCACTTCTTGATTGCTAATTTGAATTTAAATATTCAGACTTGAGCTTCTAAAGACAGACATAATACAGGATCAGTTGGTTGGTACGATATTATCGTAATGCTATAAAATACGTTACAGTCAGTAATTCCGTAACAATTCCGAACTACAAATCGTGGTTGAAGCCTTCAGTTAAAACAAATTATATTGAACAGAAAATATTAAATCTCTATTGAAACTGTGAGATGAAAGTAAGTTTGAAAAATTAAAAATATATAGATGGGTGGAACTTAATTATTTGATTTCTTAAAAATATGTCTATTGAGTAATGAATTTTTGTAGTCAAATAACTATTCTCTTTCAATAAAAAAACTAGTAAATGATTTAGAAAGAAAATTGTATCACTTATTCAAAAGACGAAAATATATTGATGTCATTTATCGAAATCCTTCATGAGTGATCTTGTAATGTTTTTTAAGGCATCTCAAAAATTATATTATTTCCCTATAAATTTGAATAAGGATTGATATTAAATTTCAGTCTCACTGGTTAAAAAGTACATTATCTGTAAGTTATTACAAGTTGAACATAAATTTATGAAAGTACGGTACCTATCAACCAACCCTATCGGACCAACTCTAATGCTCTTGAGCAAGCAATATCCCACTTTTCAAGCGTACAAACCAAGCTCATACGGTGAAACTAATGCATACAATTTTGTGAAGTGGGAGGTAATGAAAAGCCCTTTTGAAAGTTCGAGGTTCTGTTATGAGTGAACGAGGTTTCATTTAATGTTTGTTTGAATATTTAAAGCTGTTGAATACTCCTCCAACATTCCATGTCAAAGAGAAGTGAATAACGTTTCAATTGGAGTAGGGGAGTGATCATAACGGTAGGTATGCTGTACTACTACTCATAACTTACTGTGTAGGTCATTAATTTGATTATATCAAAACTTTCTCTTTATAATTATTTAAACTCGAAAACTATAGACTGTCTTAACTGAATGTGGATGAAATTAGTTTATATCAGTTCATAAAAACTTAAAAAATTGAAGATAACGATAATGGATATTGATATTTAGGAAATTGATTAGACAATTCTATACTAATTGATAATAATTAGGTTTAATGAATCAATTATTTGTGTCACTAGAATCCTCAACGATTCCATTAACGCCTCAAGATTCATGAAAAACTGGAGCAGAGGTTTTGGAGTAGCTCAGCTACAGAATAGTTCCTCACATTCCAAAACATGAAGGATTGAATGAAGCACTGTCTGAGAAAATAATATTTCCCTGTAAACAAGGAACGAAGAACTCTATAATCGAGTTATCAGGTGTGGAACTTAATTTTTCCTGGCGAGGAAAACGGAAATCAAATAGACAGAGCCGGAAAAATTTGACGTCTATGAAGAGATGGGGTGGTTTTATTTTAACGCGTCATAACTCGATTTCGAGCAGAACGGATGACATAAATCAACCGGTTCATGAAAAAAAGTGTGATGAATAAGGTGGGGGAGGCGTGACAGGGGAAAACATGTGCAATAAAAGAATTGAAGAAGGTGTTGATGTGTGGGTTCATGAGAGCGTTCCCTCCCTGTAAGCCAGTGTGTGAGCTTCCTGTTCATACGTGCGTGCGTCGCTTACCAATCAAATTTATTATATCTGGCACGTGCCTGTTGACGCACCAATCAGGAGTTAGCAGCTCGAGACAACACGTGATGCACAGGTCACGTGACTTGGAAACTGATCCAGTCATTGTCACCTCTTCTAGGTTATCTTCTACTGTTGAGGCTTCTTACTATTCTTTGTTCTATGCGATCAACCTTCCATGGGGTAATTTCATTCTGACATCAGAGGTTAAGGGAACTCTTTGAAGTTTATGGTCAGCAGTTTCAAGTGGGGGCCAAAATGGTACAGGTCACTTCCAGACTCCTCTTGTGAGACTTTTCTCTCAGGAGCATGACAATAGTATTTTTACTCCACTTCCCAGGTTTGGAACCCTAATACCTTTCAAGCACTCTTTCTTCATGAACTTTGGAAACTCATAGTTGTAAATTGTAGTAGAATAATCTAAATTGACTAATTTGATTGGAATAATTATCCAAATTGTATTGAAATTATAATACTTTGGAACTAGAAAGTTATAAATTTATTTACAGTTGTACTGATTTCACATTAATTTCACATTTGTTGTGATCAACTTTAGAATTCATACATTATTTGTATTATTATTTTTTTTCTTCAGAGGATGATCCCACATAGGTCTGAGACCTGTGCGTGGGTAATGCATTGGATTATGGTGATTAATGAGTTGGACCTACAGTTTTAGGGGGGTTCCGAACCACCGGGAAGTGATTTTTACCCACGCACAGGTCTCAGACCTATGTGGGCTTCATCCTCAAAAAAAAGTTGTTAACTTGATGGAACATGGAGCTGAATGAGTGATTCTGCTGGTTTGTGATATTTCCCAAATAAATAGCCCAATTAAACGTTGGAAATAAACAGATACAACGGAGTATCCAAAACCCCGACCCTGGAATGAAATAATTATCAGAGAACAGAGTCTTTTTTGCTGGCCAATCGAATCGGTCACCCTTACAAAGAGCGCCTAGGAGTTTCATAGCTTATCTCGTACCTTATCATGAAGGAATATTCTATCATCGCTGGATGCCATGCTATAAAAAATTATGTACAAATAATACTTCATGGGTGTGAGAATCTATAGAGTTTTGAGTTCAAGAACATGATATTTGAGGGAGACAGTCTAGGTAATGCTAATACGTAATGCTTCACTTATGAAATGACATATGATTTGGGACGGAAACGTAAAGGAACAAAAATAAGCTTCGATGTATGTGATACTAGAGCATAAAACCTACAGTTTGCGGTCTAATTTACGTCCAATTTATGTTGTTTCCAGTTTTTAGAGTAGATGGAAATATGCATTGTACAATTGTATGGTATAGATGAGTATTGTGAAAAGAAAGACCCCCTTAAAAAACTGATCACAGCTTTTAAGAATGCGAGTATAGCTCAGCATGAAGAAATATCAACGTTAAATGCTAGTATAAGATTTGACAGTGAAATCTATCAGATTTTTTACCTATATCACTTGAATAACATAGCTCTATCCATTATTTCGATCGTTTCACTGGACTAAATACGTAACTGCAGCCATTATTTCTAGTTATGAATTCTCATCTTCATAATTTTATTATTTTCTTCCGGTTAATATTAAACATTATAATTTTGTGTTCCAGGTATGTGTAAGATGTTCTTCCTTAGCTCCAATTCCATATCAATCTTCCTATGAGCTAGTAGTGAGTTGGAAACGTTGATTTGCTATATTTCTATCAAGAATTTATTGATATTTTTAGAATCACTGATATCCACTTGAACTCATAAATTGTTTAGTTGTACTTGTCTAGCTAGGGTATAGCTCACTATGAATAAATATTAACGTTGGATGTTAGTATAAAATTTGGTAGTGAAATCTATCAAATGGGAACATCTATAATTAATGAGATTAAATGGGAACTTGTCTAGCGAGAAAGAAAGACGTTGTACTTGTCTGATATGTTTGTCCTCTTTAAATTTTTATTTTGAGAACAGGAATGCCTAACAATTCTAGTGAAAGTGAATAAAACCTACTCATACCTTTAACTGGATATGTGGAAGATATCGTCAAATTATTACAACGTTAAAGTGCTATTATGATGTTCAGATAATTAAAAGATTGGGAATTGACGCACTAGGTGAAAAAAGCCGGGAAAATGTGTTATGGAAGCCAAATCCAATTGAAGTTACTGATAGGATTGTAGCCAGAGAAGCTGACTTCATGCTTCATAAATCTCTCTCTCTCTCTCTCTCTCTCTCTCTCTCTCTCACCCTCTCTCTATCTTTCACGTTATTACTCTTTCTTCTATAATCATCTTTTTCTCTTCCTTTCACATGTCAACTTTGCCTGAGACATTGCAGGCCTATTAACTCATTAATTGAATCAGCAAGGCTTGTCATTCCTTGTGCTTCCTTTCAATCTATTTGTCTTCTCTGAGTTCCTAACGTATATATAGCCAACATTGATGTTAATAGAGCGGGGAAAAATTACAATAATTGAATAAAGTTTAAAACAAAAATCGCCAGCAATAAGATATAATCAGATTAGATGATAAGTTGAATGAATGCAACGTATTGGCACTCTAAGTATTTTTTTAGGTAAATGATTAATTATCGTAGAAAATAATGAAAAATTGATTTAAGTAATCGAAATAATTGAACATAATCATAAAAATGAAGATAATCATTCGTATTTTGTCCATAACAGATCAATTAGACCTAACCTATTATCGGGAAAGTCAGTGCTACCCAAGAGTGCAACCCATGTTTAGGTGACGATCTTTTTTTTTTAAATTGATATTGCCATTAAAATGTTGATAATGTATTGAATTGAATTGTTCTTTATTTCCTCTTTAAAAAAAACAAGTACATAGGTTTAGACACGAACCGGGATCAAGATGTTGAGCCCTGGATTTGATAAGGGACTGACTGAATTATCATCACAATATATTATTTTTGAAATAATCTTCTACGTTATAGAATCTTAGAAACAATGATAATTATTTTTCTATAGCTAATTAAATTTTTGCGATTCGTTTTATAAGGAACGTTTTCAAATCTGAAATTCTTTCTGAATGTCAAATTGTAGCCCATCAGCTTGAATTAAGCTTGAACTGAACTTATAAGCTCAAATTAATTGAATTTTGAACCTTAATTGACCTATTTAACCATTCGATAGAAGCTCATTATTTAGTCATGAGAGTAAAAGAAAATGGAAGAATTTTTAAAAAATGCTCAACCAGTTGAAATCCATCTCATAACGAGATCAAAATGGTTTATTGATGAAATGAATTTGTAAGCATTCCATTTAGAATTGAAGCCTTCCAGCCTTCTCTAAAACAATTCGCTTTGTTCTCGATAGACGTACTTGATAGATTGTCATTGATGTGTGTTCATGAAACTTTTAGCAAACACTCGATGGTTTCTTAAGTGCTCAAGAAGTGCAGAAGTTTAGTACTTAGTTGCCGGCGATTCCGTTTCAATTTGATAGAACAAGTAGTAAAACGTCTGACGATCTTAGCGGAGGTCTAATACTAAATTCATGACTTCTTGATAGCTGAGCGGCTTTCGTTTCGAGAAGATGGAATTAGTCAGTTGCTTTTCCATCTCTAGAAAATTCAACCCCTCATGATGAATGGGAAAGTGATAAGTGAAACTAGAATGGAAATTGTAGCCTTCAGTTGGAACAATTTCTCTGACAATGTAGACAAACAGATAGAGGAATGGTGCTTTGGTATATCTCCACTAGTTAAAATAGAGTTTCTAACTTTTGTCTCCGAACCGTTGTAATGTAAATTGCAGCAATTAATGAATGAGGTTGAGACGTTGCTGGAAATGTCTTTTTAATTCACGTAGACACGAACCGGGAACAAGATGTTGAGCCCTGGATTTGATAAGGGACTGATTAGCATGAGAAAAAAGTCCTCGCTAAAGAAATTCTACCCTTCGCTAATTCTCCGGTGTCTTTCTCCTTCAACTCTCTTAGAAGTTTTCCTTCGGAACTGAGCCTATTATTTCTTAAATGGCCACCCTACTTTTCTGTTTCTTATCGTTTTTCCTGGAGACTCACCGCTTGTCTTCATCTTTTTTCTTTCGTTTGTTAATTTTTACCAGGTTTTTCTGTCTATACTATCTGGTTTTCCCAATCAGTGTCCTTAGTAATCTTCTACTTGATTTCATTTTATAACCGTTCCCATCGCATTGATCATTATAAAATAAGAAGTCTTCTGCATCTAATGTTGAAAAAGTGGAAAAATGTTTTTTCCTACAGTGGCCCGAAAACGTGCCTATTTTTGCACTAACTGTAGCACGCAAAATAGTCTATTCCTGCACCAGTGCGGGAAAGTAAATTCCAGTGCGACAAAGTACTTTTCCGCACTCCAGATTTCCAACCTAACAACAAAAAATAATGAGCATGTAATACTCAGGTTCCCTATTCTGCATTCAAAAGTAGGTTGGCTCGTTGGCTACTCTGCTTCTGCTACGAAATACAGTGAGCTGTAGCTGTTGTTGAAATAGATATGTTTCGAAGATAGATTATGTGAGGAATTGTCAGGTTATGTATGTCCTGTTTAAATTATTTTATACATTACTGTAGGAAAAATTGAATGTGTAATTCGAGCGCAAAGTATTGTTTCTGCTAGAAACTTTTTTCACTCGACTTCGGCTCGTGAAAAAACTGTTTCTCTCGGTGCAGAAAACCCCCACTTTGCACTCTTGTTATACAAATAGCTAATATTCATCTGTAGCAGGATTTAAAGAAACTAAACTAAAAAAATAAATTGAATAGAACTTATACATATCATCAAATCACTGATCCATGTACCTTCTGTAGACTATTATCTATTTGCTGAACATAATTAGAAGATTGAATTTCAATTTGTTGAAATTAATTTCTCTCTATTCATCTACATACATAATTTTCAAAATTCATGTTCCGTACATTATGAAAACTTTAAACATTAATTTGAAAAAGCTGTGATTAGGTGTGATACATCTGAAATATTATTAATCAGTTTTGAATTAATGGTTTCATGAGTTTAAAAAATACTTGAGAGTCCTTACAAATAAACTGTTTTCAAATAGAGGAAGCTGCATATAATGTACATAGAAGCTACATTTATAAAATCAAAAACTAATTTTAAAACATCAATAGAATTAAATGATAATTAATTCCCTATTAAATGATATTCACTGGAACAAGGATTCAGCTTGCGAAAACAACCAAGATTTCTTCCACTTCAATTAAATGTGTAGGCCTATTGTGGTGCTGTAAGTTCTATTGTACCACTATCAAAAATCACTCTATTAACCTTCTTCCCACGAATTCTGTGAACTCAAAGAATTAGTTGCTCCACGGATTGTAAAATAAGGCTGAATTGAATGACAATCAAGATAATTATTCAATATTTTTTAATAATCACTTAAAAACAATTCCTTCTAATTACGTTAAATATTACTTCCAATAAATTCATTTATTATTGTAAATCTGGTGATAATATGAATCAATAAATAGTAATTACGTCTTTGTCTAATCACATAGGAACAATTGGGCCTCCATGGGTAGACGAGAGAAAAATATACAATACTCAGTACAAAAGCTGTAGATATGAATGCATCCACTGAATTCCCATCATATTATTGCACCGACCTTTTAAATTGATAACCGATAACTGCTTGTCTGCAAAACTTCTGACTTGTTGGGAAGTTAGCGTCGTCTTTCAGCTGCTGTTCACTTCGCGAGTGAAAACAAGTCGTAAACTGTAACGCTGCTCTAAAACTATTTTATGGTCATGAACCCTCGTAACTCGGTTAGGATATCATGAAAATGTTCATGATGCAAGAGCTTTTCTGCCGTCAAAATCTTATAGGTCTGAAATTGACCCACATTGCCAATGTTGATACAGTTGCAACTGAGATCGAAGTAGAACACTACTCAGGGTGGAGCTATTGGAAAATCAATATATTTTATCAAATATGTTGGAGATGTGAGTGTGTGTAGTAAAGATGAAGTTCAAAATTCATACTTTATATAGTTCATACTTCTTATTATGTTACTTGCAAGTTTATTGTCCTAGATCTTTATCTATTTCTATAAACTTCTGATTCGTCCTGAGATCTTAGTTGGAAGCTCTCAAAAGCAGAAAATAAATTCGGGGCCCTCCTTTCCAAATCTATAGTTATATAGATATGGAACAATAGATTAGTACAATAGCATAGTAAGCATTCCTTAGATTATAAAACATCTTGTAAAATTAGTTCAGTCGTCATTCTTGTTCACGTACTGTTACTATGCTGGTCAGTAGACCGATTTTGTTCTAATAAATGCTTTTTAAAAACACATTGGCGTGTTCCGTTATCTTAATTGGCGCCCGGCACAGGAACTGTGGACGTTTTCATTAAGTTCTTTTAACTTATTATTTCGCGACCAATAGTCTCGAGTAGTGAAAACGCGAGTGTTAACTCCTCATCCACATCAACAACCCTAAACGGAAGCAGCCAAGTGGTCATCCTGGCAGACAAATACAACGTCAACCGGCCGTTAATAAGCAGCCCAGCATCAACGGACAACGAAGAAGACCCGGAAGCTCATCACCACGCCACCCCAGGTGCGAGTTATTCCGTCATCCAGTCATCAAGGTTAGAAACAAATTTTTCAAATTCTAGAATGGCGGAGATAAATAAGCCTCTTCCTCATGAACTTTTAAAGTACATCCCTCGATATGATGGAACTTCATACAAACTTCCACAATTTATCTCCACTTGTGAAGATTTATTTGGAACATATTGTGCTGAAAATATAGTAGAAAGAGATGGAAATCATTGGATTCTTTTCAAGGCGGCCATGAACCACCTTGATGGACCAGCTGAAGCAGTAGCCTATAATAATTCTTGCTCTAATATCGCTGAATTAGTTAATGCCTTGAAACAAAATTTTGCTGATAATAGATCTGTACCAGAATTGATAGCAGAATTAGCTGTAATGAAATCATACTATAAAGAACATCCAATTGAATTTTTGAATAGATTAGATGAAAAACGCACGCATGTATTAACCAGATATAAGTTGGATGGTGTATCCGGAACTTTATTAGAAAATTTAACTCAACAGCTTAACGCAACTCTAGTTAATACTTTTGTTCATGGTGTACACCCAACTCTAGGATCTCATCTACAAGTATTGCAAGTACAAAACTTGGATGATGCTAGAAGTAAATTGATTAATGACTGTAGTATTATATTACAACAATTGCGCTTCAACACCACTATTGATACAATGAACAGACACGATAGTGGATTTACACAGGCAACCAATTCTTTTAGAATTCCAAATTTCGAACGAAACAATCAGAAACAATGGACCCAAGGAAAACCTTTCCAGAATTTTTCAAGAAATTTTCATGGTAGACAACAATTTTCACAACCTAGATCTCAACAAAATCAACAATTCTATCAACCAAACTTTCAACGTCAAAATTTTCAACAAAGCTTTCCGCAACAGAATTTTCAACAACAAAATTTTCCACAACAGAATTTTTCACAACAAAATTTTTCACGACAAAATTTTCCACAACAAAACTTTCAACAACAACCACTAAATAATAACAAAGCACAATGGAACTCATCCAATACTGTATCAATGCGTACACAAAGGACAGACCCTGTACAGAAAATGAGGAATTACAGATCACCATATGAAGTAAATTATCTGGAAGAAACACAACAAAATGATTCCACACAAGAGCAAATACTTAATATGCAATCTCAAATCAACTCTCTGACTGACTCAATCAATAAGCTAACCGATCATTTTTTAGAGTCAGGCCCCAGCTATGCGGAGGACCCCCCAAACAATTCGATTTGAAAATTCTAAACAAATCTCTCCCGTATTTTTGTGATAAGAAAAATCGCAAATGGCTAGTAGACACAGGCTCACTCAAAAACTACGTTAATCCGTCCTTAGTCTCACCAGATTTTACTAGGTACAGAGAAGATTTTATTGTCAAAACTCCAAATGGAGAAAGCAAAGGACAAGAGTATATTTTTTTCGAATCAGAAGACATCTTTTCGAAGCCATACAAAATAAAAATGTATCTATTTGAATTCTCACCAAAATATGACATACTTCTCGGCCATGAAACACTAAGTGCAATAAAAGCAAATGTAGATTTTAGTGAAAACGTTTTAAAATACGAGAATGGATTTAAAGAATTGCTATTCTCCTTAGATAATAAGAGCATTACTCTTCAACCAGGCTTCAATGTGATCTCGGTCCCAGTGAAGTCATCTTCAAAATTGAAGGAAGGATTAGTCAAAGCAGTAAATAACGATAAATATAGAATTGAAGAAGGACTAGTAACTATTGAAAAAAACGAATGTTTATGCTTAGTTTTCGCCGAGGAACTCATTACCATTAGTCCTGAACCTATGGAAATAGAACAAGTGGATACCATTAGTGATTGTAAAAATATTAATAAAACCTGTCAGTCAAAACGTTCAAAGCTTTTAGATGAAATTCCAAGTCTTATACGCACCGATCATATGAATGAAGAAGAACGGTCGAATATCATAAATTTAGTGAAACAGTTTCCAGAACTCATAAAACAAGAAAATGATACATCCTGTAGCACTAACCTGCTGAAGCATAGAATAGTCACAAAAGATGACACTCCAGTATATACTAAGAACTATAGATATCCTCAAGCATTTCGGGAAGATATTCAATTAGAAATAGAAAAATTATTGAAGAACAAAATTATTCAAAATTCGAATTCTCCTTACAACTCCCCAATCTGGGTAGTGCCAAAAAAACCAGATGCCTCAGGCCAGCGAAAGATACGAATGGTACTGGATTACAGGAAATTAAATTCGAAGACGATTGATGAAAAATATCCCTTACCAAACATTGAAGACTTATTTGGAAAGATAGGACGTGCAACTTATTTCTCAGCATTAGACTTAGAATCCGGATTTCACCAGATTGAACTACACCCAGACTCTGTTCCAAAAACAGCATTCTCCACTGAAAATGGTCATTATGAATTTCTTCGTTTACCTTTTGGATTGAAAAACAGCCCAAATCATTTTCAAAAATGTATGGATATGATTTTTGCTAAGATGCCAAATGTTTTAGTGTATATGGATGACATAATTGTATTTTCGGATAACCTGACAGAGCACCTCAAGCATCTAAAATCTGTTTTTGAAAAATTGAGAGAACATAACTTAAAAATCCAACTTAATAAAACAGAATTTTTCAAAAGAGAACTACTATACTTAGGACACATTATTTCAGAAAAAGGCATACAACCAAACCCTGCAAAAATAGAAGCAGTCAAAAATTTTCCACTGCCACAAACAGTAAAATAAGTTAAACAATTTTTAGGACTCACTGGATACTACAGAAAAATGATTCGAGATTATGCTAAAATCGCAAAACCTCTTACAGTAGCCCTCAGCAAAGATAAAACATTCAACCCAAATAATCGTGAATTTAAAGAAGCTTTTGAAAAACTTAAACTTATGTTGCAAAACGGACCAATCTTACAATTACCAGATTTCTCACGCCAGTTTATACTAACATCTGATGCCAGTAATTTTGCGATGGGAGCAGTACTCTCACAAGTGTTTGATGGAAAGGATTTACCCATAGCGTATGCCTCCCGAACACTTAACAAACATGAAGTCAACTTATCAACTATTGAGAAAGAATTACTAGCAATAGTTTGGTCATGTAAACATTTCCGCCCGTACCTTTATGGAAGAAAATTCTTAATACAGACTGATCACAAACCCTTACAGTGGCTACATAATATTAAAGAACCGAATTCAAAGCTAATACGTTGGAAACTCTACTTAGAAGAATTTGATTTTGAAATAAAATATGTGCAAGGAAAAACAAACTATGTAGCAGATGCGCTTTCCAGGATTCCACAGCAGCCAATCAACATGGTAGACTCACCACCAGATCTTGCTCAAGACGTTCTAGACGAATTTCTTCAAGAATATGGAACAGGAAATAATGAGAATAATGAAAATCATGAAAATAATGATGAAGTAGCTAGTATCAATGTAACAATTCATTCACAAGATAGTTCAAACAGCCAAGTTGCAATAATGGAAGAAGATAAAATCATGAATATAGAACACAATCAATTAATTTTAGAACGTGGTAACAAACCGCCCAAAATACAGAAATTTTTCGGAAAAACCAGATTGACCTTTTATATATTGGATCCGTTCGATATAGAAGAAATAAACAATAAATGTCTCGAATATCTAATTCCAAATACGACCTATGGAATATTTTGTTCTAAGAGAGGATCATTAGAATTAGATTATGAAATGATACTCCATAGCTTTTTGAATGTAATCAAGGATTCCTTCAAATCAATAAAACTAAAGTGCTATAAGAAAATCAACCTTGACGTTACAGACCAAGATGAACAGAGAGAAATTGTTGCTAACTACCATTGTGGTAAAACTTGTCACCGAGGAATAAATGAAAGTTATAATCACATTCGGAAAACCTACTATTGGCCATCAATGCTTCGAGATATTACAGACTACATCAATAAATGTCAGATATGTTTGAAAGTGAAATATGATAGGAACCCAATTCAAGTGGAATATAGGATCGCCCCTACGCCACAAAAACCTTTCGAAAAACTACAAATTGATACTTTTCAATTCAATAAAATAAAATTTTTAACAGTTATTGATTGCTTCTCGAAAAGACTGTTGGCTTATCCACTAGGAAGTTTAAATCAATTGGAAATTCAGAATCACATTTTTGACTATCTCTCATCTTTTCCTACGCCACAAATAATTCAAATGGACAACGGCAGAGAATTTGACAATGTTAGTTTGCGAGAATTTTTCAAACTATATGGAATCGAACCTTACTATGTAACACCTGGTCACCCTGACTCACAAGGCTTACTCGAACGAGCGCACTCCACACTCATAGAAATCCTTAACGCCCTTCAACTGGAGAACAAAAACCGAAAAACAGAAGAAAACATGAAATTAGCTTTAATCGCCTTCAACAACACACTCAACTCTAATCTTAAATTAACTCCAATGGAAATCACATATGGTGTATCGAAAAATCCATACATGAACGATTTGACAAATACATTAGTAACTGAAGAAAGAGCGAACGAGTACTTAGATCGACTCAAAACAGTCCACAAATTTATAAAAAGTAAATTAGAAGCTGAAAAAGAGAGCAGAACTGAACGACTAAATAAAAATCGCGAAAAAGATATTGAAATCCCTGAAAACGCCTACATAAAGACGACATTTAACAAGAAAAATAAACCGAAATTCTTCAAAGTAAACTACAATCAAGATACAAATCGAGCAATGAATCTGAAAGCAATTCAAAAACGCCCCTTTAAAGTTCATCCAAATCGCGTCAAAAGACCACGAAAAGTAGTTAAAAATAAGGAATCTGTTTCAGGACAAGATGCTACTCATCATTCTAACGATAATCCACAACCTAGCACCAGCAAAGGCCTTCAGAACGACCGACTTGAGTAAAACACCAGGAATAATCCCGATTAGGATTCAAGATGCCTTCATTATCAATGGAACCTACACGTATGTACACCACATCAACACAACATCCTTACATAGTGAGTTGATGAAACTTGAACACTCAGTGAATCTACTGAATACGAAAGAAAAGGACAAAAACAAAACTAGGTTACTTAAATTGCATTTAGAACATGTAAAGCTGAAATTTGATCATATTTTACTTAATAAGTATAGAATAAAACGAGGTCTTATTAATGGGTTAGGCTCTGCTATCTCTTGGTTGACTGGTAATATGGATGCTGACGATAAAGCAAGATATGATGAAATTTTGCAAAAAGTTCACTCAAATGAATTCAATTTAGAACATGATATCAAGAATCAATTGTCAATTAATAAAAATTTGATCAGTCGATTTAACAAAGGCATTGATGTAATCCATTCAAACAATGAGAAACTCAATAACTATTTCAACTCAGTAAGCAATAAATTTGATTCAGTTGAGCTAAATGAACAGCACCATATTTTATTCAACACAATTACGCTCATTCATAATAAGATAGATGATATTGAAACAAGTTTGGAATTTTGTAAATTAAACATAATTCACTCTAGCATACTAACTTTTGAAGAATTGTCTCGTGTAATGAAATCTATTAGAGTTAGCTTAATTTCTGATGAGCCAGAAATACTATGGGAATTAGGAAATGTACATTGTTCTATTCATAATGAATTCATCTCTTATTTCATACAATTGCCTATTGAATCTCCTATGTATGAAACAATTTTTATGCTGTCGTACCCAGTTAATACAAATGACGAAATTGTAACTATTCACGTGCATCCTTCTCTCGTAATTCGAGGAAAAGAAATATTAACAGGCGATTGCACACTATTAAATAATAAATATTATTGTAAGAATGCGACAAAAATTTTAGATAAATGTATAAGAGAAGTTATAGCTGATAAGAAACTGAGTAGTTGTAGAACTTTAGTTATAAATGATTATAAGCCTTTTGTTAAATATATTCCAATTATTAATCAATATTTAATGTTTAATGTAAGTGAAATCATTGTAGTTAAAGAAATCAGGAATATTACCATTTATCCAAAATCAACACAATTGATTACTCTTGACAAAACTGAAAAAATTTTCAATTATAGCAAACCATATTCATTTTGGGAAAGTAATGTTATATTTCCAACAGAAATACCAACACATGTTAATAAAATTATTACTAATCTAACTTTTGATGAGATTCATAGAGCAAACACTGAATTAGAACCGTTAAGATTAATTGAAGACTATCCAATTAGTAGATCATTTTCAGATTATATTATGTTTGTATTAGTCATAAGTTTGATAATTATTATTTGTATTATTGTATTTCATTATATAAAAACAAAACTTAATTTTTACTTAGAGCAAAAAGAAAATAATAAACATGTTTTGGATAAATTACAAGTAAGATGGGATACAGCAGGAATTCATCTCACCCCTCAACTACCTATACCTACATGAAGGTGAGGACACCTTCATCTTGAGGAGGGAGGAGTTATATAGATATGGAACAATAGATTAGTACAATAGCATAGTAAGCATTCCTTAGATTATAAAACATCTTGTAAAATTAGTTCAGTCGTCATTCTTGTTCACGTACTGTTACTATGCTGGTCAGTAGACCGATTTTGTTCTAATAAATGCTTTTTAAAAACACATTGGCGTGTTCCGTTATCTTAATTTATGACCTTTTTGAAAATTGCGTCCTATTCCAGATACAAGCCCGAATTTTCTTCTTGTTTATCAATATTTCTTTTTTCAAAGAGTCTTCACAGAATTGAATTGTGATCTCGATAAAAATTGAATGCAGAACGCAATTCCTACCAAAAATGGTAATTTCATTTATTGTTTATAACTTATAGATCATATTTCATAACCATTTATCACAACTAAATCATTGAGAAGTAACGTAACTTCATTGAATTGTATTTTTAATAGCGCAATTTTTTATTTTATAGAATACTAGGTACATAAAGACTGTTAATAAGTGTGTGGAATAGTCTCATGAGTATTATTATCTTTTCAATTATTGTGTATCATTTAAACAGATACTCGAACAATGTACAGTGAATAGCTATAGGACATTTCTATCGCTATACGCTTCTCTCGAAATGTCGAGTCGAATATTAATATTATGACGATAATATTACGTTTCCATCTCACAGAATCCAATTCAGAATTTTGTCATATGCCTCATGAGCAATCTGTGAGCATTATACTGCTATCAATTAGAGCATAATATTACTAAATGTCACGACGTCTCGTGTCACCCTAATACACGCTGGCCCACAGGGGAAGCAACATGTTACTTTACTCGAAAACAGAACACGTAATATATATATATATATATGTGTGTGTAAGTAATATATAGGCGCAGTTCTCTAGCTCAAATCGGCAACGTACGGGAGCTCGAATTCGTATAGGAAATTGCTGTTCTTCCATTGAAGCATTCAGAGATGAGATTTATTATCAATGTACGATATTTTGATACGGTATTGTTGACAATGTACGAGATTGTGATATCGTTATCAATGTCATCCGAATGTGCAATTCTCCACTTGTTCCTTGTATGAGTTTGATGCGATTGTTGAGGCCTGTTTAAACTTCGAGAGAGATGGGGCCCGTTTCACGAAAGTTACAAATTACAGAGTAAAAATTTCACCTAATTTCGCACTTGTAACTACAACTTCACAAGAACAGGCGTTTCACAAAATTCACAAGTAACAAAGTAACAATTTCACTAGTACAAGCGTTACTTGTTACTTTTCAGATCATCTGTTATAAAAATTTTTTTGATATCTTATATTCTTTCTATCTCCGATTTGATTGAAATCTAATCTAGGCTTATAGGTCTATTCCTAAATAATTATGGTTAGGTCAGTATTATTCAAAAATGTTTTTAAAATCAACGATATAAAACAGCTAATAAATATTATCCACACAGGATTTATTTAATGTAAATTAAATAAAACACTAAGCAGGGAGATGGATAAATTTGTTTTGTCCAGGAACGTTACAGAATTAACTTTTTAAAAGAATTTTTATTCCAGAAGAAATAGTATTGCTCTATTATTCTATCACTATTATTCTATATTCTATTATTCTATTATTATATAGATTTATTATTCTATAGATTTTGTTAATGTAATATGTAATAAGACATTAATGTAATAAGGCTCTTAATCATGTTAGTAAGAATGTATCTTGGCTTCTTTTCTTTTCGTTTCTTCTTTTTGTATAGTAATAACAAAAATTATTGTGCAGTTTAATCACAGCGTTATAGATGAAATTAAATCAACGCATACACACACTCAGGGTTTACCTTATGGGTACTAATTTCCTGTACTAGCTATGCTACTATACCATCCATGTTTCGTACAATCATAGAAAAAGGACTATTAAGAAGAAAAGGAAATAAAGAATAACATATTTTCGAATAACATAACTTCAAAAGCACTTGTGAAAAAATTTACCCATGTATTTCGATAGGTTAACATTTTGGCTAATATTCACCAGTGTTTACTTGTGACTAAAATACTGGTGAATTTCGTTCGTGAAACAGTTATAACTCAGAAAAGTTACAAGTTCACTGAAATTCACCACTGAATATGTAACTTGTGACTTTCGTGAAACGGGCCCCTGGAGTCTTCTTTTTCGTTTTCTCCCTCTTCTACCTTTTAGGGTCTAGGAATTCCTGCCTATTCTAAAACTCATATCAATTTCTCTTTTGAGCATCCTTTCGACTCTGTTTCGGTATCTTGTGCTCCCTCATTTTAATTACATGTTCATTATATTAATTCACCATCGAAATTATTCTGATTGCATCAAAATTGTTCAACTTGCTTTCATTCTAATCGAAAGTTCCAATTCAATTATTGCGGATATGAAATGGATATTCAGCTGCAAGTGTGATTACATTGCAACGGTCGGTAAGCACTTAGTGCTCATTAAAGCAATTCGTTTGTGCGGAATTAGTTCAATTCAACTGTGTATTAGCGGGAAGCGCGCTGGGGAGAATATTATTATGAAAGGGGTAGCTGAAGAGTGCTGCAAAATAAGGAGAAATAACATGAACTCGATGTTATGAAAAGGGAGAGAGTGGAAAGGACTTTTCACAAGTTGGTCCATGTAGCACAAGTACAAGATAACAGGGAGAGTTAAGAGTAATGGAGGAGCCCAATGGCGGAATTGAACCAAAGGATGAAACGGGGAAGGGAGGGGCACAAAAAGGGGTTCGAGCTTGAAATGAAATTATTATTATAGCTTGAAGTAGGCAGTGCGGCAAGCAGGCTTTATATATATATAACATTATGGTTGGTTTTGTAACGGCGTTGTATCTAAAGCATGTTTTGAGTCAGGGTTTTTGAACAGGCTTAAGAGTGGAAGAAGGAGTTTTTGATGGTTTTAACCCCTCTGCTGTCAACATAAAAATGTATACTTTACACATTTTTTCCTCGTGAAAGAATCTTGGGATGACTGACAAAAGTTTGGAGCACTGGTGTGGAATAATATACACTTCCATAGAACAATCTCTGCCTGAAAGCATCTGATACCACATCATAAAGGTATTATGTTATACTTTGTTTTCTATTTAAAAGTAACAGCGTAACTGTTTTTGTAGAAGGTGTTCGAGAAATATGTTTAGAATATATAATTACAAGATTATTAATGCAGTATGTAACATCATACTTACTTACTCCCAGGGCCATCTATATCGAAGTTGATATTTAGCCGCACCAACAAATAGCCTCCAGTTACTTTGGTCCTCAGCATCTCTCTCAGTAGCTCCAAGTCTCTCCATGTCGATCTTAACCTGGTTCCATCACCTCTGCCTAGGTCTTCCACGGGGTCGCCTTCCTTCTGGATTTGATTTCATCACTTTCTTCAGCCTACACTCCTCTCCTCTTCTCAGTACATGTCCAGTCCACCGGATTCTTCTAAGATCTTCTAACTCTAATCTTCTAACTTTTATTTCACTTATAATATCTGGATTGTTGTATAGATCCCTGATCTCTTTATTGTGCTTTCTTCTCCATTCTCCTTGTTCACACGTGGGTCCATATATCTTTCGCAGCACTTTATTTTCAAAAACTATAAGTAACATCATACACCTAGAAATATTCTATATATACTCATTTTTCATACCCACTATTTATGTAGTTTTGGACTGGTGAAATAATCGAAATAAGACTAGCTAAAAGTATTGAATGGTCTTTATTGATTAAATACTTTCTAAGGTGGTTTCAATTTACTTTAATGGCCCATATTCATGAACCTAATTTGAGGATTCCTCAACTCAGATAAGAGACTTGATAAGCTTTTAGAGTGAAGGTTATGTTTTTTACATTGTTCATGTCGCAAGCTCATAAGTAAATGACACAATTTCTTTTATTAACTTTTCATGTGAATTTAACGACTTGCAGTCAAATATTCATTAAGAATAAGTATAACTTACTTAATCTGTAGGCCGAGCACTTTCGAATCTTTGAGATCCATCTTCAGAGGCGTGGGTTCATAGATCATCATGTCAGTTTTTTGGTTAGAAGAGTTGTGGTTTTTGTAAAATGTGATCAACAAGTTTGTGTGATTTAAAATTTAGTTGTTCATTGAGAATGTTTTGTTTATTGTGTGTGGTGTGTTTGTATATTTTAAATTGTTCCAAGGTGTTGAGTTCGTGTCCTTTAGATTTTATATGTAGAATGTGTAGGTTGGTACTGATGTCAGTAAGAGTGTGTCCAGTTTGAATGATATGGTCGGCGAAATTCGATTCTTTCTTAACAATTTCTTTCTTAAAATTCCTAAATAAGTCACAAGGAATTGGTTTCCAAGAGTCGCTACTCCCTAGCATTATTGAATAAGTCGATACACATTCAACCCCTATTCTTCTACCAAAAACATTTCGAAAAAGAATACCGGTGAAAGAAAGTTGAGTGAAAGTCAAGCTCTGTAAACAAGGAGCCAGCAGTGTGGAAAACACGGAATTTACTGAAGAGTTTACGTTTGAAAAGGTTTTCAAGCGACATCTTTGTTCAGGTGTCCAAGGAACACATTCTCTTGAAACACAATAACAGGTCTGGTGGTGGCAGAACGATGGGATTTGGCCAGTGCATGGATCCTGGACGTGTTCGACCATGGCGTGGAGCCCTCGCACTCAATCCCTGACTTTTCTCTTAGTTCCCCCTTTATTTTGCAACGTCCCTTTTATCCGGCACCACCTTAAGCCCTGGCAACATTTAATTGTTTAGTAAAGTCTCTCGGCAACACCCCTGAAGGCAGCTTCCATTATCCGGCCGTTTGTTCGCCACAATCCCTTTGTTCAGCTCTCCATTAGAAGCTAGAGTCAACATCGTTTACCTAGTGTTACTCGTACATTGAGAAATGAGTGGCGCCCTACTAGGAAGAAGTATTTCAATACCAGTAAATATATTTGGTGCTACTTGACTTCATACAAAGTTGTAAGGTAGGCAATTTAAAAAGGGTTACTTGAAAATGCCGGAGAAATGAACACAGAACAAGGATTAATTCAATACTTTCTTTTTGCAACGTGAGACTTAAAATCCAGCTTTAAAATATTCCAAATATACAAATTTTTTCATACTCAGGCCCAGGTACAGTAGCTTTGAATTGACTCATTAATTAATTTCCGAAAAAAGGCTCATCCATAATATTTTGGTTAATAACTCACATCTTCGTGTTATCCAATTAATTAATTATTAGAAATGTACATTGAAAAAATGGATAAAAAAATCATTGAGACTTGAAAAAAATGCAACGTCACTTGTATCCATGCCAGAAATTGTCAGTTTCTTTATCACAGGATTATACATCTACCAGTATATCTATAAGTTGATTAATGTCATTTTCACTTTTTTTTATTGGAGGTCTGACACCTGTGCGTGGATAATGAATTGGATGATTATTAATGACGAGCTGGACCTGCAGTTTTAGGTGGGTTCCGAACCACCGGGAAGTAATTTTACAGCAGAGAACAGTGTCTTTTTGCTGGCCAATGTAATCGGTCACCCTTACAAAGAGTGCCTAGGAAAACGCATCTCATCTCTATCTGATTGAACAGGTATTTGCTACGGCTCACGGCTATCACTTTTTCTTTTGCTTCTCAAATTTATACATTATTCTTATCAATAATATAAGAATTACAAACTAATAGTGGAAATTCCTTCTCAATAGTTCAGGATTCTATATGCTACAGTTGCATGCTCACAACAGTTTACCAGAAAAATATGGAAGGAAACGCCTTGAACTATACGGTTCGGGAGAATGGGGTTGAATAAGTGAGTTCAGTATATAACAATAAAATTACCATTTTCGCTGTCATGAGGCTGGCTGCATTAAGAGGCGACAAGTGCGTTGTGGAAAAATATCGCAAGAGGAAGTGGAAAAAGGAATGGGATTGGGCGAAGATGAAGGAGGAGAAATTGGAGTGCGAAATATTTGAGATAAAGTGGGATGTAGTAGAGAGAATAAGAGAAAGAGAGTAGAAGAGGGTAAAAGGAGGAGGCGGAAGAGAGTGAGTGAGAGAAAGATTAAATCTATTCTCTACCTATATCTTATTTCAACCTTGATGGTAGGAAAATAAGAGAAAATAAGAATAAGATAGGATTGGTAAAAAGGAAAACGAGGATAGGTAGACAGGCAATTAAAGAGAGAGAAAATGAGATAAAGATAATAGCAGAGGTTAGGAAGAGGAAGAGGATAAGGCGAAGATATTTGATATATGATATTTATTTATTACGGAAAACAGAAAATTAGATACTACAAGGAATCGTTGGGAAAAAAAGATAAAATAAAGGAGAAGGAAAGCAGAGTGGAGAGAAGAAAGAATGGTGATATCAAAATGAGAAGAAGAAGAAGAGAAAGAAAATAGTTATACGGAATGAAAAATGATATGAAGAGAGATAGAATGAGATTGGCATTTGATATTTATCTATTACATCTATAGACCTATGGCAAACACTAATAAATATAACCAAAAAGATATATTACGTTACATTAAAAGTAATAATTATAGTTGAAATAAAGTATAAAGATTAATTAAAAGAAAAAAATTAGCTAAAACATAACTCATGAAATTTATGTAGCGAAATAGAGAAGTAATAAAGAAAAATCAATAACTGGATAATAATTGATATAATAGACTTATGAAATAGGAGAGAATTGTTATAATAACTTATGAAATAGGAATGAAAAATGAGGCTGATGAAGTTCAGATTGATGAGATTTAAAAGCACCCAAGAGCGCAATAGCAAGGAGTAAGTAATTAAATAAGTAGAAAGTGGTCAAATGAAATGAGTAGAAACAAATTGGAAGAAAGAATTAGAAAAGGGAGAAATATATATGAATGAAGAAGAAAAAACGAGAATAATTATTAAAGAAAATAAATGGAAATTCCAATCAAAGAGGGTGTAGGGAAACCAATAGCAAGGAGAAGTTAGTAATATTGGAGAACGAGGATAGATAGAATGACAAAATTTGATGGAGAAGCTTAGATTAAGAGTGTAGAAGAGGAAAAGAGAAGAAGGTAGAGAGGAAGAGCGCATAGGGAAAAAAGATAAGAGAGAATGATAAAGATTGGGTGTGGAGGAAAAAGAGGATTTATCGAATGGCAAAGTAGGAGAGAGAATGATTCCAGGAAAAGTGTGGGAGATGGTATTTAAGAAGGAGGCACTTAGAACCTACTAAGTGAAAGCGTGGGGTAAAGGAGGAGGAGAAAAATGAGTAAATGGAGAAGGAATGTATGAGAAAAGGAGGTGATTTTCGAGCTGCGAAATTTAAAGAGAGCGATGGCATTTAGAATGTGTAAAGTGAGAACGTCGATAATGAGAATTTAAAAGAAAGGTGAGTGAAAATGAGTAAATGGGAGAAGAAAATGTGAAAAAGGAAGAAGAAAAAGATGATCTTCAAGCTGCGAAAAGTACAGAGAGTAAACCCGCTGTGGAATGGAGCCAGTTTGTATGCAAAGAAGACTACACTGCTCAGGAAATGTTATATGGGCCACCTGGCACTTTGGGCCAGACTGCATTGGAACCTAGAAAAAAGAAAGAAAAGGATGAAGACGTTGCAAACGAAAGAAGATTAGAAGAGAGAGCAAGATTGATAGAATAAGGTGAGGGGAGAAGGAGGAACAACACTTTCCCTGCCAAAGATCCCCAAGGAATCTGGAATTCTATTCAACCTTGTAATCTTCTCTCGTCTTGTCCTGAGTCGTGCATCCCAACCCTCGGAATTGAGCAAGGAAGTGTAACTCAATTATTGCAGTAAGTGTGTAAGGAACTCCTAGCCAAAGTTGGTGCAATGTAAATGGAGTTGTCTAGGTTAACGTTTACGACGTTTAGCGTTTAGTTGGCGTATCTCAACCAAGGTCAAGGCCAAGGTAATTCAAATTTACATTCATTTGACTCACACACATAAAGCATGCAAAACTATGAAAAATAGCTTATTAGTTTCTAACAGGTGCTAATTCAAAAAATAGTGTAGCGAATATGAGAATGAAAATAGTGAGAAAGAAGGACAGTGGTTCTCTGTGTTATCTGCTATGTAAATGTTTACTTCTAAGCAATTAATTACTCTGCTTTTGACACTTTTATGGTGTTTACTTGGTAATTAGTAGAATGTTCTAGTTGTTTGATAAGAAATTAATGGAGTCTTATCGAATATTGTGGAAAGTTAGAGTTTCCTTGATTGTTCATTTTAGAAAACGGTAGACGTTGGTAGAGAAATCTAGAGATATCTCAATTATGATAAAGTATATAAATAGAGGTGGACTTTTGTAAATAAGTTCAGTCTTGTTTGAAATTCGTCACGATAAACAAGTGTGACAGTTGAGTAGTTCAGTTGTCTTTAAAACTCGTCGTGATAAGTGGCAGTAGTGACAGTTCCCGTTAATACAGACGGTGCAATCCCGTTGGCGCTATTACAAACCATCTAATGAACTTTCGTTGTCTATAGTGATAATTCTTTTGACAGTTCTATAGTGATAATTCTTTTCCCTATTACTGTATTACGGACTTGTGCTACATAAGTTGATTGTTCTTCCTCGACGTTTCTCTCTGAATATTATTGGACAGTTTCTTGTACAGTTATTTAATGTTAGATTGGCCTTTTGGCATTCAGTGATTGATTTCTGTATGGTAATATTGAAAACTCATTATCAGTTGAACAATATCGTGTTATCTGTTTTAAATTGCTTATTTTTCTGTAAGAAATTACTGAACAATGTGAGTTATAGATTATTTGTGTTAATAAAGTGCAAGTGATAAATTTAAGTGTTGCCAGCGTTATTTTAGACATAGAACCCGTAACAATAGGGAAAAAACTATAAAACAATTTATGAGAGATTATGTTGTCTTGAATATCTGTGTTCGTGGTTAAGTGGTAGAGTGGACATTACTGTCCAAACTTCGCCACGTCAACAAATAAAAATAATAATTCTATTCTATAATAATAGAGAGTAAATGTGTGTGTGTGTGTGTGTGTGTCTGTGTGTTTGTCTTACAGATTTTACAAAAACGGCAACGATTTAGTACACTAATTTTGGCACATAGTTTCCTCTAAACTCGATTCAGTGTACCTCAAAGCCCGATTTTTTATTGTCATTTGAGACTTATTGATTACTGTTTAGATAAAAATACTGTTTTAAAAAGAATGTGTTTGGATGCAGGAGCCTCATAGAACAGCTGATAACACGATGCGTCGCTATGATGATAATATAGATGATACGCCGATATGTCTTAAACCAAAGCAACAGTTCAGCTCTGTATCAATATTAGAGCTTCTAATTACCCAGCGAGCTTATTTATTGTGTGTATTGAGTTTTTCCTGTAACGTATTAATCTAAAGAACTAAACTCAAAACTATACAGGTGTATAGAGAAAGGTAGTTTACTTATAAAAAGCGGGAGGACACCATTTGTACGACTGTTGTTTTGACCGACCTAGTCACATCTAGCCAGGTTAGGTTATGTTTGGTTACGCGTACCACACAGAATTGTGGACTGCAGGCTGCGCTAGCAGTAGGTCGATCAAACTGTTGGGTCGTCCTAAAGGATACCACCCATAAAAAAAGCATTAGGAATTCATATACTCATTGGGAAAAAATAGTTTATTAAAGATTTTTTTTTCAAGCAGATGAACTGTATGGTGGTAATTCACTCACCTTTCCCAATTTGATAATTTTGTGGCCACTACCATAAGTTATATAAAGAAAAAAACATTTCAAATTGCATTTCCGTGTAAGACCGGGTAAAATGCTAATAAAGCAATATATGAGAATAAATGACAGTAAGACATGTATGAATCCCATTAATTTCTATGTTGAAAGAGTTGGAAACGATTTTTTGAGAAGAAATCTAACATAGCGTACCTAGATAAATCTGACATGCTAGATGCAATACATTTATACCTCACAATAATGTATTAGGTAATATCTAAACAGATCAATTGTTGAAATTACTTTACTGGTGGATTTAACACTGAAACGTTTTCAACAATTATTTATGTTTAAATTTCAAGTGAAAAAGTAATATGGAATAACTTTATAACATCGTTGATTCTCCATGGTTGTCTATATTTGTTCTTTATAATACACTATACACTATCCAATTGTGTATAAAATATTCTACTGTATACTATCCTGATTTTATTAAAATTAAATAATCCCATATCTAATGAACTTCAGTTCAATAAGCTGCGTTCTCCTAGGCACTCTTGTAAGGGTGGTCGATTAGATTGGCCAGCAAAAACGAAACTGTTCTCTGTTGTAAAATCAGTTCACGGTGGTTCAGAGCCCACCTAAAACTGTAGGTTTTATCAATCACCACCATCCAACTCATCACCCACGCACAGGTCTCAGACCTATGTGGGCTTCATCCTCCCCAAAAAAAACAACTTCATAATATTGAATTTTTGTACCTGATATCTTATATTAGCTTTCAATCTTTCAAATCCCTTACTCTAACATCTTTCTATATGCTATACATGATGAAAATCTATTATCAAAATTATGAATTGAAGAAATAATCATAATCACAATTATGAATTGAAAAAAAACCATAATCAAAATTATTACGTGAAAAATAATTGTAATCATAATGATCTATTGGGAAAATGAGAAAGTCAGTAATTTTTCAAGAGAAAATTACAGAACAACACATTTCCTTGTCAAACACGTAACTACCTATCTCAATGCAAACAAGCTACGGCCCATTTGGCCTCAAACCTGATTCAATCAGGCTACAATTGCATCAATACAAAACCGATTCTCAACTCAATTGGAAAACGTGGTTCACCGATATTTGGGTGGTCGCAATAGCCAGTTTAAATGTGATATTCCACACAGGGGTGTCGTAAAACGGGGTGTCCCATTACTGGACGCAAACTTGAATCGAATAGGCCTTAATAGGCGCGTGCTTTATCAGTAAGAGCCTAAGCACAGGTGTGTGGGTGTGTATGTATGCATGTATGGGTCAGACGGGGCTTGCAAGTACATGCCTTCTTGGCAGAATACCAATCTCACCGCTTGGGCGCTTGGCCTATTGTCTGGACACCTCAGATCCAACTTATCTCTTTGTCTTTTCTCTCTCTCTCCCTCCGTCATCTGTTTCTGCAAACCACCCTTAACTCACGCGCCGCAAATCGTTCGTACAGCACTGTAATAGCTTCCTGAGGGAACACACCCTTCACTACACAGGGTTATAGACCATCTAGGCCAGAGTACATTGAGAAGGTGTTGGGACAATATTTGGCCAGCCACGCTAAGCAAACGTGAGCCAAATGAGGGATGATGAATGGAAGAAGTAATAGTGGATAATTCATTCTCATGAGAGGCACTAGAATGGTTCCGTTAGTATACTTGGTAGAAATGAGACTTAAAATTTGGAATTTTACCTTGTAACGCTTGTAATGATGATTGTGTGTGGCATATTATTTGTGTGGTTTGATATTTCGATCATTGAGCTAGATTTATCAGGTTTCCGTAGTAGTCATCTAGAGGAATTTTTTTGTTCAATGGTCTTGGAACTATCATCATTCCAACAAATGATAAAAGATGAACTTTACTTTGACTTTACTATTCATTTCAATGAAGATACGCGGATGTAAAGTACATACTCTGTATCATTGGCATTCAAGGACATTATTGGTTTTTAAAGTCATCCACGGGAAATTTTTGTTCAACATATTATAAAATATGAACCTTACTTTGACATGCAGCTATCCATTTTAATGAAGATCGATTTAAGGGTTTCCGCGGTAGTCATCTAGAGGAAATTTTTGTTCAATGGACTTGGAACTATCATCATTTCAATAAATTATAAAAGATGAACCTTACTTTGACATGCACCCTATCCATTTTAATCAAAATACACGGATTTAGAGTACATACTCTGTATCATTGGCATTCAAGGACATTTTTGGTTTTTAAAGACACTGTTAGAGTTTCCCTCAAAATGTTACCAGAAGAATTTTACTATCTTCTCCAAAGACTCTTTCCTTACTCGTTACACTCATTTATCATCATGATGTTGAATATCCATCTTGTTCCCACTATATATATAATAAAAACTAAAAACACTTTCAAATGTAAATACTGACTCACGTTTTGTGTGATGCCATAACGTGAGTCATAATTTCCACTTAAAAGTGTTTTTTAAGATTTTCTTATTTGTCATCAACTTTATCCTCTTTTTCGTTCTTGTTTCTCCTTCTACATCTGTTTATTGTAAAATACGTTTTTGTTTCTTTAGCATCTTACATTTCTTCTTAATATTCTTATACACTTTCTTCTCCCTATTCTATTTTTCTATTTTCCTTAAATATTCTAGTTACCCTTTTGATTCTCTCCCCACTGCAATTTCTTTTTTCTGTGCTTCCCCTTTACTTCCTATTTGTTCTTCCTTTTGCTCTGCATCTTTATCTTCATCGTTACCATCATCACTATCACTCTCAGCACCTTTCCTAATGATTTCCATCATTTCATCCTTTTACTGCCTATCCTCCACAGTTTCCACGTTTCCTGAACTTGCTTCTCTAAAAAAAACTCCAGGGCTCAACTGATTCCGAAGGAATATTATATATTTGATGTTCTTCTCTAATTTTCTACAGTATTTTATAATGCAATTGGGAAGTGATAGCCGTGAGCCGTTATCTGTCCAATCAGATAGAGATAAGCTGCGTTCTCCTGGGCACTCTTTGTAAGGGTGACCGATTAGATTGGCCAGCAAAAAAGACACTTTTCTCTGCTGTAAAATCACTTCCCGGTTGTTCGGAATCCACCTAAAACTGTAGGTCCAGCTCATCAATCATCATTATCCAACTCCAACTCATTACCCACGCATAGGTTTCAGACCTATGTGGGCTTCATCCTCCAAAAAAAATCATACACGTAATCATAGATGAATAGAAACTAAATGTGATGATATATGATCTATTTATATGGTATTTAAACTATTATACATGATATTTCTGAATCATACATACTCCGGGAATAATCTTGTAGATCAATCCTTACCAACCATTAATTCAACCATTATCGACGTTAAGCACCTGTCATTACTACTGTATACAACCTGTCTGATTAAAACGTTGCGGTTTACTGAAAGCGATTTTGTTCTATTGCCGGAATAGATTGCATGTGTTCAGTATTCAGCTGTAGACACTTGTCTGGAACCAAGAGTAAGTAAGTAAGTAAGCTCAAGACGTGCTCCAGACAGCAAATAATTACTACTAGTCACTTCCTCGACAACTGTTCTGGCTTCTGGGTAACCGACTCAATGTTTGTCTTGGCTTTCACCATTAATTGACATTGGTTGAACACACTACATGTAACAGACACATCGCAGTTAGGTGACAGACATGTCTGTGAGGATACGTCGAATGCAGTGGTTTGTATGCTCTGATAATGCAATTTCAGGACTTCTGGATGAAATAATAATAATAAGGGATATTCTTGTTAAATGTGCTCCATATCTCATATTTAATTTTTTATTATTAGCAATACCATAACTACCATAACCTAGCATCCTTCCTTTATTGCTTTTCATCTTCTTGTGCTTTTTGTGAATCCACCTTCTGACCCTGCTCCTGTTCTTAAAATTGCCAGATCTTTAGGCTAGACTCATTATTCACTTTGAGCTTTGGACTTTGAACATTGAACTTTGAATTTTCAACTTGGAACTTTAGACTACACATTTTGGATTTTGGAATTCTAGACATCACTGGTGGTCTCATAGAAATTCGGACTTTAGATCTTGTACTTTGTACCTTAATCTTTGGACTTTGGACACTGGTAAACTCTTTTGACTTTTTTATTCAGTTAGGTAAGTTGAGACACGAACGTTTGGAAGCTGCTCTTAGAAGTGAGACCGTTTTCGTTACCGTGTATCGTACGGTATTAAACCTTTGTCATACTTTCGTAAAACTTACAGATGTACTTGTTGAAACTCGATGGGTTGTGTAACTTGGATATTGTACGTCGTTGTACGTCGACTCAGAACAGATTTAAACCCGTGTGTGCACAATGAGCGTTTAAACAGCGTTTAGCATAGACCCTATGGATAGTTTTTACTTGATCTTTCTTATACACATAATCTTAAGAACCAAGTTTAGCATAAACAAACAGATACTGTGGTAAACTGTCAGTTAGTTTAATCTAAGTTTAGATTCAACTCAGTTCAAACGCTGAAACGCTCAGTTCAAACGCATATAATATGATACCTTTATATAATAAACTAATTAAGTTCCTCATAATCAATAAATAATTCATGTATCGAGAAAACTGTAGAAGATTCCCACTAGAACGGCGGAAATCAAGAATCGTGATATTTGACTAGTTAGATTGCATACTTTATCCATACTGATGTAAAACTATTTCTCTTTGCTAGGAGTGAAAATGTCAATGGAGATTAATTTCCTTAGAATTTTAATAGGGTGTAGTTGAGCCTCTGAAAAATATCTAGATAGAAAGGTACAGTACCCATTAAAAATTTAAAAATTCACACATTAATATTTTTTTATTTTATATAGTCATTTTGTCATTTTGTTATTTTTTATAGTCATTTAGTCATTATCAATAGAAACAATAGTTTATGCATAAATTAAAAATAATTATTATTGAAAATTATTATCAACATAACCTAACTTATAAGTTATGTGTCCAAAAAAAAGGTATGGAAAATTCCCTGTGAAAATGTTTAAATCATAAACCATAATATTTTATTGGTCAGGCTAGAATCCAACCAGGGAAAAATATTATGATTTTCTGTTATTTCATGTTTATGATTTGAACAGTTTCAATGAGAATTTGCCATATTTTTTCGATACATTACTTATTAGTTAGGTTATGTTGGACATAATTTTCAATAATAATCATTTTTTATTTATTCATAAATTTTTGGTTGTATTAATGTGTGAAATTTTATATAGACCCTCTACTGTGCTCTATTAATAATCTCTTAATAATTAAAATCTAATACAATTTCAATCATAATTAAAACCATTATTGTGTAGAAAATGTAGAAACCATGGATCTATCAACATCACAGTGAGCGCCACACATTGCAAATATTCACATCCCTCCCCCAACCAATTCCATAAAGTCACCCCTCAGGAAGTTCTTTCTCTTCTTGCGAACTTGTTAGAGAAACATCAGAAAACTTTGCAAGTGATTCATGAGGGAGCACATTTTTCAAAGAAAGCGACTGTTTGATTTCTTTTGAATGTGCAAAACCTTGCTACACCCGTTCCTCCCCAGCGCCATAGTGAGACTCCCTGGGTTTTCTGTATTAGCTGTTAGGGAAGGAGTCGGGAGCCGCAGCTTTCTTCTGGCTTGATGGGATTTCAATAGGGTCTGATAACATCGATATAAAACATCGTCTTCTCTGCTTCCCCTTCATGGTGGCCTGTGAACATGTGGACTAATGCTTTTTTTCAGTGGCACTAAATCTTCTTTTCTTATGTCAGGAGGCTGAACCCCTTCACCTTACCCGACTCCTTTCCGCTCCTGTTTTCTTAGCGGTACCCCAAGGTGACATTCTTATCAAGTAGGTTTTGGCTGGATCCCATCACTGACAGTACTGGGCCAATGAAGAACAATGTAGCTCTATCAGAAAAATCAGTGAAGAATAAATTGAGTGGAATTTTATATTTGCTGCAGTGTGCTTCAAATGTCGTCCTTTACCGTAATTGATCAATCAGTATTAGTATTAAAACATAGAAAACTATGAGTTGCGTTTATATGGGAAACCATAGTAGGATAGGGTTTCTTCTCCCTTTTCCTGTATCTAGCGCATCCCACCATCTTTCTTATATTTAGTTTTTTATTTGTGTAAATGACAGTTTTCTGCCAAAAATTGTTATTTCTATTCTGTTTGCTGTGTGTCCGATAAATACATTGAATTGAGAATAAGATAAAAATCAATATTGGTCATTATAAATCTTCATAATGAATAAATACATTTTTTCAAGTGTTTGTGTTTTTTTGAGTGAACTTTTAAAATCAGTAGTCTTTAAGTGAAAAGAAACAAGTCATTTTTCGAATGTTTTTTTTAGGAAATCTAAATTTTTAGTGTGGATTAACCTAAAAAATTTGGATAATAGCTTAATTAAAATTTGTGAAGAGAGCAGTTTTCTAGTCTGTTTGTTGCATCTTTGCATATAAATAGATAAATAAATAAATGAATAAATAAATAAACAAACAAACAAATAAACAAATGAACAAAACAAATTAACAAAACAAATGAACAAACAAATAAACAAATAAACAAATAAACAAATAAACAAATAAACAAATAAACAAATAATCAAATAAACAAATAAACAAATAAACAAATAAACAAATAAACAAATAAACAAATAAACAAATAAACAAATAAACAAATAAACAAATAAACAAATAAACAAATAAACAAATAAACAAATAAACAAATAAACAAATAAACAAATAAACAAATAAACAAATAAACAAACAAACAAACAAACAAACAAACAAACAAACAAACAAATAAACAAATAAACAAATAAACAAATAAACAAATAAACAAACAAATAAACAAATAAACAAATAAACAAATAAACAAATAAACAAATAAACAAATAAACAAATAAACAAATAAACAAATAAACAAATAAACAAATAAACAAATAAACTAATAAACAAATAAACAAATAAACAAATAAACAAATAAACAAATAAACAAATAAACAAATAAACAAATAAACAAATAAACAAATAAACAAACAAATAAACAAATAAACAAATAAACAAATATACAAATGAATAAAATGTAAATTACACCCACAATCATAAATCACCTGGGAAAATACCATTTGGTACTCAGATAACTACCAAATCAATAATACCGTTTTGGAAATTCATGTTCACCAAGAATATAATCGCTTGTATTGTGAAAAGGAAAGTCACCAATCTCACGCTTCGTCTGAGCAAACAATTTTCCCGTCAGAAAACATGCGTCTGTTTGTCAAGAACGCGGAAGAGAGCAAATACAGCACGAGTGCACACGAACAAGGATATTCAGAATTCACACGTACAGTCAACAGGATTACAGGATGTTTTCTGTACGGAAGGATATGGAGCAACATCGGACATACAGAGGGTAACCGAAGATAAATATTATATAAATCAAGATTAGAAGAGGAGCGCAAAATGAAAAACAATTTGAAAAGTTCGCCAAAGGTAGGTTAGGTGTGTGTGTGTGCACGAACAAGCGCGTGTGAGAGTTGTCAATAAATCAGTTGAAAGTCCTGGTAGCCCAACGACAATAGGACAGGACAAAAAACAGTTCAAGTTTTGAGCTTCGCGGACTACCAGGGAAGGACATTGTTATTGCCGGGGGAACAATGGCCTACTCGCTTTTATTGGACCCGATAAGAGGGGATTTCTGACCTTCCCCTTTTCCCCCCACCGTCGGAATAATCAATTCTACGCTGTCCACTTTGTTTGACCCCCTTCGACCACCATGCAATCCCAAGACTTAGTAGAATAATTGAAATGATAAAATAGATACGTATCCGGGGTATTTTCGGGTGACACTGTTTTTTTCTGATTCTCATCAGTTCTATCACAAATGTAGAAATGTTGATTAAATATGAAAAATTTTTATTTCGAAGGGAAAAATCTGTAATGATATGAAATCAAGAAATAATGCTGTCAAAAATGTGTAGGCCTGTGTGCTTTCAGGCTACTCGAAGACAATATTATTCGTGAACATGAAATGTAAGTTACATTCGTACTGAGTGACAAATGTGCCATTTAATCACATCTCGGATATACCTGTAATAAACTCGGGACTTATGACTTAAATTGCTTTTCTTAAAGATATTTCTGGTATTTGTTATTGGTTATTGGTTATTGGTTATTGGTTATCTTCATAATATGTTTTCCGTTAATAGGCTATGTATAATTACCCTTTCTTATTCACCCGATGATGCCCGAATGAGCGTCATACTTGTGCGCGTGGAATGCGGTGAACGCAAGAGGTCCCATGTAAGAGACATATCATATTTCTTATAATATAGGAACAATATTTCTCCAATATGAGAACTTTTTTTGCTGATGATGCCCACAGTCCGAGACTTGTGCGTGGGTAATGACGTAAATGATAATACATATTAGGTATGCTATCTTAGTATGGGGTAATTCATCAAAACAAAATCTTGATAGGGTGTTTGAGATCCAAAAGAAAGCGGTTAGGTGTATAGAAAGAGTAAATAGATTAGATTCATGTAGGCCGTTGTTCAAGAGACTTGGTCTCCTAACTGTACCCTGCTTATATGTGTATGAAGCTACATTATATGTAAAAACGAATGATATTAACCAAAATCTTGACGTACATGATTATAATACAAGAAGCCGAGGAGATTATCACTTGGTGAGTCACAATAGTAGCTTATTCAAACAAAAACCTAGTTATATTGGTAGGAAATTCTACAACAAGCTACCGCAGTTTTTAAAGAGTCTTGAAAATATAGAAATATTTAAAAACAATTGGAAAAATATTTAGTTGATAAAGCTTTTTATAGTATAGTCTTTAAAATATTTAGTTGATAAAGCTTTTTATAGTATAGTCTTTTTATAGTATAGTGTAAAAGAGTTCCTTTCACATCAAAATTAAGCCTCACCTCAACTAATTGATATAGTAGTTATGGTATCTAGTGTATAATATTGTTGATCTGACTTGTCTCATACTCCTTAACTGGAATCTCCAAGACGTAATCTACAAAAAAACAAAAACATAGATGACAAACGTTGGAGCGGGATTCGAACCCACGACCGCTGAAGCGACAGTAAGCTGAAGTTGCGAGGCCTCAACCAACTGCGCTGAGCGGTTGAAAAATGAATGGAAATTATCTATGAAAGAGGAAAGAAGGTACGTTATATTAGCCGCGAATGTTCACTTAGTAGTCACAAGTCGTTGATGACAGAACGGGAGCACTAAGTAGATTCTAATGAAAGTCTTTGCAAACTCACCAGTAGGCTCAGACTGCAAATTTTATGGGATGCCAGCTTTGAGAGCTTGTTTTTTTTTTCAGGCATTCTTGTTGAACTTGGTCCTTGGTTGGGCCTCGATCGTTCTTCTCCTTTACACCATCCATTCGCATGAACTTGGTTTCTTTCCACGGTTTTCCTATTTCCTGAGGTGACAAAATTTGAGACACGTGTGACTTTAAAGAGCAGGCGAAACTGTTGGATTGAATGAGAGAAGCGGGGATGGTGAAGAAAGATTGTGTGAAAGGAAGACAGAGAGTTGGTGGGATTAAGGAGGAAGGAAGAGAGTGGAAGGGTGTAGAGAATGGATATGCTCGTCTTTATGGGGCGAGAGGGTGGTAGCTCAATGGAGGGAACTCTTCAAAATTGCCTCTCTTAGCAGACTCCAATTTCCGCCTTTCTTATTGGCAAGCCGGAGTTAGTTTGGGAAGAAGACACAGCAAGAGAAGAACGTGGAAGACGCAAAGAAGAGGAGAAAGTGTCAAATGGATACAAACTGACGCCTGGAGCCGTTGAATTCGCATTGATGTCTCTCCGCTTGTTTGGCAGTTTACTCTTCGACTGAGGAAATGATCCCTGAAGCATGCCAAGTTATAGTTGAATGGGATAAGCTTGGGATATAAGTGAGGTACTGTTTGTTGTTTTGGTGTCTCATGTAGTTCAACTCCTGTTTGTTGATCTCTTCTCATCGAGTTGCGGATTTCTCCCAACCGCTATTTGTCCTGTTATCATTTACATTTTCCTTAATGCTCATCTAGGAAAGATGGATAGTGGCTATGAGACTAAAATCGGATATTGAAAGTATTTCAATAGACTATATTCACAAGATTGTAGATCAAGGGAACATTACAACAATAATCGGGGAGAAAAAGAATCTTAATAGGTTTAATAAAGAAGGAAATCTCTGAATCATCTGCTTTCTAAGGTTGAATGATAGAATGACTGCCAAAAGTAAGGGCACAGGTGGCCCTAATTCTCACTCAACACTGTTGCAATGTTTAATTTAAAAATTTGGAAAATACTCTACAGACTTACCTCCGCCTAGCGAAGATTTTTTTCCATTACATTCTATTTCTGTTTTATCAAAATGAATGTACGTATGAAAGTACAAATAGAATAAATTATATTTTCAACAAGTGAAAAAATTTTAATCTGACATTTTCTAGCGGGATATTTTTAAATTGATAGTCTTTAAAACTCTGAATAAGCTGATACTATTGAACACTAATGGTTTATTACACATGAGTAATGTTTCCAATTATTGATTGTAATCAGCTCACTGAAATAATCTCATTTGAAAATCTTCATATTCAATAATTAACTAAATATTATCGCCAAAATGAAACAAACAAATGGAATAATGAAATCAAAAACATCTACATCTCGTATTCTTATTGGAGATACAAAAAGTCCCATAACATTTTGAAAAAATCTACACATTTACACATTTAATCTACACATTTAATATTATACTATATTGCTGCTAATACTGTTGATACTTTTGTTTTGAAAATAATCAGTAATTTGTACTTCACAGTGAAATCTCTTGTTTAACGTGGACATAACCTAAAATTTGGATTTTTGAGTTTAAAATTTATGAAAACAGTAGTGGGAAGTGTCCGCTGTATCTTTACTTGGTTGTGTTTTGTGTAATAGAAGAAATAAATAAATACTGTATAAATACAACGCATATATACTAGAATATTATACATACAAACACAAACACACACACACATATATATAATACTACGCATATTATATTATAATACTACTACTACGCATATGTATTGTGTTATACTATGTTGTTAAACTATATTTGCACATTTTCCTGACTTCAAAACAAAATTAAATTGAAAAGCGATTTTCTAGGGTCAAGTGGAAGGTTCACATAGGATTTTTATAGGAGAAACTACGATCGGAACCTTTTTCATCCAATTTAACCCATCTGCGTCTCGGAAAGCAATCAATCAGTTGCTACATCGAGATCGGCTGCCTGTATCCTCTGTCAAGTGCTTATCGCTTTGTCACCAAAATCAAGGGGCACCGGGGGTCAACGGGAAACAGAAATAGCGGGGAGAAAGCTTTCAATTTTGTATAAGTGGCTGGGGCAGCAACGTGCCAAAGTCGCACTGAAATCGGAAAGCCTATTCGCCATTCACTTTCAATGGCAGAGGAAAATACGCTCGAAAAGTACGCTGAAATCTGGGGAGCGAAAAAAGAGAGTCGAAGAGGAAGAAATTATTACTCCACCTCTTCCGCACTACTGGAAGATTTAAAGACAATAAATTCCATCTTCTTTCTACGGGTCTCCATTTTACGAGTGTGCCACATACAATTCAATCGCTTCCATCTGAGAAATACTCGGTATGCAGTACCAGAAATATATGCGGGAAAGGTTGGATTTTGATTATTCTATATATATATATATATATATATATATATATATATATATATATATATATACTGTACTATATTCAGATTCTGGTGTGTCCATTGTGAAACTCCATAGCAATTCCCGTTCAAAACTAACTCCATCCATGAAAATGGTTCATCAGTTACGAATTTCCAGGAGCTATTTGGGCAACAAAATACAAATTAACCATTCTGTAGATTTTTCACTTTCTACTTCTTACCATTAATAATATAAGGTTCTTACTAATTTTCCCAATATTTTCTATTATATTATTTTTGTTCTTTTTATCCTTTCCATTTAGTTTTTTTTTTTGTATCATTAATGATTTTCTATGAGCACCTTCTGATAAACGTACGCGTTTAGAAAGATCCTTATTGAATTAAATCTTTTTAATGAACTTAAAGGGATCATTCACATTACTCAAATATGATTGTGAATACGATATGTATTATTATCCTCATTATTACTTATTTTATTAATAAAGAGCGACTATGATATTTGAAGGTGAACTTCAATAATTCCGATAGAAGTACTATGAAGGTTTAGATAGTGTTCCATTGGAATATGAACGTTGCAGCATGTACTAATGTAAAACATGTAGTTCAAATTTGAATTCAGTTTTATTCATCATCTAATCATAAAAAGTTAACCCCAACATTACTTACTAACCGGTAGAAATACAGTACTAATATAGTAATGATTGATACTGATTTATAGTTGTGCTTGGGAAAAATAATATTACCTGTATATTTGACCCTGTATAGTTGTATTTCACCCTGATGCAACTTCAAAGTAAAAAGACGACTGCGGTTGAAACAAATGCCTTTTGATTTTTCTTATTTATCCTACATTTGAAGGGGCTCTATTCAAATTTAATTCCAATATGCGAATGTCATAGTTAAATCTTTAACTTTATATCGATAGTGTCAGACCGGAAAACGAATCAGTAAGAGCATACTTCAAAATTCAAATTCAACGCTATTATTTTTACTAAAAATTCTTGGAATTTTACGGATTTAGTAAGAAGGGTCAAATGAGGGGATTCTCTTCCGCTAATCAGGTACTATTATGGAGCCCATTATGTACGTCTTTGTCTTCAACACACCTAGGCTCAGGGTTGGCCTCTACATTCTCCCAGGAAAATATGCAGAGACTTCCTCTGTGATTAACTATGAGCAACTTGTCTTTGTCTTCCCTTTAATCAGCTTGCTCTGTTGTTCCTTGCTTGTGTGTAGTTTTAGGGCTGAATAAAAGAGAAAGAATCTGGGATAATTTGCATTGTTTACTGTGAAAATCAGAGAGAGCTTCAAAAAACAGTGGAAAAATTTCTGTGTGTGTGATAATGGGGAAAAATGGCAGGAATTGGATGATCCCTCAAGAATAATTATGGGAATGATGATCAGTCTGTGATTGAAAAAATAATATGTTTTTCTGATTTAGTGCTATTATTAGTAGTCTATTTGTTCCAGGAAAATGCCGTTGTGATCAAGTAGCATATAGTGAAGAACTTATAGTGAAAAACTAATTTTTGTTTTAGAGTTTAATTATCTATATACTCACTTCATAATGTTAGAGGAGTCCAGTCTCCTGAATCAGAGAACAAGACAACAATAATTCTCTCCTTCAATGATTATTCATGTGTCCATTTTTTCTTTCACTCTATAAAATTTCAAAATTTGAAAATATTTGATGTTTTAACAATTTATTACATGTTTTCCATAATATAATCTGAATTTTTCCTTTTCTGTTTCAGGTAAATGGCATCAATGTGACATCTGGCTACGATAGCAGTGTTCAAGTGTGATCAATATTATCCATTCTGTGGTATGCGTTAATTAAATAATGTAAATTACTTTTTATGCTTCAATTTTGAGACATTTTTGGAATATTTTAGTTGAGGTGTACATGCAGCCCCTTTGAAATAATTCAATCGTATCAAGAAATGCATGTCCGGTCCTAATGCGTTCTAGTGGTGAGTGGTGGAGTTCACTGCTAGCTTCAAAAATACCTTGAGCATACAGTTTTGTGAGAAGTTGACTTTATTACTTCGTATATATTTATGATACAGTTAGTAACGTAATGAATTCAGTTCGTGAAGTAGCAGAGCAGTAGTATATTCAATTTGTAATCAGAATATATATTTCTGTTTATACACTTGAATATTATAATTTCGTTATTCCAAAGGTCTAAATCTTTATTATTATTATTGCGAAATTGCGGAGAACAAGAAGCAAAATAACAATAGTTATTATTATTAATTCTATTATTATGATGATTATGATGATGATGAGGATTATTATTATTATTATTATTAATACTATTATTATTATTATTATTACTACTACGATGATGATAAGGATTATTATTATTATTATTATTATTATTATTTATTATCATTGTTTTGGGTTCAAGAATGTATTTCCAGCTCCAACGAATAAAACTTATCTAACATTTTTGTGAGGAGATTACTTGATTACAGTTTATAAATAATAATACAATTTATGTAATATCATAAACGGAATCTTCGTTCTATAAAGTACCAGAATAATACAGTTAAACCACTTCAGGATGATCTCATTATTCGGGAAAATGTGAGCCTACATCAAAATGATACTGATAACAACTTGTCCTCTCACCGCATTGTCTAAATATAAATGGGCCATTGCCATTGCACAATGTCCTGAATGTTTCATGGGCTTGGAACAATTGAAACAAATGAAAACCTCCTACCACCGAAAATTCTCCACGGTGTCAGCGAGTTCTCAAACTATAACATTATACTCTTCCCGTTCTGGGCAGCGAGGAAGGGCAACAATGAAAACAATTCCAGACTTTCTGTGGAGAAAAGTAACGATGAACTTGTCAGTTGCTATTGTGAAAGATGAGCGCTGGAAAAACTGCGGGACAAAAACAACAGACGCACCCGGCACATGCTGTATGATTTTGTAAAAAAAAACTTTTCTACAAGCTCGTCCCCTCCGATTTTTGGTGCCGCTTGGTATTTTTGTACATATGTGAAAGAAGTTATCCGGGATTTGGATCAGTCCCAATGGAAGAATTCATTTGTTTTTGTTTAATGGCGCCTGCTTTAAGGTTGGATAAGATGATTTTTTATAATCGAAATGATCCAGACGTCTGGATAATTCACCAACACATCTGTAAACTTGTTCTACTAAGTATACCATCATGAAATAATAGGTTTGTTTTCGATTGGGACCCATTCCATAAAATATAACATTAAACAGAATTTATTAATTTCGAATTCCTTTAAGTGCTATTAGTTTATACTGAAGACTTCCGCAATGGCGGATATTGACAACAGTATTGAATAACTGATGGAAATCGATGAATGCTTCTGTACTTTTGTTTAAGTAAATTTGTCAGTTTGTTCAATTGTCAGTAACTTCGAACTAACTTGTGAAATATAACATTCCTGTTTGAAGTTCATAACTAATCCAGTTTCAATGGAACTTAATGAAGCTTTTTTAATGAATCAACGTAGTACTCTATATTTTTTCTGATCGCACATAAGTCTTAAACTTGTGCGTAAGTAATGAGGTGAATGATGATTTGTATTTGTATTTATTATTCGTCACAAAAATTTGAAATCAGGAGCTATGCTCCACAAACAGTGGCACGTCAAAATGTTACAAAACTTTACTTACTACTATTATTATAACGTATAGTTCAGTTAACCTATTATAACATGGCTAACACAAATTACACTAATTAAGACAATCTCCAAGATAAGTTACAACAATAAAACCATTTACAATAGCCACAACACAAAGATTTTTGTTGGCTTCTATTTACAAAAAGACAGCTTGAAAAATAATTTATATATAAAAATAATAATATAAAGGAGACAATGATATTCAGAGAGGTGTACCTTCACTTCTAGTTGGGTTCCGAACCTCCGTACTAGTGATAATGTAGCAAACAGATCGTCTTGTTTTTACTGCCGATCGCACTTTCAAGCGTAGTCCTGAACGTTCCCAACTGAACATCACGATCGCCCTGAAACCGTGCTCAGCGAGCGGCCATTACCTCCATGAGTTGACTTTTCCTTCGACTTGAATTCATCTGTAGAACAAGTAGATATTAGAGAAGCTCTTGGCGATCTATAGTCTATACTCTCGAGTGTCTATTGATGAACATTTTGCTATGCATTGCACTAACTATTGAAACATTGATTGAACCTTGTTTTCCACTTTTGTAAAGCCGCGTCTCCACCAACCGAACATGTCTGCCAAACATTATTGGCGAATACAAAAAACGGACAAACATGAAACATATGGTTCACCGAACATGTTCGTGAGTTCAATTGAAATGTGCGGTCTGTGAGCGAACAGTGACGACCAACAACAAGTCCTGCCACTACTCCCACCACACCGATCATAATGTTCGAGAAGGCGTCCACACCAAACAATGTTCGGCGACATCAGATAATTCCAGCGACAACTGTTCGCCGAGCATGTTAGGTTGGTGGAGACGACGTGTTTTATTAAAATACTTTTGCATAATTTAATACATCGGATGATGTATTTAAAGGGAGAATACAATTAAAATCTCTACTTTAATTATAACTCGAGTTCAGAATATTATTCAATTATATTATTATTAATATAATTAAAGATATGAGAACCAAAATAGGAACAATATAGAAATATTATTGAAGGAGTGAGAATCAAAGCGTGAATCATAATAGCAATATTATTAAAAAGATGAGAATCAAAATGTGAACCTGAAATTTTAATTGAAATTTCTCTTGAAATATGGGGCACTTCCACATAGAACGAACACTAGCTTTGTGGTAGATCTAGTTGAATAAGGTACTATGAACAACAAAATCCACAGCAAAATGGATACGAATGAAGCAGTTTTGCATGATGTATGAATACCAGAATCGCAACCGTCTTATGCGCATACATTATATTTGAATGGGAAAGATTGTCAGGCTGAGATTGAGAGGATATATTTGTTGAGAGGGTGGAAACGCGTAACTAAGGCAGAGGCGTTGTGCCTTTCGAGAGCAAAAAAGAAAGGTGAGAGAGAGTGTGAAAGTGAGTGAGAGAGACCGAGTGAATGAGAGTGAGGGAATGTCTCTTCATCAACGGTGTGTCAAAAGCAGACAGCGTTGCCAGACTGTGCCTATTGCAATGTCAACTGTAGTTAGCTTATAGGCGGTTTTCAGGGGAAAAAGAGCCGTGGAAAGACGGCTTCTTGAGAGAGTGCTGGAGTGGAAACATTGAAGTGCACCAGGATATGTTCAGTGGGTGATTTTCAATTGGAGATTGAAATGCAGAGTGGGTATCAATTTTCACAGCAAGCTATCTTTATAATTCTTATTATTTTGTGTGATTCGCTCATCTTTATATATTTATTATATATTTGAGTGAGTTGACAGCATTAGGCAATTAAATACATACAGCGTGTTCCAGGAGTAATCGGAAAAACTGCACTAGCTTATTCCTCCATAAAAATAATTTTAAAAACGTTTCAATAAACATGGGTACAGAAACGCTTCGTTAGAAAAATAAAGATGACGAAAGTTATTAGTTATTCCTATCAATTCATTAATTCATAACTTAGAAAAGTCCTTTCTTTTCCCATAAAGTGGCAAGGGTTCTTGGGCGGAATAATCTAAGTGAAATGCATCCCTCCAGTATCTCCAGTATAAGTGAGTGAAAATCATAATTCAAATACAAATACAGTGTCAGTTTTGATATTAGATTGTTCATCAAGAGTATGAAAAATATCATAGCCTATAAAACTGTTCGAAGTCTGTAACTACGTAATTTGTGAGGTACCATCAAACAAGATACGTAATATGAAAACATTAGTCTCAAAACGTTTTTGAAAACAAGTTTCAAAAATTTGAAGGGAATGATTTGATTAATTGTAAAATTAACTGGTAGTTTTCATGTGATTAAATCTGTAGAGTATTCAATTTTGAAGAAAAACTTTTGAACAACCCAATAGACAAAAATGCCCTTAAAATTTTATGAAGTCGCTTTTATTGGGTTACAACACACTGATTTTGCTAGGTTTCTTGTTGCTTTCAATTTTTTTTGAAACAGGAAAATCTGATTTAAAGAAATTTAAAGAATATATACCTTGTCCTAAAGAATATAAATATAGTTCTGTATTGGCGGGCCGCTTAGCGCAGTTGGTTGGGGCGTCGCAACTTTAGCTTGCTGTCGTTTAAGCGATCGTGGGTTTGAATCCCACACCTCCGTCTGGCATCTATGTACAGTATAATCATTCACCGCATTACCCACGCACAAGTCTCTGACTAATGGGGCATCATCAGCAATAAAAAATAATTAGAAAAACCTAATCAATAAATTCTACCTTATGAATGTGTAACTATTGAACAATCACTCACTAACAACCACTTGTGAAATTTCCAGTGCCAGCAGATGATTATTCGTGAAATTTATTCACGTTTCAAGCTCTGTTTGAAACTATTGTGCGAAGTTTTGCTTGTTCGATTTGTAATCGGAAAGGGATCGGAAGAATATAAATCAATCAAACTTTACTATCCAAACAGAAGTTTTGACATACAGCGAAATTGAGAGAGAGGCTTGGAGACCTGTTCAAAGTTTCAGGAATTGCTAAAAGGGAATAAATGTTCGGGAAAGTTATGAGAGTGAGTCTCGACAGATGAAAAGCAGAGACGCCACTCCACGAGGGAATTTTCCAAGCAAGTATTCTCAGCTGAAGTAGCAACCTATTTAAAACTGCAGGGTTTAATACAGAAATATTTAAAAATAACTGCATTTTATAATAAAGAATATTATGGACCGAATAAGATTCGAATTAGGCGTGAGTGGGACCAATCTATCAAATTTAATCAATATTAATCACATATCATATGAATAGTGTTTGGGTGAAAATTTGAATTGAAATAAATTTTTTATATTTGTAGTAATTAGTTTTTACGGCGTCTCATGGCAAACCTCAGACATTAACCAGAGTTACAAATTTACATATTAAAAAATTAGTATGATATGAATTTAATTGTAATTACTTATTAATAATGCTTCTATAATGGAATAAAGCCCTGCAGAAGTAGATTTTAAATAGGGTTGGTGATAGACATGAACCTTGCTTAACACCTTTATTTAGAGATAGTACTTATGATAAATAATTACATAGAGCCCACTACATATTTATAATTACATTATCCTGTTGATTCAATATTGCCTGATCTCGAGTATGGCAATCAATAGTTTATTTATGTATTTTTATCTATGATCAGATATTTTATGTTTATGATTAGATATTGTATGTTTATTTATGTATGTTTATCTATGATCAGATAACTGCTCCAACTCTTGAAAAAAATTCTATAGAGTTTAAGTAATATTTTTAATTAAATCCTATTATTTTACTTTTTTACGATTAGTTTTCCAACTGTAACAGTTTCTCTAGAGACAGTGAGGACTTCTGTCCTTATTCTCGCACACACAGACATTAATTAGCGAGACGTGGAGTGATAATGGAAGAGCCCTCGAGCTTCGAGTGGACCTAATCCACACGGCATGGCGAGAGCTGTTTCATATTAAAAACGTCCACCTCACCATGGGGCAGTTTTATAGCCTGGTTAATGGAGTCAGACGCGTGTTTATGAAATTTACGTCTTTTGTACAGTGCAGAACCCTTGTAAGCTGTACTGTCAGGGCCACCTACGGCGGTTTAATGAAAATGCTACTTGGTGTGATGTGTTGCTAATCTGGCTTCAACTGGAAATGAAAATTGTATTTGGCAAGGTCACATGACTATATTCACCATGGAAAATAGTAATATTTTTCTCAAAAATCGGCATATCGAATCAAAAACATACAATGTTTGTTCAATTCGCTCGTTCGAATGAATATCGCCACTCCCTGGGAATTTTCTTATTTGCATGAAAATTGTTGTCGATGTGATCAATTTGTAGAAATTGTTTTTTCAGTGATTTTTATAATGGTGAGTCGATGAGATTTTTTTCTCAGTGATTTTTATAATGGTGAGTTGATGAGATTTTTAAACACTCTAAACCCTACCACTATGATAACAGTATTCAAACCAATGATTGTACGTTCGATCAATTTGTGGAAATTGTTTTTCTCGGTGATTTTTATAATAGTGAGTTGATGAGATTTCTAAACTCTAGCACTACGATAACAGCATTCAAACCTAATTTATTCAAAATATTGACAACTTGAAATAATTGGTGCTCAGGTAAGAAGGTTTGAATCAGAGGGTTGTTGAAATTAAGGGTTGCTTTGGTTTTTCCTTGTCTTATACCACGTGCAATGGGATTAGCTGTCATTTTATCCTCCATGTGTATTTCGAGTTTTACGACCGTATGACAACCTTGAAGCCAACCATGAGCCACCAACCAGTAATTTACAAGTTTTTCAAAGTATCGGTATGGAATTCTTGTTCAAATATGATTTGATATGTCTATAAATACAGTATTGATAGCGTGTCCTGTCGATTTCCGTCTAGATTTGACAGTGTCATTCTATATCATAAATATGTTACCGTCCTCCTGGTTGGTTGGAACTGGGCAGTTCCCAAAATTTGGTTGATGAGTAACGTGGAAACAATAATTTTGGATTCCAATCAGCACTAACATATTTATTTGAAAAGCAAGAAGAAAATGACTAAGAGTTCAAGTAAGATTTATAGATATAATGGAAATTACATTTTTCAGGTAAATATTGTCACTCTGCATTTTCTCACACGATTCCATCCGGTAAAGACAGATATTAATTTGTGTAGTTGTGGATTGGGATGGTGCACCTATCTTCACAATTTTCGTAAAACTATTTGCGACTGCAGCTTCCGGCCTATATCGAATCAAGGAATGTATATGCAAAAAAAGGGCACCCCCGAACCATAGCTCACAAAATGGCACTACCAAACAGGGACCCATTTTACAAAAGGGCACTATCCTAAGTCTCATCTCACAATATGAAATGGCAATTTCCGTTATAAATAATTATTATAAAATGTTTTTATTGTTCACTGACCACTAACTGGAAAAAGTGATCAATTTATTTCCGGGTCTTTTGTTTATTTACTCTTATTTATTTGTGTATTTATTTGATAAATTCATTATTCATTCATGCTAATTTTATACCACACATTTTGGAGAGATAATGTAATGAATTCATAAAGATAAATCTTCCCAGTAAACGTTGTATTCAGGTGAAAAAAGACAGGCTAGAGAGAAAGTGATATGATGATAAAGGATGGAGGTGTTGATAACCGGACTTTTTGTGTTGTTTACAGGACTTTTTGAAAAATGTAGTATGGAATTTTTTAAATCTTACAAAAAGTTTCAGGTTCTATACAGTTTACACTATGTCTGTGAGCAAGGAATGACAAAATAGTTGAACAGACTGCAATAACAAAGAATTTGCAGAAAGTTTACAACTCAAGCGTCTGCATGATATAGAAATAAGCATAATAAGGCGTGCTAACAAGTTTCCCCATTTGTTCCATTCAAGGAAGCTGAAGTGTATTCTTGTATGAGCCTTGTTCTGCGCCAACAATCTCTTCCTCAGAGTATGTCTTCCTTACCTACTTCATCTCTGAAAGTAACGACTTGGTCAAGTAGTGAAGTTGAAAACTTGTCAGATGCAGATCCAAGAAGATGCTATTGAATGCTGCGCAGTCAAGGAGGCATGAAGACATGTCTAAAGTTAAAAGGGACTCTTCAACGTTCTGTTGAACGACTTAGTTTCTTGTTTCAGCTTGTTAAACTTTGAAAAATAATAACATAACTATTATGGTTATATATTTTATGAATCATAGAAAACTTTAAAGTTTGTCCAAATAATAAATAATAACCATGGAATAGTGAAGAAAGCAATACAAAAACCTCAAACAATACTAGGGAGCTTGCTCAGTGGAATAATTTATCAAATAAAGTGCACTAACCGGAAGATGAACTCGATAATAATTACCATCATAAAATCAAATACATGCAGTGGAATTCCAAACACCATCATTCCAAAACATGTAATTTCGCAATTGTGATGCCCACATGATTCTGATACTTGTACTTGTGCATGATTGATGAGAGGAATGATTTAAACAAAATATGCCTGGTTTAACGGGAATCAAACCTATGACCGCAAAAGTAGCAGACAATCAGGTAAGGGTTTTGACCGATTTACTATTGCGGTGTTTAGGTGTTTACACACTGATCTCCATCGAATATTGGATGTGGAGCACTCTGCTCCACTCTTCAAGTAGGCCTACCCTTGAAAAAATATTTGTAAGCTTTTTTCAGAGATTTTATTTGGTTATCTTGTCCACAATAGTTTGAAACTCATCCCCCCATATGAGGTGGATGATGATTATAATACCAGGTTCAATAGGAATCGAACTCAAGACTGCAGCAGTGACAGTTCAGCAGGGAGGATGCTCTCTAACCAACTCCACCACGGTGTTTTTTTTTTATTGGAAGAACATGATAAATATTTTGATGATGACTATGACAGAACGCATCGAGCATGGTGATGATGATGATGATGATGATGATGATGATGGCTATAGCTGAACGCATCCCTTGATACTGATAGCGTATAGCAGAACGTATCAACCATGAGGATAATGATAACTATAGCTGTAGCATATTGCAGAACGCATCAACCATGGTGAAGAATATGGCAGAACGCATCCACTACACTAAAAAGCACCTGCATCAAGTGGCAAACACCTTGAGGGCGAGTCAAATCACTTTACTCCTCTTTTATCATAACTTTTTCGCGCCTCCTCGCCCCTCTAACCCTCCCCACCACCCATCAACACTCTACCTCGCGTATCGCCGACACGTTGCATCCATATATCGTGCTGTCCATCCACTAACGCCACTATTTACAGTTTACACTCATCAATCACACCCTCTAACCCAAACCCCCCCCCCCCCCCAAACATCACTTGGCTATTCACATCCCTCACACTTTGAGTGCCGCATTCTCGTACTCCCTCACCCCTCTAGTATTTCGATTTGATCGCATCCCTCCCAAAATTTAGTGTGTGAGGGATGGGTGAGGAGGGATGAACCTCCTCACTCATGCACCATTGTCGACACGTGCAGTAAATTATTGGCTTCCAACCGATCCGCCTTCATGTTCACACTCCACCTGTGGTGTAATCGAAAATCTCCGACAGACATTGCCGTCTATCAAAAACAGCTAGTGCTAGTCTGAACAAGAGCTCCACATTGAGTAGCCTACAGGATATTGCAGTGAAGCCTCAGTACTCGATTACTTCAAGAAAAATTATAACACGACTTAATACAGGCAAATAATACGATTCTTAAGCAGCTGCAATAAGGAATATTAGAAATTAAGTTGACAGGAAATTAGGCTAACGAATTAATGCTGAAGGACACAAAAATATAATGAAGTTGTAGTTTGTGTTTAAAGTTTTCTTGTATTCGCGTTTTTCAAACATTTGTTTTCCTGGGTGTCATTAGCCGCGAGCCGTAGCAGGTATCTGTTCAATCAGAGAGATAAGCTGCGTTCTCGTAGGTCCTGTTCGTAACGGTGACCGATTAGATTGGCCAGCAAAAAAGACACTGTTCTCTGCTGTAAAATCACTTTCCGGTGGTTCCCACCTAAAACTGTAGGTCCAATTCATCAATCACTAACATCCAACTCATTACCCACACACAGGTCTCAGACCTATGTGGGCTTCATCCTCCAAAAAAAAAAAAAAAAAAAAAAAAAATCTTTATCATTCACATATCATCATGTTCGAGGATGTAAAACGTTTATCCAAATCACTTTATTCCGAAATAAAGAATTATTTGATTGCATTCTGATTTTGAATCGCAATAGCCTGGTGTATTTGATATGGTAGTTTTGATTCTTGTAAAATATCTTTCCAGCTTATGTTATCATTTAAAACAGAGCATCCGTCTATCAATGAATTTGAATTTGATAGACGAATGCTCAGTTTTGAATGATAACATAAGCTGAAAATATATTTCACAAGAATTAAATCTCCCATATCAAATAAACCAATAGGCTATTGCGATCCAAAATCAGAATCCAATCAATTAATTCATTATTTCGGAATTTAAACTCAATACATTTTAAATGAACTAGTTCCTTCGACAATTGTACAATTTAGTCACCAAACACAAAATCTAAAAGCTAATACTCTTCACACGTGATAAATAATGACAAAAAAAATAAAAAGAAAGCGAAAAAAATCAAGTGTCCTATTTTTGTATGAAAATTAGAAACCTTGAATCCCAGAGTGAAAATTTCTCCGAGAGAGAAGATAAAATAAGAGAAGCAGGAAAAATGCATCACTTATTTTTGACAAACCATCTATTCTTAAATAAAAACGCTCAATCTTTTCAAACAAAATCGATGCCGTATTGAGGTTTATTTATTTATTTATTCAGAATTGCATACTTAGGTAGTTGAGTGATTTTTTTTAGTAGTTGAGTGCAACAGGCATAGTCCAAATAGCACTTATGACACATTGATAACAAAACAAAATAAGCATAAAGAAAATTTAAAAGTAAGTTCAGAGTAAAAAAACAATAATTTGAAAAGTAAATAAACAGTATCACGAAAACTATTGATTAAACTATAAAATATCTATAACTCACATAGAAAAATCATAAATTCAAAATTCTATACATAAAAAATTAAAATAGAAAAAATCATCAAATCTGGAAGACGAAAATAATTATTAGTTCAGGAATATATCTATAATGTAAATAGCAGTAAATAGGTTAAAGCATGGATAGCAGTTTTCTCCTTACCGTACATTTAGGCATGAAAAATAAAACAATCTGGCCATTACAACGAAGGTTTCCTGGAGGTTTAGATTAAAACGTGGAAATTGGCGAAATATCCAATTCGATCTCGAAATTCGTGCAAATCTTGCCAGTTGAAGTGGATATAACGAAACTCTTGATATTCAGAGCTGGTGCTAGAGGTATTAAGCTGTATGGATTGCGTAGGTGGCTGGTGGTATAACTAGCTTGAAGGTGTTCATTACTAGTAGACGGACTGAGAAGTGGATTTCTATGTAATTGGCCCCACGGCTCATGGCGCGGAGAGCAGTGCGCCCTACTCCCGATGCCGGATGATTGAGAATGATGTCTGGCTCAGGAGAGCTGAGGGAGATACAGCGTGCAAGTGGGCAAATGCGAAAGAGGACAGAATGAGATTAGAAAGAGAGAAAGGTAAAAGAGAGTGAGAGAGAATGTTAGAGAAAGGTAAAAGGGATGATGATTGAGTAAGTGGGGAGGGGATGGTGGGAGAGTTAGAGAGAGTGATTGAGAGTCAGAATGATTAGAAGGACTTTGGACTAGATAAAGTAGAAGTTGTTGGGGTGAGGTTTCAAACTGATGTTGAGTAAATAAGTATTGAATTCCAATACGCTAGCTTACTGCGTCAAACTCGACAGTTTTGACTCTGAATAAAGTAATAAGTTTCTCTCATTAATTATTTTGATATATCACTGATTACTCGTTGCCAGCGCTCAAACATTTTTTTTGCTGGCTACACTAATTTTAAGTTTAATTGTCTAGCTGTGAAAGCTTTTTCATTTTGTATAATGTTTTTTTTTGATTGGCAATAAAATCTTTCTTTTTAAAAAAAAAATAATATCACAAATATTTCTTACGTGTGAAATTTTGGTTCAATTCAAGACCTTTGTTTATTAATTCAATTAATCTAAGGAGCTTTTCTATCATCAAATCATTTTTTCAAAAATCAAATTAAAAAAAAATAAATATAAAGGAAATAAATGAAGGAAATAACAAAAGAATTCACTCTTTAATTGCACCTTGACCTAATTTAATTCCAAAAATTAAAAAAAAAAGAAAATTTATATTTAAATATATTCAATAATAGGGTTATACAAGAAAATTGAAGTAAAATTAGTGGGGATTGAGTCAATAGAACCTCTGACAAAATCACGCCAAGACTGTATTATTATTTATTATAATTGAATCACTAGATTTGAAAAATTAGAGCCACTGACAAAAATGGCGTCTGTTCTCCAAACCATACATCTGAAGAGCTGAAATGTGAAGGACAATTCATCAGAATTTGAATTTGCAGTAATATTCTAATTCAATATTCTAATTTTCAATATTGTTTTAGTAATATTGTTCAGTGACATTGTTTTAGTGGGTGAGTTGATGTGAGTTGAGTTGAGGCTGTTTTACAATAATTATTCTATCCCTAAATTATCCCCTGCAGTATAAGTTTGTCATTTTTTTATTTTTTTAGTATTTCAAATGTTCTATTATTTACTGGAGTAATTTATATCTATTTTATTTGTTTCTCTTGCCGATGCTCATTGTCTCTAATTTCTACTTTTGTTGTATCCATTGCTTATTTGATTTCATTCATCCTCCGAAAAAAATTGATAATGGTTAAAAATATCATTTAGGGTACACAGCAATTTTTTATAATAAATTTTAAGGTTTAGTGGAATAAGAGACTATAATATTATATTCTCAACTTTATTTTCAAGGAAGAATATCTGAATCTGATAGGAGTTCAATATTTCTTTGTAAATCTCACCTTTTGCAAAGAATAGCTGAATTTAAATTTTTAATTCAATGTTGAGTTCAAATTTTTAATTAAATATTGAAATTTATAATTAAATTTTGAAATTTAAAATTAAATTTTTGAAATTTAAAATTAAATTTTAAAATAAAATATTGAAATTTAATTTGAAAACTAAATATTGAAATGATATATTAAAAGTAGATATTGCAATTTTAAATTAAATATTTAAATTGATTTGAATATTTTTTAAATATTGGTTTTTTATTATAAAACTCGAATTTTTTCGATTAATCTTGCTCAATCGATCTTCACATCACTTTGGATTCACTTATACTTTAAATTACTCATAATTTCTCTATAACCCCTATTGATTGCTATGGTAATAAAATTTGTGATGGAAAAACAGCGATTACCATTTTGGTAGTACAGTTACCTCAATCAGTTGCCTGATTCGCAATATTCTTGTCACAAAGTTTATCTAAATGTCAAGTCTTGAATCTAAATTGGTTCGAAAGTGTGGTGGGGGGGGGGGGGGAGGGGTGCGCCCTCTCAAACCTCGCCATTCGACACAATTTTATCATCTCACCGATCGCGAAAGTTAGCTAGCAGCTTCCAAATTGCCGAAATTGCTGATTCCGTTTTTCGACTGTGCAAATAGAATTAAATGTTTCCACTTACACGAGTCTTCTGAATTCGTGCTCTATCCCCTTCTCACTCAGTCTCTCTCATTCTCACTCTCTTCTCCTCTCTCTCACTCTCTTCTCCTCTCTATCTCTCACTCTCTTCTCACCCAATCTTTCTCTTTCTATTTCTCCTACAAAGCTGAATACCGGGAAGTGGATTTTAGGCAAACGTTACGATCGGAAAAGTGTGATCAACTCTCAGCTTCCATGTTGTTGAATATTTAATTGATTGAACTTTTTTGTTCGTTTCAACTTTTTCGCAGCTCCAACTTTATCGTTTTCCAGTCCTAATTAGTTCCCAACAGCCTACGTTCATTCGGATTAAGTTTAAAAATCTATCTTCAATTTTACAAATAAATGTTCAAATCTGATGATTTCCAAATGTCTTTTTCCACGAAAATTGGAGATAAAATTGAAATTAACCAAAAATAAATAAAACTCGCTTAGTATTGGTTTTTAGAATACAGAAGTGCAAAGAGTAATAACCTAAAACCACATATAGTTGCTCAAAATTTCATTACTCATAAAAATAATTCAAATGTCTTTGTGGTCTCTTGTACGTCTAACCACAACAGGTTGACTTTAAAATTCCTGGTTACATTATGTGGATTATTCTTATTCCCGAAGCCTATTCTCATCATCTTTTATAGTTTCCATATCCCACAATCCCACAATGCAATTCAAGTGGAAAGGTCAAGGTCTCTCTGCCATCCCATAGAGTAAAGTGTGGGAGAAACGCTCCCACGCTTCCAAGAGTGTGATCATTTTTTAAGGTTATTCCACAAGTTCTCTTGAGAACTGTTTGTATGTTTTATGGGAACTCTTAGAGTTGCAGGCCAATTCATAAAAAATAAGTAGAAATAAGTTTCTTGTGTGGTTGGATCTGTGGTTGGCATAGGCGTAACGAGGGAGGGGTTTTGGGGGTCGTAACCCCCCCATTGCTTGGAAGAAATTTAAAAAAAAATTTAAAAAACAATTAGAAAAAGTAAAAATTAGAAAGATTATTTATTTAATTTGAAGCTAATGTAAAGGAACCTGTAGCTGACACCTCCTTAGTAAGTCAATTCATGAATATTATCTATATACTTTGGAACTATTGTCTGGATTAATAAAAAAATTCAGAATCTATTTTTTTATCTATTTTTTCTTTATAATTATATTTTTGAAGAATATATGTAACTGTCATTAGTTCATAGGAGTAGTATTTTAGTTCTATTTTATAATAGATTGTTATTGACTTTTCTTAATTACCCTATTTTATGTTAATTGGGGGGGATGTCAACGTATTAAGTATATTTTTCAACACATGGTATGTCAGCCACTGGGGACAATGTCTGAAATTTTATTTCAAATTATTGTATATAATACTTGCTGAATAAATATTATTATTATTATATCTATAACTCATTAATAGGGTATAACTCAGGGTATAATCAACATATATTCAAGCTCTAGCATTCTAAGCATTAGTTAATTTTAAATAATGGTTATTTTGAAAGTACTTTGAGATTTTCAAACACTCTTACTTCGATATTTGCTAAAGAATTCCACCTAGAAATAAAGGATTCTTGTCTGACAGCTTATCCTCAAAGTATTTTTCCCCATCAAAAATGATGCCTAGCACATGATTCAATGGTACCACAAAATACCAGTTCAATTCTCAATGGTTTGAATTTCAAAACTACCCACTATGGCCTTAATAATAAGAAGAAATATGGAGATGTGTCCGGGGGGGGGGGGGGGGGGGTCGTCAGCTACATGATTTTTGTATAATATTATTATATCTATATTCTGAGATTTTTGATGAGAGTAATATGTAAGAGTGGTTGACCGGGGGGGGGGGGGGGTAAACCCCCCCCATAAGTCAACTCTAGTTACGCCACTGGTGGTTGGACCAGCCATTTCGTCGCTGTATGATCACCACATAATTAACGGTTTCAAAGAAGGTCTTATTGATATACTGTACACACAATGCGCTGTAGTCCATCGGTGGTTCGGAACTCACCTAAAACTGTAGGTCCAACGCATCAGTCACATTCATCCAACTCATTACCCACGCACAGGTCTCAGACCTATGTGGGCTTCATCCTAAATTTTAAAAAATTAACCTTATTGAAGCTATGCTCATCCCTGTCTAACAGTGGTTTTTTCTCATCAGTGATTTTTATATACGTTATCGGAATACACTTATATCAACCATAGACGAACCATTTTACTTAATCCCTGATCTATGTATCAACTGAGTACTGTAGTTTCATATGACAATTTATCGTCTCCACATCCAATTTTAAATTGATTTGATACCTTTAGAATGGATCCTTGCTATTCCAGAGAAACGTATTAAATATTGTTTGTTTGTGAATCTTTCTGGGCGAAAAAAGCATTAAGTTGATAGCTTCTGGATTTTTATTTCATGGCCATTCACCGTATCGCGTGAATAGCTTCGACCAAAATTCTATTGTGGGGAATGGATTCGCATTGCAAACGTGTTGCGTGGATGAATTCAGGCTTAATTCTTCTAGAGCTTACGCTTCCGCAACTGAATTATTGCTTTATTCGCTATTGTATAGATTTAGCATTGTTGCCAGGTGATTTCAGAATATAACCCAGTACTGGTTTTCAGTTTTTTAATCAAGTTCCTTGTCGACTTTGATTTGCAAACGTCGAATTGACAATGGGATCGGCTCAACCTGAAGTCGAATAGTTGTTATTCGATGTATTGATAGATCGATATTGCGTCGATTATAACTTGCGAATTATACTTGATAAAATCTCGAAATAATGGACTAACTTTTGAATAGAACTCTCATTGTTTTGCAGTAGTCTTTTATGAATGGTTTTCATTGCTGTTGTAGGGAAACGCATTGAAGAACCTCAAAGTAGATTTATTCCCAATGATATTAAGAACATATTTTTCATCCCTGTGTAAGGAACTAGACAAAGGGCCAATCTATTAAATAAAAATAAAATTAGGTCTCTAGCTCATATGTTTTGTAATGTTTATTACAGCTAACATTGAGTTTGAATGGGAGTCGCTGTGCCCTTAAAGCTAACGTCCTCGGCTAAGCCTAAAAAATTTCAAGTTTATTTTTCATTAATTTAAAACGTTTTAAGTTAGTTTTTAATTTTATTAATAAATCTTTATTCTATTCTATATTCCTCGCCACGAAATTAGGCGGCTCAAAGAAATTCATAATTGTGTAGCAAAAAAACAATAGAATGTGGTGACAAACTATGATGACTGATTTGCATCAGTTTTGTAAACTATGTAATAAGGTACGAGTAGTGTTGTCAATTCGTTAATTGAGGTTGGTGATTCTGTACTATCAGCTGCTAGCATGGTCCCATGTCTGGAAAATCTCAATTTTTTAGAGCCGTCAAATTTGATGGCGTGAATTATAGCTTTGAATTATTTATTCCTTTCAATTGTTATTAAAATATCGGGAAACTGCATTTAATTCATTGGAAATAGTTTATTATTTATATTTATTTATTAGTTCAATTATTTCAAATTCATCAGTTGTTTTATTTTATTCTATTTTATATAGTTACTAAAGGGGTACTGGTTCGGAACCCACCTAAAACTGTAGGTCCAACTCATCAATCACCATCATCCAACTCATTACCCACGCACAGGTCTCAGACCTATGTGGGCTACATCCTCAAAAAAAAGTGTAGATATAAAATGCAGACTCCATGATAAAAGGTTGGAGAAAATTTGTCCAAAAAATGCTCATTTGCATCACAAGCCTGTATTGGGATGCAAAGGGAAATACAAATGGCAGGTATTCCTATTTGAGTAGAGTTGCTACGTAGTAGGCTAACTGAGAACTTCTCGAGGTAATATTTATTCATCGAGAAGAACAAAAATAAGCCTGGAAAAATGGACATCTTTTGCCTCATAAATTATTCAAAACCGTTTCAAGAGCTCTGTTATCTTATCAAGTTCCCTCCAATTTTTGTCGTTGAGAGATAATGTTATCTTCAAAACTTTTCTTTTAGTGATTAGTAATTTGTAACATCGAATTCCAGTTAGATCTGAATATCTATATTATTTTTCGAATATCTATCAACCTCTCCTTTGAATATTTTATAAATGGATAAACAATAAGTCAGTGCCAGTCTCTGAAGTGCATTTTCCAAGGTTATTAAAATACTACACTAGCTAACAAAAACATAACACAAATTTAATATTCCGTACTTTCCATTACATTATCTCTCACCAAATACGATTTACATCGTACATTCAATCAATGGCAGCCGCAGTGTCGTTATCAGTTAGGACGCTTATCCTAACTATCTGCTACTCCTGCAGTCACGGGTTCGAATACCGTTCAGCCTGACATATTTTATGTGATCGTTCTCCCAATAAGCTGTCCGTTATAAAAGGAGATATGTCCAATCCCACTAGGCGTCGAATCTGCAAGAAAGTAGAAACCATTCTGTCAAAACAATTCAATAAACCCATGCACAAGTCTCACACGCAAGTGGACACCATCAACAAAAATAGATAAATAAATAAGATGATTTGTGTTGGAGTGGAAGCGAAACTCGTTTTGCAATATTTCTGTAGACTAATAATGTCTTTGTTAAAGATATTTCAAGAAGAATAATTAGGAAAACACTTGAGTTTGTATAATTTGTATGAATTTAAAATAATGATAACAATTTAGACATTACTTGACTAGTTTTTTCATCCGTCAGAACAGAAGAAAAATAGAAGACTGGTTAAAGGAACTCTCAACCTCTCCTTTGAATATTTTATAAGTGGATAAACAATAAGTCAGTGCCAGTCTCTGAAGTGCATTTTCCAGACGTAGTACCGTTGATCAAAGATCTTGAGTGAAAGAACATGAAGCTGACAGCTGACAGGATTTCTAAATTTTCCTTCGAACAATACAATCGTCTTTTTAAAACAAAAACAGCACTGAACTGCTCACGATAAAGCTTTGCTTTTGTTCTCATTGTCTACAAGCTCAAAACGTCTGCTTATGCATTGGAGCTTTGCTGGGTTTCTGTTTTTTCGAAAGAGAATTATTCTTTTCTGTAGAACTTTTGTCTTCGGTTTTTATGCAAGTGATTAGCGTCTTTTGTCAGGTGTAGTTTGCTATGTATTCCTAGTTTGAGAGTTATCAAAGTTAAAAGAAAAGAGAGATGTTTAATTGCTTCAATGCATTTATTTACATACAACTAAACCATACTTTATTGAATCTTTTATCCAATTTCAGAAATGATTTTTTTTTTTTTGAGGATGAAGCCCACATAGGTCTGAGACCTGTGCGTGGGTAATGAGTTGGATGATGGTTATTGATGAGTTGGACCTACAGTTTTAGGTGGGTTCCTAACCACCGGGAAGTAATTTACAGAAGAGAACAGTGTCTCTTTTGCTGGCCAGTCTTATCGGTCACCGTTACAAACAGGTCCTACGAGAACGCAGCTTATCTCTATCTGATTAAACAGATACCTGCTACGGCTCGCGGCTATCGCTTCCTTAAATTCCATTAATTATTGCATTAATTAATTTATGATTAATTCAATTATTTGCACTAGACAGTAATGAACACTGTAAACTCCTCATTCTTCACAGTAAAATGTGTTAAATTACAAGTAAGAAGGGACGAATTTTGTCCAGACTTCGCCATTGTATGTAAATACGTCTCTAGGATTTTCTTTAGTTAAAATTAATACAATTTTCTACCTATGCAACGGTAATAATGCTATTTAAAATCATTTAACATTTATATAAATGTAAAAAAAATCAAGTTAAGAATGGACGAATTTTGTCCAGACTTCGCCATTTTATGTAAATAAGTCTCTAGGATTTTCTTTAGTTAAAATTATCATTTTCTACTTATGCAGCGGTAATAATGCTATTTAAAATCATTTAAGGAATTTTGCAAATTCACATAAATGAAGTGTTCTAATCTAATCTAATCTAAATTTAAATGTCTTGCTACTTCTGTTCTTTTTAATAACAGAAAGAACAATTACTATTGGCCTCAATTTTCCTACGCTTTGTAAGATTTTTTGAATTGTTATTAATATTAGCTGTATTTCAATAAGCCCTCTAGTTTTTTCACCTGGTGCCTGTTACATATCAATTGACAAAAGGCAAAGGCAACAACAAATACTTCTTTCAGGTTTCGCAGGAACCACAAATATAAGAACTAATAAAATTGTTTTGTAATTTATTATGCAAGCTCTTAAATGAAAAACCTACTAACAATAACTTTCATACGATCTTGTAGACAATCACAAATTCCAGTGCTAATAAAATTAGTTCTTGAATTAATATGCAACAGGCAGCAGGTTGAAGAACAATTAATGAAATAATGAAAATTAAATAATTTAATGTATTCTTTCAAAGCAGAACTAAATTACAGGACCTAGAGTTAACCAAGGTTAGTATACAGGTATACAGTATACCTGTATACTAACCTTGAGAGTTCACCGCATTTCCCGCATGGTCTCGTCATCTGAGGAGTCAATAATTTTACCTCATTTTTACTTATATCAATGAACTTAAGTACAATTTGTGCGATCAATGTCCGTTTTGCTAACAGATAATCGGAATAAAATCTACCACATTTAATGCTTCAGCCGTACAAGTTAATTATCTAATTTTTTTGGAGGATGAAGCTCACATAGGTATGAGACCTGTGCGTGGGTAATGAGTTGGATGATGGTGATTGATGAGCTGGATCTACAGTTTTAGGTGGGCTCCGAACCACCGGGAAGTGATTTTACAGCAGAGAAGAGTGTCTTTTTTGTTGGCCTATCTAATCGGTCACCCTTACAAAGAGTGCGTAGGAGAACGCAGCTTATCTCTATCTGTTTATACCTGCTACGGCTCACGGCTATCACATCAACTATCTTTTCGAGTTTTTAAGTTCAATGTGGTTTGTTTAGTATGTTTTGCAAGTACAGTAGATGATCAGAATAGAAACTACCGCATTTCATGTTTGAGCCACATAGGTATACTAAAACCAATGTGCCCTGCTCGCTTTCCAACCAGAGCAGGATTTTTCACCTGCTAAAGTAAGTTCTTTTACATGATGTGATCCATAAGAGAGCTGTAAAAATCCGTGAAATGAATTGCTTCTGTCGAATGTAGCGACAGTTGATATCAGGTTTCACGACAGCCATAACATGGATCAAGAACCTCGTGTAGCTCAAACTTCTCTAGTGCATTTTGAGCGCGTGAGGCGACATCTACTGTGTCGAATGTGTCTGAAATATTCAAAAGGATGAACGCACAGAGGGATTCAAGCCATACTCCCCAAGCACTACAATGTGAGAGGAGACTGGATGCTTTTTTCTTTCGTTGAAGACGCATAAGTATCAACACCGTTGTTATCCCAAATCTTGTTTGTAGTAATACTATCTTTATATTCTTTTTTCCTCCCCCACAAGGCTCAAAATATTCCAATATTGTCGAAGAGTACAAAAGACGTATTCTTGATCCCCTCACAGAAAGGGGCGACTCTCGCAGAAGTGAACCTGAAACTCACTTTCAATAAGATAAAAGATGGTTCTGGAGCCTATACTTCACACCTGTCACCTGCATATTATTATGAAACAACACAGTAGTTTCATCCAGTGTTTCCATGTTATTATTTTATTGAATTTCTGCTTTCTATCTATTGGATAAATAATGCAATATCTTCTGAGACTGGACTGACCCTTATCATTTTTAATAGTTGATATGCATTTTCCTTGATTGAACTAAAAAAATTAATTCGTTAAGGAAAGAAAGTTCTACTACATACAACAGAATGTCAGATTATCACTTTTTTCTTCTCGTTTTAGCAAAAAAGTTAATTTTTTCATTGAATTTTTTTCTGAGCCAAAATCAGAATGGAATTTTATTAAAAAACGTGAAAAAATTATATTATTTGTCCACCATAATCAATCAATAGATAAACAGGTAATATATAAGGAATTAATCATTTCCCAACACTTTTGAATTCCAAATCTAGGTAATGTTCATTCATCATAAAACTTTTTTTAACTAATAGAAAACATGTGAAAGGAATGTCAAATATCCCTTGGATTGAAACTTAAATTTCAATCAAAGATGAAGTTGAGTTCATTGAAAACCATGTTGGAAATAGAATACAGATGATGCAGAAGGAACTGGAAATTCTGCATCACTTTTAAAATCTAAAACCTAGGTCCCGGTAGTGTTAGATTCATCAAAAGATTAACTGGAATGGATGGAAATTTGAGAAGAAAAAATACTTTTTTCCTATCTGCTTGATTATTCGCAATCACTTTGTATGCTTTTTCAAGAGTTATCAGTGTTCAGAAACATTTTTTTCCTATCCAAGTTATTGGCTTTCAACTGACTTGCAGTTCACTTCCACCGGAGATAGCAATAAAAAAATAAGAAAATAAAAATGAAAAACGTTCCCGCCATTGTTGATCTACTGTCAGTGGCAGTTGTTGAAGCGCTCCCGACAAATTCTGTTGGCGGCTCGGCTTAAACCAATTGATCAGATTAAAGAGACGGGAAAACAGCTTCAATCCCTTTACCATTATTTTCGGTATCAACGATGATAAAAGATCCCTCGGAAATATATTTTGATGTCGTCATAGCAACCACACTTGTTTCCAGCAATGTTGTTCTCCCTACTGTACTATGAATGTCATGTGTATGGATACACCCAAATATGATGTGCACATATGTGTGTGTAATACACAATCATGTTTGCGTTCTTTGTACTTGGTTCGCATCAGATAATGTGGTCAAACTTATGCATCCCTCATGGTATCCTCGTGGTATTTTATGATTCCAACCCTTCTGTACTTTACAAATAATCCTCTTAAAAAGTGTGATAATGGGAGAGAATATATATCGGATAAGCTATAACAAGTTAATATACTTATTTATTACATATTGAGAGGATTGCAAATAGAAAATAGTGTTTAATAGAGGAAAATGAAATTGACAAAGTTTTAATACATTTTAAATCAACTAGTAAGTGTAAAAGTTATTTTAGTAATTTCAGTAATTCCAATATTACTTTATCATTTGCAATATTGTAACAGACGGTTAAGTAAAAGGGAGAATCGGCTGCGCCCTAACTTCGTCCTCTTTGAAAAATATGAAGGGATTCACTCTTTTCTCGTGGCATGTTCAATGAAACTAGAGAATGGGTGACGGTTCTCTAGGTTTTCCTACATTTGATAGGCAAATCATATTCAACTCAATTCACTCCACTCTACCTCTTTGCAGTTCTCTCTGCCATTTACTCTCTCTCTTTCTCTCTTTTTTCTCTCAACCGCTCACGCACACTATCTCTCTCTTATTTTTTGCTCTCTCGCTTATTCTTTCCTTTCACTTTCTCTCACACTCTCTTTTTCACACTCATCCTCTCTCTCTCCCTCTCGCGCGCGCTTTCTCTCTCTCTCTCTCTCTCTCTCTAGGCCAAGACTTCGCCTCTTTGTGTAATTCATCTCTCAGATTCAAGCTCTATTTTTTGTTAACAATAACATCAATAATTTCTGCTGTACAGTACCTTTGAATAAATATATTTTTTGTATTTATAATCTTTTCTATTCAAACTTTTCAACCATTCACTTTTCAAAAAAAATCACTGTACATCACTTGAACTAGGGAATCTGAGAGTTATTTATAATACTGTCATCATTCATGTACACTGTAAATTTACACAAATAAAGTCATCTGAATCTAAATCTCTCTCTCTTCCAGCATCGATCAGCCTCTCTGTTTTCCACATAAATATACACATCACACAATTGAGTTCACAGAATGTTTGGGGTGTGACTGAGTCTGAGTTGTGTAACGTATATATAACGCGAATATCCAACGAAATGGAAATGTGAGGAAATTGGCCTGTTTGGGGGGGGGGGGGAGTGAATGAGTGACGTGTGAGACAAGGGTGTGAATATGTCTCCTGAATATGTCCTATATGCGGCTCTGAATATGTTGTCCTTTGTACGAGAAATTAGCCAATCAGAAAATGGAACGACTCTGAAGCCTGTTGCAGACACGTTTCATATTATTCATATATATATTATATGTTGATGCTTTTCCCACATCCGTTTGAGGCGGTCACAACTGAGAAATTATCCAGGTGACGTATTACCACGTGTAACGGTTATTGGAATAGAGCTGGAATTCGTAATAACCGTCGCAGAGATCACTTCATTTCAAAGGCTGCAATGTTTCTGAAAATTTGGGGCTGCGATGCTTCAGTTTTGTTTATCCAAGTTAGTTCTGCGTCGAGTGGAGTTTAAAATCGTTATAAAGACTTAGCGTGCATCGCACTGTGTATGAATAGTGAACCCTAGTGAATGCAATTTTTTTTTTTTTAATTGAATTGAATTTATTGCCACATAAAAAAAAACAGAAACATTACAAATGTCATTGTACAAAATAAAACTAAATAATAATACACTTCTACATTATATTAATCTACATAACTACAAGATCTTTTGTATTAGTGATTACAATGTAATTATATGTAAAATATTTGAATTTCCAATTTTGGTTTTACTATAAATCTGATGTTTACATTAAATCTTACTATAAATACTAAAAAAAATTAAATACTTTACTATATATCTGATGTTTACTTTAAATAGGATTCACCTTCATCCAGGATCATTATTACCAATACATTTTACAAATAAATAATTTTTGACTATTTTTAGAAACATCTCCGTAACGGAACCTTCAATAACTAGAATCTTGTCTGACAAGATTAATATAATATAATTGTTCTATTATATTGTTTACCTGTAGTTACCGTGAATCTGTGCACAATGGACAATTTTTCAGGTCGGATGTCTCTCCATTATAGTGTGGCTTCATTATAGCCTATATCTTGAAGTTAACAATAATTTTTAGAATAAGAAAGAGATTTTTATTTCAATTTTTTTTCCTTTTTTAATCATTTTTTTTTATCTATTCATCTATGAGTAATAGTAGATGTATATCTATTGTTCATCTACATACAAATTGGTAGGAAACAACAAGCAATAACCACAAAACTGTTTCTGTTTTGTTTTGTTTTTTATTAGTATTCATAATATCTTGAAAATTTCTAGTATTAATTTTTTGAGTATAATTTAAAGTATTTTAAAAGTAAAATTGAGGCACTGGAAATTTCTAAATGAATAAGATAGATGCTTCTTTCCGTCATTTTTAATTCTGTAACGAAGCTTTTCCAGACCTATGTTTGCATGAACTTTTTATTTATTCTGTTGAGTACAACAAGCTCACCAAGAAGAATCATAAAAGTTAACAGTTCCCTGATTCACTAATCATTTTTCAAGCTTGAACACTTCAAAAAATTGAGAAATTCTATTTTCAACAATTTTAATTTGGAAAGTCGGAGGTTTAATTCATGAAGCCTTGAAAGATTATGATGAAATTTGCAAAAATTTGATGAGTTCTGAATAAGCTCCAGCATCAACTATTGAGTTCGGTCCACAAGTATAACTTCTCTATCAATCATCCTCCATGTTGAAGACTATTACCCCTTTCCAACACTATAAGAACTATAAGAAGAATTTTAATCCGATCAGAATTAACTCAACCAGGTTCATTAATCAAAAATAAAAACTTTCCAAGCCCAAGTTCTGCTGATCGCCTTGATCCAAAGAACATTCTTGGAAATGTTCAATAGTACCAGTTGTACCACTGTTGTACCAGTTTCAGAAGTATCAGTTGATGTGGATAGCAGAGATTCATTTGGCCCAGATTCATATTTTGCTAGTAAAATACTAGTCAAATAAATGTGGTTGTGACAATTTCGTCTCATTATTCACTATTTACTAGATTTTTGAAGAATTCACAAGAATCCCTCCCGAATGTTCGAGCCAAGCGTAAGTTCCTTGATCTTGCTCTTCCACAACTTTGCTTCCTCCTCAGGGATTTGTTCTATAAAAAGGAAGCGTAAGAAAATAGAATGTCGGAGTAATCTTGAATGATAAGCCCCTCGTGATTATCATTTAGCTTTCAAGTTGCTGACAAGTGTCAGGGGAAGGCTGGTGAGGAAGAGCAATACTCTCATCGATATGAGTCACCGTAAGAAGTGAGTTGCTTGTTAGAGAAGCAACAACACCCCGTTAAAAAGAGAAAAGGTTCAGAGTTCGAGACCTGGGGAGCATCAGGTATTCCATTATCTCAGTACAGTTGTTTGTACGGGAGACAAATTGGTTTCACCTGCTCAAAAAGTCGATTCCTCTGTTCGTTCTTTGAGACAAGTGGAGGCTTTTCTTTCTCCTATCTGATGAGAAGAGTTAGAACCATCCTAAGTAACTGCACTCTCTTGGGCTCTTTCTTTTTTGCTTCAACACGGTCTTGTTCTTTCCTCGCTTCTCGTGAGCTCTCAATTTATCACTTGACCTAGCTATTAGCTTCCCTGTAGGCAGCGTTTTTCACTGGTGTACAGGTGACGTAGTTCATGATTATTTCGTGTGGTTGGTAGAGTTCAATTTGGAAGAAATAAACTATTTTCTACGCAATTGCAAAATTGATGATGAAAATTCTCTACGGTAAAGAGTTACAAGTGTACATGGATATTTAAGCGCATTTCGTGAATATGATGATGAAGCACTTCATTTAGGTTCAGGTTCAGGATTCAGAGATACAGAAAAATGTAGATTGACGTCATGTTGAAATATTGTACAAGTTAGTGATTAAAATACTGTATTTATCTGTTCTTAGCTTAATTTTCCCTCCAATATTATATCCTCAAATTAAAATTACTCCCTCCAATATTTCTTCTCTTATAATTATTTTTCGGAGGATGAAGCCCACATAGGTCTGAGACCTGTGCGTGGGTAATGAATTCGATGATGGTGATTGATGAGTTGGACCTACAGTTTTAGCTGGGTTCCGAACCACCGGGAAGTGATTTTACAGCAGAGAACATAGTCCTTTTTGCTGGCCAATTCAATCGGTCACCCTTACATAGAACGCCCAGGAGTTTCGTAGCTTGTCTCTGAACAGATATCTGCTACGGCACTCGGCTATCACTTCCTTATAATTGAACGATCGTAGCGAGTTCTTAGATTTGGCTAAACTCGAGGATCGCAACTATCTGCGGGTATGTAAGTTCGACGATAACTATCGTACGCATTGACCGATCAATATCAAATTTTGAACACATATTCTCCCAAACCATATACAGAACGAGTTCGTTGGCCAATGCAGTAAATTGGCCCACTCCTTCATATTTACTGAGCGGAATAAAATGAATTGGTTCTCAGGCTCTGATTACTATAAATATATTACTATAATATAAACGAAATGAGAGTTTTCATCATAGAGAATTTGCATTAGATTTCAAATATTTGGAGTTGTCAACAGCTTTAGGTGAATAAATGATGTGATCAGCACCTCCTCAATAAATTATCATAACACGCCTTAATACAGGTTTCATCGTACTTATTTCATTGAAAACTGTGCCGTTGTGCATAGATATATATTTATCAGAGATATCATAACAGCAGTTTTATTTATTTGGTAAATATATCTGTGCAACGATGGCCATCATTATCAATGTAATTAGTATATCTATAGAAACTGTATGAAGCTGAAACATCGTAAGTTGGCAATCAAGGATATCAATTTGAATAATTTGGTGCTTGTTAATTTTTGTGAATCATGATCACGCAGGGAAATCATATTCCATATACAGTATAGGCCTATATAAATCTCATAGTTAAATCTCAATGCCAAATTAATTTTGAATTGTATACACTTGAATTGGGCAAAGTAGGATAGATCAGCCGTGAAATTCTTTTGAACTTCAAGCTATATATTATTGTTATTATTTATTATTTGTGATACTGGACTTGTGACAATTGTTTGGGAATGCAATCGAAATCAGAAACGGTCTTTATGTTACCTCCAACTAGGCTAGGATAAGCTAGAAATAAGTTGCCCTTTGGCACTTGGCAAAATTACATTAATTGTTTGCAAGCGAGTTCTCAAACCACACTGGTTAGAAATGGAATGAAAGCCTCATATTGCTTGCTACCTAATACTATTTAGATTTATCCAAACATTGACCGTAATCTTTGTAGACATCAATACAATTGAGAGTAAAAATACTTTTACATTCCGTTCCCAGGAGAATTATATATATATATATATATATATATATATATATATATATATATATATATATAAATCCTACTATACTTACAGCCTCCGTACATGTTCATGTTTTCTATACTTACGGACTCCACCCAACTTACAGCCTCCGTATACGGAGGCCGTAAGTACATCCTTAATAAATCTTTCAGCTGTTTTTAAATAAAATTTTTTAAGGCTTGTAATTTTCAGTAAATGATCAGTAGAATGTTTACAATTGAACCTGCTTTGTTTGATTTCTCAAATTGCAACCCAATTTGAATAATTGATTTTTTTTTAAAAAGTGTCAGAGGTCACAAGTCATCAATACGTCTGAAAATATACATTGCTAGTTCACGGTTTTGCCACCAGTGGAATTGACCAGTAGCGCCACTGGTATATACGTGTATATCTGAATTTTCAAACTCATATATTTACAGCCTCCATTAAACTGGCAACATCGCGTAGCCTAACACACTCCTACAGCTACAGTCTTCCAAGCACGCACGCACGCTCACTCACTCCATACATTATCTTCAATCTGCTTTGTCCACAAACGCTTCCTGTTGAAAAGCCAACTTTTGACCGTTTTATCCCACTCATTACAATGGGACGAATCTTCTTTATATAAAATAGGCGAACATGTTTTTTTGTGATGACAACTCCTCCGTGGTTTCTCGACCGATTTTGTTCGTTCACGTCTCATTTGAAAGATCTCATCGAGTAGATGTTTGATAAGGTCTTACATTTTGAATAAAGTCATAAGAGTGGACATCAGCAATGAACGAACAAATTTTCAATTTTTTCCATTGCTTTGATCGGTGAGCTGAAAATTTGCACATTTCAACTTATGATTTGATGATCAGCTGTTTTGAAACAAAACGTTTATTTTTCATTGTTCATTCAGAGAGAGAGGGTGGGAGGATAGGATAAAGAGGAAGAGAGAGAGAGGAAAGAGAGAGAAAAGAAGAAGAAGGGGAAGAAGAAAGAGGAGGAAGATGAAGAAGACGAAGGAGAAGAAGAAAGAGAAGAAGAAGAAGAAGAAGGAGAAAAAGAAGAAGGAGAAGAAAAAGAAGAAGGAGAAGAAAAAGAAGAAGAAGTAGAGGAAGAGGAAGAAGAAGAAGAAGTAAAAGAAGAAGAGGAAGAAGAAAAAGAAAAAGAATAAAAAGAGGAAGAAGAAGAAAAAGATGAAGAAGAAGTGGAAGAAGAAGAAGAAGAAAAAGAAGAAGAGGGAGAAAAAGAAGAGGAAGAAAAAGAATAAGAATAATAAGAAGATTAAAAAGAAGAAGGAGAAAAAGAAGAAGAAAAAGAAGAAGAAAAAGAAGAAGAAAAAGAAGGAGAAAAAGAAGTAGAAGAAAAAAAAGAAGAAAAAGAAGAAGAAGAAAAAGAAGAAGAAGAAAAAGAAGTAGAAGAAGAAGAAAAAGGAGAAGAAGAAAAAGAGGGAGAAGAAGAAGAAGAAAAAGATGAAGAAGAGGAAAAAGAAGAAGAGAAGAGGGAGAAAAAGAATAAGAAGAAAAAGAAGAAGAAGAAGAAAAAGAAGGAGAAAAAGAAGTAGAAGAAAAAGAAGAAGGAGAAGAAGTGGAAGAAAAAGAAGAAGAAAAAGAAAAAGAGGAAGAAGAAGTGGAAGAAGAAGAAATAGAAGATTAAGAAGTAGAAAAAGAAGATGAAGAAGGAAAAGGAGAAAAAGAAGAAGACAAAGAAGAGGGAAAAATAGTTATTCATGTATTAAGAGCGTGAAGCGCGACTTTATCGCTCGAGCCAAAACATTTACTGCGCGACGCGTAGCGGAGCGCAGTAATTTTGCGAGAGCGATAAAGAAGCTTCACGCGCGAAATATATACAATATTTTTCCTACAACTGCAGTTCTGGATTCCAACACAATAAAAGTTTGTAGTTTGTAACATCACAGACCGTCCGCGGATTTGGTTAGCGTTCGACTTTTTTGAGGTTATGTGAATTTCATGGATTCCGTGATCCACCAATGAGAAGACATCAAAATCAAAACAGAAGCGTAAAGAAAACAGCTGGCGAGCGTAAAGTACTTTACCGCTTGCGGAGCAGTAAAGAGGTATTTTACAATTAGTTTTCAGTACGTAAAGAACTACTTTACGAGCAGCTGTAGGAAAAAGAATAAATAGAACTAAGTCCAAACTTATCATCATAGGCAATGCTGTCGTTCAGTATGTAGAAAATTTACATTTGGAATGTATTTTACAAAGTTTAATGAAGTCGCACATTCGTGCGACCCGGGATAACCTAGTTCTATTCAATTTTAAAAACAAAAACCAAGATGTTCTGACTAGAGATGCTATCTGTTTATGATGATACTTGATACTGGTGTCATATGATGCAGAATAATATTATTGAGATCATAAAATATGAACTAGAAAAAAATGAATCTTTCTCAAAGTGGGGCAAAATAATAAATCATGCAAAGGGGGCAAAATAATAAATCATGCAAAGGGGGCAAAATAATAAATAAATAATAAATCATGCAATTATTCTTGTATAATAGAGCAATTGAATATCAGAAGAAATTTTTATACTTGAATATTATAACTCGCCTCACGAATAATAACGATGGGGGGGGGGGGAGGGAGGGGGTAAAAATAAACTTTTAAACTGCTGATCTGATTGAATGGGACACGTTCTATTCAGTCCTGAACACAAAAATTATGATGTACTGACTTTAAAGTGACTGAATTTTGCAAAGGGGGGTTTGGGGTACCGGAAATGAGAAAAATCTTTGACACAAAAACATTGTCCGATTTTGATGAGACTGGTGTCATAGGATGCAGAGAATTAAGGTCTGAAAATATGAACTAGATAATGATGAATCCTTCGATGGGGGGGGGGGGGAGAGGTAGGCAAAAAACTGTTGTTTTTTTTAAGAGAATTGATTGTCAACACTATGGTGTCAAAAAATCATGCAATTAATTTTGTATAATAGAGCACTTGAATTGAAGAAGAAAATTTTATACTTGTATATTATCACTCGCCTTCCTATGTGAAGGGGAAGGGGTTAGAAAAACCAAATTTTGAAATGCTGATCGGATCAAAATGAAACAAGTTTTATTTTTTATTTTTTTTAATCAATCCAGAACACAAAAATTAAGAAAGTACTGACTTGAAAGTTACTAAATTTTGTAAAGGGGGGTTTGGGGTACCAAAAACGAGAAAAATATTCTACACAAAAACATTGTCCAATTTCGATGAAACTTGCGTCAATGATGAACCTGTCACATAGGGGGTGAGGGGTAGATATTTTTCACTCGCCTATCTAGCTAAGGAGGGGGGTTGAATAAAATCAACTTTTGAACTGCTGGTCCTATTGCAATGAGGCAAGTTCTATTCAATCAAAAACACAAAAATTAAGAAGTATTGACTTGAAAGTTACTAAATTTTGAAAAAGGGGTTGGGTACCAGATCCGAAAAAGAATTCTCAAAAAAATGACTGATTTTGATTAGTGTTGAAACATATCCTTTTAGGAAACAATACTATATTGAGCTTAGATAAATAGTTTTTAAAATGTCTTAGAATACTCAAACTCCCTCTCACATGGACGCCCTCAACTCCCTTTAAATATCTAGCAGAAAGTTCTTGAAATGAGTATAAATAAGTATTTCCACTTCCCCTCACCGGCAAGTGATAAAAGTAAGACGGAGTCCACAAGTATAGGAATCATGATCATGTACAGAGACTCCCCGTGTATATAGTATTTGAGCTCTGGAGAGGGAAATAATCATAGGAAAAATCTACAAAAATTCGTGAACATTTATGTCTATACCATTGACCTTCCCATGAAAATTCAGATTGATTGGTGCAAAACAAGAGTGATTGTGAGCATTTTTCATATTCTCTTTCAGTTCACAGCGAAAATCAATCTATACCTTACTTTTATACCTCGATTATGATTATTTTTTTAGGATTTTGGTTCAAATCTATCAAATTAATTTTAAACATGGTAATTTGATTATATTTCATTGTTTTATTGTGTATAACCAAGTTTAATAGCCATCTTTTCATACTTATTGTGATTTGAAAGCTGTAATATCGTTGTATCTTGCTGTAATCAACTTTATATTTATACTTCATGTATATAATATACACTTACTCTGTATATCACATAGAAGAACTAGTGAATGAAGGTACCAATTTCAATTATTATTGACGTATTTCAAGCTAGGTATTAATCTTAATCCTTAAAAATCACAATTCATTTATAAGACAATGTTTTAATACAAAGTACAAGATGGCAGTTAAAAGAAATTAAGGGATTAACAAGTTCATATGACATGCATGCTACAAGCTAGCATAAAGACTATGAAATGGGTTATCAATGGAATACACAGAATAATAATTTACTTTTTGAACAGAAGCTGTGCATAATAATAATAATAATAGTAATCTCCGATCTCATAATTGAATGTTTTTGAATTTTCGCGCCACAGGTCACATGGCCTGGCTTCTTCTACAATTGAATTCGCCACCACGTTGAACTCCTGTTTTAACCTCATAGACTATAGAGAATCTGAAGGCCCGTTTAAACTAACTAAGGCTAGAGAGAAAATTAATTATTGTTAGAGAGCTTGCTTAGAGCAGCGTATACCGTTGCAGATTCCAACTGGACGAGCGATGGGAGAGATAGAGCAACACTTTCGCTATTACTAGATTGTTTTTACTATCGTCGTGTATCAACTCAACTAACAACTTAAACTGATCTAAGCAATCAGATTTTCTCTAGCTCAAGCAAATCTTAACGAACCTTGAAAATAAGCAAAAATGGAAAGGAAGCTCCTCTTTTGAGTATAAATAGGTGTAAGTACTTTCCTGAATTAACAAAAAGAGATTTATAGTTTTGAGGGAGAGTTGACTTGAGGAAAATACGCATAATGGATTGAAGCCCCAATAATTTATTGATAAAGTAGACGAATAGTTTTTATCGAATTTTCTGAAATTTTTGAATATACAGTTTTTTAAATGTTTCAAGTCAATGAAAGAATAATTGTCTTCTACTATTATGATTTTAATAACGGAAATTGGGTATTTTTTTATGAAAGCATCACGTATCATAAATAATTTAAAAAAAACTTATAGTATTCGTTTACTGAACTATATAAGTCTATGTGAAGAAGTTAAAAGTTCATATCAAGTCATTGGTGAGATTTGTTGCCCCAAAAATTTCAACTTTGAGTGTACATAAACTACATGACTACATGAATTTTTATGAAAAAAACGTTTTCCCGCGGCAATAGATAACATTTTTAAAACCTTATTAGTTTTCCAATCCAAGAAACTTTGAAAAAATATGACCTAACCCGTAGCTTCTTGTGGGGGGAGGACGTAAGATTTAGATAGATATAACTAGAATGCCATGCTAAAAACCATACTAAGATTTCCGTACAATCCAAGAGCCAACATGTTGGAAAAACTAGTAACATTTTCGACGTTGTTTTGGTTTTTCCAAAATTGTAACCAATCTAAGCGTATCTTTCCATACTAACCATTGATGTAAGTGGGCTACTAAATTATTGTGAATTTTTCCTCAATGAAAAACGTCGAGATTCTGTCGTCTAACGATTCTGTCATTTATATTGTCGGACCCTCTAGTTCAGACATGAAGAATTGTCGGCATATCTCAAGGGGAGGGGGATTCTTGAGACCCAATTAGCCTTACCTTGATCCACCAATGCAATAGAGTGCTCTCGTAGAGTAATCAAGAGGATGCCTCCAGTCTAAAATCATAGATTGGGATCTACTATCTAGAATCTAGATAATTTTACAATATTATTGACCGTGCAAAGATCTGTTACATATTGGACTTCTTTCACCCATATACATTACGTTTTTTGTTCCAGTCATTGAGGTATAAGTGAGTGAATGGAGTATGTGCAGTGGGTGCATGTACAATTTATAATTGGCTTCATTTTCTAAATTTATGCTTCCGCCACTCACTCTTGCTTCGATAGGTGCAGCCAAAAACGAACCAAATGGAACCATATATTAGTATGAAGCAAGCCTTATCCAATCGCTTTTCCAATAATAACAGCCATGGTTAAACACACACTATAGGTCACGAACCATCAACCTTTCAATCAGCCAAAAAAGTGAATGAGGGGTTTTTCTTACGCGATATCTACAAATCTCACAATACAGTAAACACTGGCAAAGAAACATAAAAAATGTTCTTCAAATGAGTTTATTTCAATAAAAGCTCCTCCGGTCGCGTCTTAAATTCTATAAGTATCAAATAATACTGCTATTATTGAGTTGCTGTTCATAGGTGTTTATTGTAGACTGTAAAGTAAACGAACACTATTACGTAGATTTAATTTATTTATAATAATTTTAAATAGGATACAGTATTTGTGAAGCTCATGAAACGTGATGCAATTACACAAAAAAACTTGAAAACTGGTATTGAAATCACACAACTAAAAGACAATTTTATTTGACTTGAAACAGAAATTAAAAAAAGCTTATATATGAAAATTTTAGAAAATTGATAGCCTGCTCAGATGTAAACCATTACCTCATCAATTCTAGGGCCTGTAATACATTTCGTGTATTTTTCTCAAGTCAACTCTCACTCACTTCCAACCTTGAAATATCATAAAAAGAAACAGAAATTCAGGAATACTAATAATTATTTTCAACCCACTATACTCGAAACGGAATTTTTTTTCTATTTTTCATCATTATTTAGGCTTGTTTCGACTTGCTAAAGCTAGACAGAAACTAATTGCTTAGATGAGTTTCAGTTGAGTATACACGATCGTAAACACAATCTAGTAATAGCGAAAGTGTTAGTCTATCTCTCTCGTTGCTCGTCCAGTTGGAATCTGCACTGTTATATGCTGCTCTAAGCAAGCATCTCCATCAATAATAATTAATTTTAATATAAATAATTATTAATAATTTTTTTTTTTGTTACTCCAAAGTAGCTTGTGAGATACGAGCCGATATGGCCAAGTTTAAAATGAATGCTGCTGTGCAGAAAGGTCACTATAGTAAAGTGGTTAAGACGCCCGACCGGAAATTAGGAGGTCCGTGATTCGATTCCCGGTGGTTACTGATATTCTCATAAAGTATAGCATTCATCGATTTACAAAGCTATTCAATGATGTTGTCAATATTCGCCATTGTGGAAGTTTTCAGTAGACTATGAATTAATAGCACTTGAGGGATTCGAAATCAATAAATTAATTTTCTCTCTAGGCGAGTGATAATATTCAAGTATAAAATTTTCTTTTGAAATTCAATTGCTCTATCGTACAAGAATATTTTTGAAGCCATAATCTATAAATCTATTCTCTAAAAAAAAAATTTTTAGGCCACCTCATGATAGAGATTCATCATTTTCTAGTTCATATTTTCGGATCTCAATACTCTGTATCCTATGACCCCAGTCTCATAAAAATCGTTTTTGTGTAAAAGATATTCTCGTTTTCGGTACTCCAAACCCCCCTTTGCAAAATGTAGTAGCTTTAAAGTCAGTACTTCTAAATTTTCGTGTTCTGGATTGAATAGAACTTGACCCATTGCAATTGGATCAGCAGTTCAAAATTTGACTTTTCAACTCTCCTCCCCCCTTCAAAAAGCTTGGGAGGTGAATGATAATATTCAAATTATTAATAAATTAATTTTCTCTCTAGCTTTAGTAAGTTTTAATAGTCCTTTAAATGCCCTGTGGACTATGAGGTTGAAACGAGAATTTAACGTGATGTCAATTATTTCAATGGGGGCAGCCATTGGTAACGCGATCTGTGCCGCGAAAATTCAAAAACATTCAATTATGAGATCGGAGATTATTATTATTATTATTATTATGCACAGCTTCTGTTCAAAAAGTAAATTATTATTCTGTGTATTCCATTGATAACCCATTTCATAGTCTTTATGCTAGCTTGTAGCATGCATGTCATATGAACTTGTTAATCCCTTAATTTCTTTTAACTGCCATCTTGTACTTTGTATTAAAACATTGTCTTATAAATGAATTGTGATTTTTAAGGATTAAGATTAATACCTAGCTTGAAATACGTCAATAATAATTGAAATTGGTACCTTCATTCACTAGTTCTTCTATGTGATATACAGAGTAAGTGTATATTATATACATGAAGTATAAATATAAAGTTGATTACAGCAAGATACAACGATATTACAGCTTTCAAATCACAATAAGTATGAAAAGATGGCTATTAAACTTGGTTATACACAATAAAACAATGAAATATAATCAAATTACCATGTTTAAAATTAATTTGATAGATTTGAACCAAAATCCTAAAAAAATAATCATAATCGAGGTATAAAAGTAAGGTATAGATTGATTTTCGCTGTGAACTGAAAGAGAATATGAAAAATGCTCACAATCACTCTTGTTTTGCACCAATCAATCTGAATTTTCATGGGAAGGTCAATGGTATAGACATAAATGTTCACGAATTTTTGTAGATTTTTCCTATGATTATTTCCCTCTCCAGAGCTCAAATACTATATACACGGGGAGTCTCTGTACATGATCATGATTCCTATACTTGTGGACTCCGCCTTACTTGCGTTACTTACTGGTGAGAGTAAGTAAAGTGAAAAAGTATTTGAAGATGACCATGCCGTTATGAGAGAGGTTAATGGTGGTAGTAGAGGGCACCCATAGGAGAGGGAATTCGGGTATTCTGAAAGACCTTTTCAAAAATAGTTTTTTTGGTACAATAACTTACCGTACTCTTTCCAATGACCAATGTTGATTGAACAATTTTGGAAAACCACATTCTTTATCTCAATGGTCTGTTGATTGTGGTATGTGTAAAAATCAACTTTCATTTAGTTTAATTCATTCGTCACAAGTTGATTGTGATTTCCTCTATTTTATTTTCAACATTTCTATTCCCATTCCAATCGGACTACCTATTAAAAAGTTGATATTACCACCTCTCTTGCCAAAAAGGTTGAAAAATACAAAAAATTTAGAACAGTATATAAGAAACTATTATTTGTTCTACAATTAAAAAAATGGCAGACTTTAAACCCCATCTTTCCTTTACAAAAATCAGTCCCCCGCCCTCATATCAAAAATGTATAATTTCCTGGTCCATATCTAAATGTATTAAATTCTGTACCGTATAAAAACATATTTTATAAGAATCGAACAATGGTTTTGAGTCAATAATTTTTTTTATATGATACCTGAAACCACCCCTTTGCAAAAATTGAACTTTTTGTCAACAAAATATCTTCATTGGCAGGTACTGAATGTAATAGAATTTGTCCCAACCCGATAGGATCATTTGTTCAGAATTTGCCTTTTCAACCCCTTTAAATAATTCCCAATACCCTATAATGTACTGAATAAAAAAAAGATTATCTATAATGAAATTAAATAGTTGAGCACTCTAAGTCGAATGAATCCAGAATTAATCGTTCAGACCACCCATTCAAAATTGATATTTCCACCCCTTATGCCAGAGAGGTGGAAAAACACAAATAATATAAAACACCCTTCTAAAATATAATTATTTTATAGCTCAAGGAAATAACATGATTTTGACATCAAACCCAATTTTTCCCCTTTCGTTTAAAGAAACCATTTCTCCAACCCCACAACCCCTATGACAAAAATTTATCATTTTATTGTTTATTATGTCCAATATCGATATTCTGCATCAAATAACACATGTCTTATCAAAATTGGACAATTGTTTTGAGTCAATAAATTTTTCGTCTTTGATACCCAAAACCACCCCTTTGCAAAAATTGAACTTTTTGTCAACAATTGTTATTTATGTATCAAGAGCAACTTTATTGCTTGAGAGAAAACAGTTACTGCACGATGCGTAGCAGAGCACAGTAATTTCACAATAGCGATAAAGGAGCTTTATGCGCGAATTACGTACAACATTTTTCCCACAACTGCAGCTCTGGATTCCAATAAATCTTGTAGTTTGTAACATCACAGATTTTAGCGTGCGCGGATTTGGTTAGTGTGTGCCATTTTAATGAGAATGAGGTTTTGAGAATTTAACGGATTTCGTGATCCACCAAAGACATCAAAAACAGCTGGCGAGCAGTAAAGTACATTTTACGCTCGCCAGCTGACTTTACCGCATGCTGAGCAGTAAACAGATATTTTATAATCAGTTTTCAGTATGTAAAGATCTACTTTACAAGCAGTTGTAGGGAAAATATCTTAATTGGCAGGTATTGAATGGAATAGAATCTGTCCCAACTCAATAGGATCAGTCATTCAGAATTTGTCATTTCAACCCCTTTAAATAATTCCCAATATCCTATATGTATAACATATAAAAATTATCTATAATGAAATTACATAGATTAGCACTCTCAGTCGAATTAATCCAGTCTTATTTAAATCAGACTACCCATTCAAAGTTTATAATTCCACCCCTCAGGCCAGAGAGGTGGAAAAACACAAAATGTTAAACACCCTTATAAAATATAATTATCCTGCAACTCAAGAAATAACATGATTTTGACACCAAACCCCATTTCCCCCCTCTCGTTTACAGAAATTATTTCTCCAACCCTACAACCCCTATGCCAAAAATGTAACATTTTATTGTTTATAATGTCCGATATCGATATTCTGCATAAAATAACACATGTCTTATCAAAATTTGACAATTGTTTCAAGTCGATAATTTTTTTCGCCTTTGGTACCCAAAACCACCCCTTTGCAAAAATTGAACTTTTTCTCAACAAAATATCTTAATTGGCAGGTATGGAATGGAATAGAATCTGTCCCAACTCAATAGGATCAGTCGATCAGAATTTGTTATTTCAACCCCTTTAAATAATTCCCAATATCCTATATGTATCACATATAAAAATTATCTATAATGAAATTACATAGATCAGCACTCTCAGTCAAATTAATCCAGTTTTATTTAAATTAGATCACCCATTCAAAGTTGATATTTCCACCCCTCTCGCCAGAGAGGTGGAAAAACACAAACGCCATTTTCCCCCTTTCATTCACAGAAATCATTTAAACCTACCCATCAACCCCTAAATCAAAAATGTACATTTTCTGGTCATAATATCCTATATGGATATTCTGCATCAAATAACACATGTTTCATCAAAATTGGATGAGAAAATTGGAAAAATATAATTTTTTCGTCTTTGATACTAAAAAACGCCCCTTTGCTAAAATTGAATTTTTTGTCATCAAAATATCTCAATTTTCAGGTATTGAATGAAATAGAGTTTGTCCCAACTCAATAGGATAAGTAGTTCAGAAGTTGATTTTTCAACCCCTTCAAATAATTCTTAACATTCTATAAGATGTATCACAGAAGAAAAAAAGAGATTATCTTAAATGAAATAAAATATTTGAGCACCTTGCGTCAAATGAATCCAATCTCTTTCAAATCAGACCACCAATTCAAAGGTTGATATTTTCACCCCTCATGATAGTGATAGAGGGTGTGATCTTTTGTAATAGAGTAATGGTTGCTTTCCATGAAAAATAATTCTTTCAGTTACATTAATTTTTTTAGAAAAGTTGGAAATATGAAATCTGTAAAAATTGCTGTTTCATTGAAACAACCCTTCAAGAAATTTTGGGGGTTGCAATGCATTTTCGACTTTCCCTTCAAGTTAGCTATTACTCTCTCACAAATCATAGAATTGATAAAATCTTTTTCATGAAAAGAATCATGAAACACTTAAAAATTGACTAGGAGAATAAAAGGGGTGATGAGGAGGAGGAGGAGGAGGAGGTGGAGGAGGACGAGGAGGAGCAGGAAGAGTAGGAAGAAGAGGAGGCGGTGGAGGAACATAAGAAGTGGAAAAGAAGAAAAAGAAGGAGTGAGAATGAAGAAGACGCTCACTGAAGAATATTCAGAGCTGAGCTTTGAAAGGCTAGGCTGTGGCAAACTGTGATCCTCTAGACTGAAGGTAAATTTGGCAACACTGCCGGAGGCCGAAGATATGACAAAATGTATTAATAAGTATATCTGGAGGCTGCAAGTATATCGGTAAACCATATAATGTGTATGAAGCTCACAAGTATAGTCAAATGAAAAGAGGCCAAAAGTATAGCATTATGGCTGAAGAAAAATCCAGTTTTTAAAATTTACCTAATCAGAAAACCAAGACCAAAAGTGAGGGTGCAAATACACTATAATATAGGTATACTCTCATAAAAAATTAATATACTTCATGGTTTAATGGGGATGCCGTAAGTTTCGATTATGAAAAGAGGCCGTAAGTATAGCGGGATTTATATATATATATATATATATATATATATATTAGTCGTAAAAGACATAATGTGGAGGAATTTGATGGCTGGATAATAAATTCTAAGGAACTTGCATGGTATTTTCGTGAACTTTTATTTCATATATTTATTTTTTGTGTTTATTATGATACCTTTGTTTGTTTGAATTATTTATAAGCATAACTCATATCCGCTCATATATATTTCTTTGGGCATATGATGCTTTTCCAATAAATGTTGAAAATTTAATTTATTACAAACTTTATGAACTGTATAAATTGTATTTGTTTTGTAATAAAATTGAGTGATTGCTTGATAAAAGAAAAGATTCAACAAAAAGAAATAGAGAGAACAAAGAAGAAAGCAAGAAAAATAGAGAGTATCAAGGAGGAAAAAGAAGGAAAAAGAAGGAGAGTATTGAGAGACGTTGAGTGAAGGAGGAAGACAAATAAAACATTAGGAAAAACGAATTAGTAGAGCAGGACAAAGATAAGAAAGAAATTAAAATTAGAGGGTAAAGATATAAACTACCAGGAGAAAGAAGAACATCATAGAACCATAGCAAAGATAGGAGATTATTTTTTGTGGAAATGGAACGCTAGATTCAATAAGCTTTCTGAGGAAAACAGAGGGTCCCTTTTTTAATTCTTAGAAATTTTCCCATTAACTTTCCCTTAATTTATAACCCTCTCATCATTACATTCATGCTCTATCTTTCTCTGCCTTTCTGTTCTTTATCTTCGGCCTTTTCTTCTTCTCCGTGTCCTCCTCCTCCTCCTCCTCCTCCTTATTCTTCTTCCATTAATTATTTTGCTCAATCTCCTTTTCTTCTACACACCCCGTCCTCTTCGTAGCTTCTCACAGATACTTGTTTCATCTACCACTGTCTTTGTCACACTCTTATTTTCTCTATCCTATTTCCACCCTTCTACTCTTCTTCTCTCTTTCTATTATTTTCTCGTGTGTGAGATACTCTATTGGGTGAGGAATGCGAGGAATTTCCGTTTTCCTTTATGTCGTTTTAAATTACAGCCATTGAAATTCTCTTGGCTCCAAAAGCAATCTAGTTGCTTCATGAATGATATTCCGCTTGAAATATTTCTGTCAGCCTTAAACACTGTTCGAATACAGGATATGCTTTGAACTTCAACGAGATACAAATTATATATAGAGTAAAATTCACTCGTGTGTAGGACACATATTTTTTCTAAATTGCAGCATATCTTTGTTAGAAGTTCTGTCGATGAACCATTGCTTCATAATGTACAAGGGAATTCTATAATTGAAATTGCTTCTGTGCTAGAATGTGATATCGATTGCTTTTTATTATTGTAATAAAACATTTCAGTGTCAATTTCAATTATTCAATAAATTTTAAGATCAAGTTTGTATGTCCGTGAAAAAATAGCTTTCAGCTTTTCTTTTATTTCAAAGATTATATTAATAGCTTGCACTTACATCTATGAAAAATAAAATCTATAGTATTTTATACACTATTTGGAATTATAATCATAGGCTTATATTGTATATTAGAATAATAATTGTGTATATTCATAATATTTTTTACACTTATTGGGAACGTGAGTATCTAATTGTTGTGTTCAATTCTGTTTTTCGTAATTTAAGAAAAAACTGATGAATATTTTTCAAAAGTTTATCTTGTCATCCTTGGGAATATTTTGTTCTGCTTGTTGGGATGAGGTACAAAGTCAGATCTATATTATCAAATCCTATTCCTTTGTTACAAAAGGGGTATTCACGATGTCATTTTAACTAGCTAAACTGCTATTTGCTAACTTGGAATTGTGATCACCCCAACAAGGACCAACTGCTATATGCTAACTACAATAGCGCTCCAAGCTATTGGAGAAACTAGCTAAACTGCTATTTGCTAACTTGGAATTGTGATCACCCCAACAAGGACCAACTGCTATATGCTAATTGTTTAACTATGCTAATTGTTTAACTAGCTAAACTGCTATTTGCTAACTTGGAATTGTGATCACCCCAACAAGGACCAACTGCTATATGCTAACTACAATAGCGCTCCAAGCGGATAATCGTGAAACTTCATAGTTGAGGTTGTAAAAAGTAGGGTTAGAAAACAAAGATGGCCACTGCTTTAACGGAAATAGCTGGAGTTAGCGGACTTGAACCTCCGCTATCTGCTATCTCGTCTGCTAATTTTTTTCTAATGTACTACTATAGCATTGAGTTAACACTGACTCAGCAAATGGCAGGAGTTAGCGAATAGCTCGACTTAGCTGGCTAACTCCAACATTGTGAATACCCCTAAAGGATATTGAAGCTCGAGGCTGTTAGCAGTGAAAACCTTTCCTGTTTACGTTTTTAACAGTGATCAACGTCTTTATCAAGAATTTATTCCAGGAGTATAAATATTAGAACTAAATAATCTTGACTATTTTGTATATTCGTTTATATTTTGTATCGTTTATAATACTTGTAACAGCTGAAAATCTTGAATAATATATTCAACTAAAAAAACTTATTATTTTTTTTTTTTTTGTAGAACAATGTTCCAGGTAATCAGAAAATTTCAAATTTTCAGTAAGTTTTTTCAGTTGAATATATTATTCAAGATTATCAGCTGTTACAAGTATTATAAACGATACAAGATATAAACGAATATACAAAATAGTCAAGATTATTTAGTTCTAATATTTATACTCCTGGAATAAATTCTTGATAAAGACGTTGATCACTGTTGAAAAAGGCTATATTATAGCCTACAAAAATGCTTTTGATTTTCTACTTTTAACTGATTATCTTTCAATTTATTTTATAATCTTTCAATTTATGGCTAGTTCTATTTTATTCAAGCTATTTCGAGATAAAGTTTAAGATAGTTCTCTGCACATGAATTTGAGAAAGCATTTAATAAAAATTAACAAGAAAATTCAACTTTTTTTCAATTAGTACGGTAATCAATAACAAAAAAATTTTATTTTCAAACTATATTAAATAGTTTCCTGCAAGATCTTTCAATTTTTTTTGATAATCTCTTAATAATTAATTTCGGGTTTTTCTTCAATTGGAAGCCGTGAGCTGTAGCCAGTATCTGTTCAATCAAATAGAGATAAGCTGCGGTCTCCTGGCACCTCTTTGTAAGGGTGACCAATTAGATTGGCAAGCAAAAAAGACACTCTTCTCTGCTATAAAATCACTTCCCGGTGGTTCGGAACTCATCTAAAACTGTAGGTCCAACTCATTCATCACCATCATCCAAACTCATGACCCACGCACAGGTCTCAGACCTATGTGGGCTTCATCCTCCAAAAAAGTCCAATTGCTAGTTCTATGGATTTAAATTTAAAAACGTATTCATCAGAACTCAAAAAATAAAAACATATTCTTTTCTATTTTATGCATAATTTTTTATCTTTACAATTATCATCTTCAAACTGCATTTACTCAATAAAAAAGCTGCGGGATAAACTCCTGCCTTCTGATCACACCTACAGCAGTGTATAATAAAAAGAGCCGACGTTACTAAAGAGGCAGTGCGCTTCTCAAGTATCCTATGCAGAGTTGATAAGCATCTCTTTTCGTGGCATGTTTGTGATAAACTTCCTTCTCTCTTCAGAAGAATGGTGGTGGTGGGAAGGGAAGTTTTTCAGTCCGAAATCTGTTGTTTCAAGAAAATGCTCGTAACTTCCACACCATTTCCTAACTAGACGCAGAAAGTCCCATAAATTGCATGCTCTCTCTGCTTCTGTGAGGCTGTGAGACTGTGAAGGACTATGAGGTTGTGAGGGACAATATACGCTAACGGCCCTCATCCCACTGTCCTCATCACTTAACGCTGGTAACACTGAACAGCCCTATCCAAACTTCTCATACAAACATTACATAAAACATTACCTCGCTTCCTCATTGATTCGTAACACTCACCATGATGAGCTGAATGTCTGAGTGGTTTTCTAAGGAATTCTGCTCCAGATAAGAGAGAAAATTAGGTTTCTCTCTCACAAAGGGAGAGTGGGACGCGTTTTGAAACTAAGGGAAAATTGTTTTAAGAAGTTAAAACATTTTGTGGCTGATCCTTGCCCATTAAAATTTGTAGCTTAATTAAAATGTATAAAGAAGTAGTTTGTAAAGACCTAATTTTTAAAGAAGTTTTTCGGCCAGTTGGATGAGAGAAAATTAAATTTAAACACCGTAAAATGACGTCATCTTACAGAGCTCAATAGGAATTCGTTGCACTGGCTCCGTCAAATGACGTCATCTTACGGTGTTTAAATATGATTTTCTTTCGTGCAACTGGTCTATAAAGAGTTATGAAGTATATGAAAGTTTCTGAATAAGTTCAGTTTCTGTTCATTTTTGTGTAGAAAAAGGCATCGATTGATGTACATAACTTGTATCAACACAATGAAATAGACAAATAAGAAATTGACGTGTTTCATTTCATCTAATTAAATTGTTATTTACGATTATTGCTCGAACACCTGCTACCTCCTGGAATATAAAGGAAATAAGTTGAGAAAAGAAAATGAGTGAGAAAATAAAAAGCGTTTGTCTTTTGATGAATAATAACACGGGAAATGATTAAGAAAATACCGTTTATTAGTGATACATAAGGAAATACTATGGATGTTGTCAATATGAATCCATGTATACAAAAAACTGCATGTTTCATTGCTCCAGAAAATGAATTTCGTCTCATAAAGCAGTTCTAGCATGTTTACTGTAGAATTGAAGCATGTAATTTTTCTAAATATAAAAGTGGAATAGACAACATTTATATAGACAACATTTACGTAGACAACATTTGCATAGACAGCATTTACGTAGACAACATGGACAACATAGACTCAAGTCCTTAATTCACGGTTACTTTTCTAGATTATCAATCTTTATCTTGATTGAAATCGATATTGATGTTTACATTCCATCTATTTATTCGAGCTTGAATTTAAGAAAATTATTTTCCAATAATGATATCTTGGACATTTTTTTAGTACGGTTTATCATTATTTAAAGAATAGGGAAGTGAGCAGCGAGCCGTAGCAGGTATCTGTTCAATCAGATAGAGATAAGCTGCGTTCTCGTAGGACCTGTTTGTAACGGTGACCGATTAGATTGGCCAGCAAAAAACACTGTTCTCTGCTGTTAAATCACTTCCCGGTGGTTCGGAACCCACCTAAAACTGTAGGTCCAACTCATCAATCACCATCATCCAACTCATTACCCACGCACAAGTCTCAGACCTATGTCGGGTTTCATCCTAAAAAAAAAGGTCTTTGAGATAGAGCATGCGTTTACTAGAAACGACAAACATTTTGAACTTATTGAAAATGATGATAATATGTTTTGTTCCAGGATCGGCTCTGATGCAAATAGTGGAGGTTTACAAGGAGATTCAAGCTCAGCAAATGAATATCGTGAGTATAATTTTTAATTCAATTATTATTCTAAACAATCCTCCTGAGTGAATTGTCAGGGTAGATGTAAAAGATGTAACTTGTAAAATGTCAGAATTGTAGGTTAAATATAATGAAATAGCCACCCCTAGAAGTAATCTTCTGTCAGCTTACTCTTTGCAGTGCAAAATACATTTTGTTTTCTCTCGCAGCGTACACAGCGTCCCAAGCGGCTGTACTAAGAACTAGTCACTGTTGAAACATCTCATTTACATAAGTAGTAAAAATCTGACATGCGCAAGGCAAGTTTATACAATAATTGCCAAAAATTAGTAGGGAAGCTAAAATATTAGAAGAGTTAGATGGAACAATTGTTATTGGCTATTCTTTGTAAAGCATATAAATACAGAAAACAGAATAAAAATCAAACATTATTTGAGAATAAAAGTGTTGAAATTTAGAAAAATGAGTTTGCAAGGATATGCCTAACTTATGATCAAGAATACACATTTTATAAAAATCGTGGAACACAAAATAGTCAACGCAAAAGTTTGATTGAAAATATTTAAAAGCACGTTGTAATGAGACTCCAAAATATTGAAAAGGTAACATGAAAACCTCAAACATATTCTGTTCATTGCTTACCTTGTAAAAGCGAAATAAGAACTCAAAGTAGGTCGTTCAAGTTGAAAAGCCTGCTAAGGTATGCTAGTATCCTATCTGCGTTGAAAAGAAACGGGAAGAATATTAATTAGCCGAATTAGAGTGAAGCTCCTGCTAAGAACGTGTGTCGCATCACCTAGCAAATTCCAAAACAGAGTAAATCCACTCCTTTTCTTTGCGAGAGTGAGAAAAGTATTTAATACTGTTTCAAAGTCGGCTATTGTTGAAAGTCTATTGAAGCAAGTGGAAATACGTGATTTCTTACACCCTTCGACCAAAACCGCAAGATAATAAAGAGGTAGAGACTTGCCAACAAGTTCCAATAAGATTTTCTGTATGTGGCATTGAATGATAATTCTTGCATATGAAAATTTGTATTTCTATTTTACCATAAATTCTTATCTTACAGTCAATTTTCCATTGTTCAATTTTTTTACTTGATAAATGATTTTTTAATAGATACGGGACTGAGCTCTATTGTGATTGCTTGTTAATTGTATTGTCAGTTTTTTGCTTATTCAATAGCTAGAGAAATGAAATACAGCGTTCGAAACTCTTGGGTCATCTTTGTGAGGGTGACCGACTGGATTGGCCAGCAAAAAAGACTGTTCTTTGCTGTAAAATCACTTCCCGGTGTTTCGGAACCTACCTAAAACTGTCCAACTCATCAATCACCATCATCCAACTCATTACCCACGCACAGGTCTCTGACCTATGTGGGCTTCATCCTCCAAAAAAATTAATGTCATAGGCTAAAATGAATATTTTCTAGTGACATGGCTGATATTTGACTAAAACATCATGGTGATAAATGATCATGGTGATAAAGCATAATGGTGATAAATGATCATGAATTCAGATGATATCAGTTGCATATAATATCAACTGCATTAAGTTCTTTCTGATAGATTGCGTGTAAGTAAGTTGTATTAATCAATTCATGATTATTAACAATAATAAAAATAATAATTTATGATTATTTTAAACCCAGGAAAGTAGAATTTCATGGCACAAGCTGAACGGAATATTATTCTCATCAGTGCTATGACCAACATGTCAATGTAATATCGTGTAGTGGTGATAAATAATCATGATAATAAATTAATCAAGTTCTTTTTGTAAACATGGCTTACAGTTTTTCAATCATGAGGCTGCTTGGAGTGCAATAATTACATCAGAATATATTTAGTTCTAGGCAATGCTTACTAGAACCATTAATTTGATGCAATCTAATTAAATCATTACATGGAATTTAATAACTACTGAAATATATTTCAAATCCTCTTGAAATTGATTCTAAAATTTTGAAATCACAGTTACATCAGAAAAAAGTTTGAAAATATATTAATCAGATAAATAAACGTTTCACGGGATGCTCATTTATAACGAAGGCTTACAACTCATTCCTATTCAGCTTATGCTCTGCTTAAGCAGAATAATCTTCTTAAGATATGCTGATGAATGGATGTGGATATTAGTCATGATATTAATTTAATAATATTAGAAACCATGTCATTGCTAGAAAGGATTAGGAATTTCCGTATTTCATGTGGGTAATCTCAATTCACATAGAAGAACATTTCTGTGACGAACACAAATCCTCCCTAATCGTGTCTTGTATTCTTAATCCGAGAAAGAAAATAATTTCTTCTACTGTACAGTCGTGTGTATCATTTTGTAGCATACTTAACAAAACTACAATTATTATAATAACACTAACTCTCACCTGACCACAGCTTGCTCTACAGCATCTTGTATGATCGTTCTTGTAGTTTAACTCTAAAATAGTCACACTAGATGAGTTGATTTAAGAAAAAGTATTGTATCAACTTTAAAACATCATGAGATTTTTCACTATTGGGTTAACTTATTTTGTAATGGCTATTCCTCTTTTATATTTATTTCATTTTTTATTTTTCGGGGGATGAAGCCCACATAGATCTCAGACCTGTTTGTGGGTCATGAACTGGATGATGGTGATTGATGAGTTGTACCTACAGTTTTAGGTGGGTTCCGAACCATGGGTGGGTTCCTCTTTTGTAATTATCTCCACATCATTTCTCCCTCTTCCCTCAAGAAATTTTTTTAATCTTATTTCTCAGAGTGTTCTATAAGAGAAACCTACCAAGAAACGTTCTATTCAAATCTGAGATAATTTTCCATGATTAATTCACAAGAGTATCATCTTAATAATAATTCTAATTTTAATTTTCAGCTGAAAGCATTCTACGTGGACCTGCTGTTGCCGCTGGAGACCAACTTGGAGAAGGACACGAAAGTAGTCCAGGTGAGTGAATTTCCACTATTTTCACAATTTCCCGTTTCACAAATTTCCACAATTACCTGTGACTGATCTCTAGCACTTAGCATTCACTTATACAGCAGATTAGCATTAATTATTTATCCCTACCTGTATCGTGCGTAATTTTTCTTCAGCTGAGGTACAATTTTCTTTAACGGCGTGCTGGTAAACGAAGTAATTTTGTTCTAATTATGCTTCTTCTTGAATAAAGCAATGAGGAGTGAGATGAACAGGGCACCTAATTAGATTCCCAGTGATTCCTCCTCTCTCACTCTATCTGTAGGTCTCCATGTGTTACTGTCTCATCTATCTCATTTTCTCAAAACTTTTCATCCCTTTCTCTACCTCATTCTATTCCTTCTCTCATTTTTCTTTTTCCTTTCATTTTCTTTATTATAATTTCTTGTATCAATAACCCTTTTTTTCGCATCTTTCCTCTTCCTTTGTTTCACCTTACATTTCCTTACTTTTTCTCACTCTCCGTCTTATTTCCTTTTTATAAATTTTCATTCTGGTATAACTGTCTCTTCTCTTCTCGCTGTTTTCCTTATCCTTGTTTTTGTTTGTTAATTTTCCTTTTTTCTCATACGCCTCTTTTCCTTCCTTGTTGTCTCTCACTCACTCTCCTCCTTTCTCTCAGTCCTCTCTCCTTCCCTCCCTCACTCATGCTCTCTCTTTGTCTTTTTCTCTCTTCCTTCCTCTTTATCTATATTCATCTCTCTCTCTTTGTTTCCACTCATTTCATTGGACAACTTTCTACTAATTTAATTATTTGTTCTTTGCTATTGCGCTCCTTGATGCTTTTTAATCTCATTTTTCTCTTCTATTCCATAAGTCAATTTTATCAATATTATTTCCCTTTTTTTACTTTTTTTTCTACATAAATTTCATGAGCTATGTTTTATCGTTAGCAAATCTGTCTTTTTTCTTTTTTAATTAATCTTTATACTTTATTTCAACTATAATTACTTTTTATGTACTGTAATATATTATCTTTATGGTTATACTTATCAGTGTTTGCCATAGGTCTATAGATTTAATAAATAAATATCATATATCAATCTCATTCTATCTGTCTTCATCTCATTTTCCTTTCCTTATAACTATTTTCTTTCTCTTCTTTTTCTTCTCATTATGTTATCACCATTATTTCTTCCATTCTTTCTTTTCTCCACTCTTCTCCCCTTCTTCACTATTTTCTCTCCTTTTTCCTACTATTTCTTATAGTATCTAATTTTCTGTTTTCAAGCTCGGCATTATTAATTTTCTTTTCTCAGCATCCATCCCCACTCTCTCTTCTCTTTTCTTCGTCCTTCCACCTTTATCATATTATTCTTCTCACTTACGTATTTTCATTTTTTTCTCTCTTTCTTCTGCTATAACAGATTGCACATATTTTTACGGGTTCTAATGGCTAAAATAAGGCTGGCAACATTAAAGTTCACACTTGCACTTTATTTACACAACTAATTCTATTTACACACACTAATTGCAAGTTTTCAATTGTTAAAGAAAAAACGGAGCAACAAATGACAAGCTAATACTTATTTTCAGTAATTATTTACAAGAATTAATGAACAATTAATTACAGGCTGATCAATAATAAAAGAAACAAGAGTCCAATAAACTGTACAATAATGTAGAAAGAAACGATAAAAGAACAACGAATCACTTACAAAACACAGTCCAATTCGTTATTTGACAGTCCCAAATAATATCACTTATCACAACGTCTTCAAACTGTTAGTAAGCTGCACAAATAGTAAACACTTGTCTCTGCACTTTACACTGGAATCGAGCGCTGTTTACTCCAATGGCACGAGATCTGAATCTGTCACGCGAGTTTGTAAGACTAAAACAACTGATTCACGTGGACTTCTTATATTGGCGTTGAGAAGGCCATGGAATGTCATAGAATATAGTAGAACATGACCTCGATTGTTCAGGAAGTATGTAGAATTGTCGAGAATCTCAATTGAGTGCGAGGGATGCAGATTGAAGAATAAGAGTGACAAAGACATGTGAAGAGCAAGTGAATGAAGATTCAGATTACAAATCACGTTTGTCTATGAATGGAAACGAGTGCATAAACGACTGCTTGTCTTGTATTTGTAACAATATTATGTCCTCTCTCATCTTTATCTCTTCTTTCCTGCTTCCTCGTTCCTCACACTCCCTTATCTTCTCTCATTGCTTTCCTCATTTTCTCATATTCTGTTCTCATATTTCTCTTACTCTCTTGTAAAATCACACTCTTTTCTCTCAATTTCATTCTTCTTATTTATCATAGGATTGAGTAAAAGAGAGAGGATCTTGAGTCCCAACTCCGCCTTTAATAAAGACATTTCATCTATCAATATATATCTTTCCTTTTCTTTCTTATTCTCTGTTCTCCCTTTTCCATCCATTCTCTCTTTGTGATCTCTCCTCCTCCATCTCTTCTCATTCATTTTCTCCGTTGTTGCTTGGAAAGTGTCAGCTGATGTTAATTTATGAAGGCGGCAGCAACTCTTGAAGGCAACTCTCAATGAAAGAGTATCGCTCTATGGCTCTATCACCGTCCCTTGTACTGGTGAGGGACAAAGCAGCAACAGCAGCAGCGGTAGCAAGACGTAATAATTCAATTATGAACGCCGACAGCGCGCTCCGTTCTGTAGTTTAATGACTGAAATAGTTCATGAACATTGTAGGTGTCATAGAATCAGGGAGAAAGGCCGAAATGAATGATGATAAGAATTTCTTTGCAAAAAGGGAAGTATGACACTTAATAAGGTCTTTGCTCCTGAAAGAGAATCAGTGTCACTGTGTTAGTATACTCTGAGATAGACGAGTTTAGGTATTAGTGTTCTTGTTTCTTTAAATTTCAGAATCATTTGCATTCAATTAACTACGTTGAATCAGATTGAATGAAATTTGTTTATTCTATCGACTTCTATCAAAATAAATAATACAGAAGATCTTGATTGAATCATATTCAATAATTTTGTTTATTTTATGATTTTTATTGGAATGAACACAGTAGATCTTAATGACTGTAGAGCCAGTCATCACTAATATAGTATGTAATATATGAATTAATTCTGTGGGTATAATTATTGTTAATCTGACTTGTCTTATACTCCTCAACTGGAGTATTCAAGAAGTAATCTACAAAAAAAAAAATGAATCGGTCCAAATATACATTCAAATTATGAATGTATGAAGTGATATTTTATACATTTCAATATATCAATTTCCGTTATTCGTTTCCAATTATCAATGTTTCAGCATCATTAGCACAAAATATACTTTATTTCTCATAATTTTTTGTGCATATTTTTCATTATTCATCTGCATTTGATCATATTTATTCATTTACTTTAATTCTTGATACATTTTATTTTCCATTTCTCAACTGAAGTATTGATAAAATCATCCTCCCAATCACCATAATAGATCTTTATAAATCATTTTCTAGTTTTGAAAGGAGCAAATAAATAATGAGTTACTGAACTTATTCCAAATACGAGAAAACAAACAAAACTTTCACAAGATAGTGCCTCCTTCAGGAGGGAGAGTTCTCTTGAAACCCTATTCCCCTCATTTTAAGCACATGCTTGACGACTCTCACTCTAAAAAGTTCAAAGCCATTCTCCAATACTCCATCATCTCAATACTTTTGGTTCTTTATGGCTTTCCACAATGACATTTACCAAATTTCTATAAAGATTTGCTAAGTCCATCAAAGAAACCTAGATCATCAGAACACTAGAAATTGTGTAGAAATACTCCATCGATGCGTTTTTACCATCCATTCAATCCACTACCACAATCACCAAAGGCCAACATTTTTCATATTTCTAGAAAGATTGCCTTAGAAAATAGCAAAGTGTAGACGGTAGAGTAACCAAGACCATCTTCTGTCCAGAATACAAGAAAAGGGTTAGCAAATCTCCATTGATGCTGTTTTTTACCGTTCATTCAATCCACTATCACGATCACTCCATGTCCAACATTTGGAATATTTTTAGTGTAGAGTGCATGATTTGATGTGAAGATGTATATGGGGGAATCTTCATTGAAAGAAGATCCTGTCCTCACCGTTCTTTTGCTTACCCTTCATCATTCAAAGGACTGAAAGGTTCGCGAGTTTTATATCACGTTTGGGGGTATTAAGTCTTTTGACAGACAATTCTAGGTCGAGTTCAAAGCGGAGGGTGGAAGCAAAGAATGCTTCCTCAACTACAATCAACAATAAAAGAGAACGATCTACTGCTGGTTCCTCAGCTCAGTCGGTGCTTTATTCTCTTCTTCATATATCATTACAGTACTCAAATCTTTGAATGAGACATACAGTGAAACCTGCATCAGTATGGTCACAAAGTAACTTCGGTCAAACCTTTTTTTGTCAAACACGCTATTCAGAACTAGAGGAAATATTGTGGATGATGGATTAGATTAGATTAGATTATATTTCTTTATTCATGTAAATTTACAAATTTGAATATGAATGATTAAAATCAAAACTATCAACATCACATAGATATATACAGTAGTGAACTCAGAAAGTACTATTTTTATAGTGCAAAGAATTATGTACAATGATCTCATTTGTATGATCTTAATGGTATTAACTAATGACAATCTAAGTGATGCAATTACATGAAATGGCGAAGTTTGGACAAGGATTCGTCCATTCTTGACACTTAACCAGTATGGACTGAGTAGACAAGATTCAGTACAAGAGAAATACACTCAAAAACAAGAATAACATGAAAATAATAATACTCAGAAAAAAGAAATAATACAATAAATATTCTCAGAATAATATGAAAAGATATCAAAATAGAAAATATATTAAAATTTAATCAAAATTATGCCCTACTCGAGATTTTTCGAATCAAGGGATTGTAGAATCCCGAGCAACTAAAATAAAAAGTTATTTTCCTTCTTGATCTCTTGATCTACATAAACAAAAAAGTGAGAATGATTTTTTTGTGAAAATGTTGCTTTTTCTTCGTGAATAAAGCTTTGTCTTTTTCATATAAAGTAGAAACTGAATTATCCGAAACACTTTATACTATTCAATCTTGGAATAGCGATGAAGAACGCACGTAATATTGGAAATAATAGTAATAATTATTGTTGCCAAAAATTCATCACTACAAAACTGGTATTTAGTAGTGACGACTTTAATTCTTTTTTTAGATATTGTGAACATAGCTAAGTTTATCATAGTATTATGTCGATAAATCATACTATTGCATGCTAACCGGTATTCTCGCTTCGCTTGCTCTAACCGTCTATAAAATGGGCTCCCTGGACACCCGGTGGTGAAACTTGTATAAAATCAAACCAAAAGTCTCGCTCTGCTGAATTATCGCATAGATTTTGCTTGTTAATCTCTTAGTTTTTCAAGTGAAACGTCTATTTTTTCCTATCTTTATAAAAATGATGAAATCCCGTCTTGGATCTCTACTTGAGACTTGAAACTTGAAACTTGTGCACCATTTTAACTTTTTCAATAGACTGGTTGATAAATCAGTGAGTCAGTGCTATTTGGCTTTCAGTACACAAGTGTTTTATTGAATTCTTGGATTTCTTATTCCAGAACGATCTGTATTGTTAATATCAACTTTTTGTTGTAAATTTAACGGTTTGCAGTCAGTTTTATATTGTGAATATATAATAAATGTACTCACATTCGGCCGAACGAATCTCATCTTCAAGGTCTTGATTTCAGGATGTTGGACCTCATAATAAGAATCTTTTAAGATAGTTAATTCAAAAATAAATTCTTCAAAGTTATTAATTTTTCAGTGTCGTTATACTCTAAAGTTTACACTTTAACCCTTCAAGGCATTGAAGATGAGATTCAATACCTCGAAAACGTTCGGCCGAATGTGAGTACATTTATTACATATTCACAATTTAAAACTGATTGCGAGTTGTTAAATTTACAACAAAAAGTTAATGTTCTATTGAATAACATGCAACACTAGAGAATAACTACAGATAATGTGTAAATACAGTAGAATTGGGAATAACAATTTCTTGTTGGTCGCACGCAATTACCAAACGTATATTCAGTTGAAAGGAAGTTAATACCGAGTGTATGAGGACAATATTCACATAGTAATTCTGACCACTACAGCAGTTCTAAGACAGTTCTGGTGTAGATGGGAATAACAAAGAGAAGCTCGAAATGAGACGTCAGTGTTTGGTAGGCCTAGACACTGTAGGAGAAAGTCGGTTTCGGTTGTTGGAAACTTGTTTATACTGTGGTTGTCTCTGGTAACCGCATACTCCCTTACCAACCAACCTACTGCCAGATATCCTCAGTCTACGTGTGTACTCCGATATATACATGTATACAACAGTGCTTGCAGTTTAAGAAGTATGTGTGTACTCCGATATATACATGTATACAAGTAGTACTTGTATTCAGTGGTTCCTAGTGTCTGCATCCAACTTGACCAACGAAAAGGGGTGAAGGGAGATTTCAGGGAGGGAAAAGAAGGGACTCGAGCACATCCTGCAATAGACTCAATACAAATCTGAAGAGAGAAACAACTGTCAGGATCAGATCTTGTATAATTATTTGTGAAGAACATGAATGTAATATAGCGCTGTAGTGTTGTGAATATATTTTCAGTCCAGTAACACATGAAAAGTTGTTTTGTTTTGAGGACAGTTTTTAAAACCAACTATAATATATTTTTCCTATAACTGCTCGTAAAGTAGTTCTTTAGGCACTGAAAACTGATTGTAAAATACCTCTTTACTGCTCGGCGAGCAGTAAAGTCAGCTGGCGTGCGAAAAAAGTACTTTACCGCTCGCCAGCTGTTTTTGATGTCTTCTCATTGGTGAATCACAAAATCCGTGAAATTCTCAAAACCTCCTTCTCATAAAAATGGCGCACGCTAAGCAAATCCGTGCACGCTAAAATTTGTGATGTTACAAACTACAAGCTTTTATTGGAATCCAGAGCTGCAGTTGTAGGAAAAAATGTATGTAATTCGCACGTACAGCTTCTTTATCGCTCTCGCAAAATTACTGCGCTCTGCTACATGTCGCGCAGTAACTGTTTTGACTCGAGCGATAAAGTCGCTCTTTACGCTCTTAATAAATCAATAACTATATTATGTTCTCAATTAATAGTTTACCCACTGTACTGAGTAAATAATACCATATAAAAAGTCTTGAACTATGCAAATGCTCAAGTTGATAGAATGGTGAAAGCGGGAACAAGTAATTAAATCTTCTTATTTTTATCATATAGTATGCTGCTTTATTAACTTGAAAACATGATCATGATTTAAAAGTAGAATAGTAGAAAAATAGAGGTTAGAAGTTGACTCTAAGGTATTAAGATCTCTTAGAACGCATTAAGGATTTCTAATAAGTTTAGGCTAAAAATTTGAAGAGTAAAATTTTGCTTCAGTTTAAGATACTGATTGATATTGAATAGTAAAATATTAGAGGCTGAAGGTTGGCTCTAAGAATGTTTTATGATCACCTAATACGTATCATGAATTTCTTTGAAGATTTTTTAATAGTAAAGAATTGATACCACTGATTGACTGACTAACTGACTGTAAAGGTTAAAATTTTGTATACATGTTCAGTTGATGCCTGACAAGAAAAGGTTTGAAAGTTGTGCCAAAATAAACGATTTTTCACCATTAATTTCCAGTTTCTCCATTACTACACGACCAAGTAATTTGTGCTAATCCAAGTTTATCGTATGGATTTTCTATTGTAAGGTCACCTTAGTATTTTTTCATAGATCATTCATAGAATTTTCTATTCACCTTAGTATTCTATCAACCTTAATGCTGATCAACAATTTGTTAGAAATAAGAACTTAGTATGATTAAAAATTTCCCTCGCTTTCTGGTAGATTCTGGGAGAAGTACCGTTTGCTAGACAGTTGAAGCAAACTAGTCAAATTATAACAAAGAGATAAACTGAGTTTTTATCGAGGTTGTCTCAATAAACCAATTATTTCGATTACTCTGATTCAGTCATTAGTGTTGATCAATGCTCTTTAATCAGCGCTATTCTCTTACTTTTTTATTCAAGATTTCATCTCAAATTAATCCTGAATGAGTAAAGCAAACTTCGTTTGTTTGATTCCAGCTCTTCAATAATCCTATAAGAAATGTTTAATATCCGATAAACGGAAAGCTAATTTATTGTCTGGCTTTTTCAAACAGGTTCTATGCTATAACGTTTAGTTTACAAAAGAATGTTATTCGTGAACCGTATGATAGAAGAGTCAGGAGAACTTTTCACTTTTCTGCCAGTTTGTTTTTCCGTCTGATTCAAACACTGTTCAACTTCATCGTTATTAAACGTCAGTAATAGAAGCACAGGTAAAAACGGAATAAGCCAAGCATTCTTTCGTTCCCATTATTTGCTGAAATCTGTGTTTTCCGTTGTTCCAGTGGAAGACTGAAGCGGGCGGTCTTCCGGTTCGTGAAATTCTAATTTAGAAGAATAATCGTGGCCGGAAATTTCGATTCATCTTTTTTTAATGCTATGTGAAATTTTAGAACCATACAAAAAAAAATTGTATTGATTCCCCAATAGATTTTGGAGTTAACGCAAAGAAAACTTATCCAATAATTGGATGTGATGACCAATGTTTTATTGGATCCAATGTTTTCATGTTATGTCCGATGCTTTATTAAATGTATGAATTTTTTCAATCAATATGTTTTCTATTTAGTTATTTGATGCGAAAATTCTTTAGAGGGAACAGGTAATATACCCAAAACTGCCTCCTTAACACAAATACAACATTCTAAATAGAGTAAACAACAAGCAAACTTTAGAGAAATTGAGAAAAAAGTGCTAAATACAAATATAAAGACAAAATGTGATGAGGAAGTTCTTATCTAATAAAATTACTGAACTATTGTGAGATAAATTTAAATAATGAACATGATGATGGAAGGGCCAACTATAAGTGGGACAGGAAAATATGCATAAAAGGAAAACAGAGAGAGGAGAGTAGTAGAAGAGCAAGAAAAAGAAAACGAAATTAATTTCCTTATTAATTCTGTATTCTCCCTTTATCATTCAGAGTGAAGAATCAGTGGAAAATCATGTTTTTCTCAATTATTCTCATCCCGTATCATGGAACTAAACATTTCTTTTTAATTTGAAAGATAATACAGTCTACTAAATATATATCTTTTTTTGCGTGTGAGTAAAACTTCCATCAAAAACTAGTGTTTTCCTGTATTATCCACATCATTCCTGGAGAAAAAAATACAAATTGAATTTTTTAAAAGAATTGATACTGTGTCAATAGAGTTGAATTTTTTATCATTATAAACCAAAGCTTTTCAATATGTAACACGTCGATGGCATTGCAATGAATTATTTTTATTTACGGATAGAAAATTATGTTTAAGATTTAAGTTTGGTTCAATTTTTTAAATATTTTCCTGTTTGTCTTCCAGAGTGAGCAGAAAAGGTTTCTTCAGCAGCATAAGCAGCGCACAGAGACCTACAGTAAAGCGGCTGCTACCATGAAAAAACACCGCAAGAAGCAAAGATCTACTAAGTCTGGATTGGCAATGGATAAAGAACTCAAGGTGAATATATAATATATATTCCGATTTATTATTCTACAATTAATTTTTTCAATATTCCCTGATAACTGGTATACGAAGTGATACTCATATCAGTTTAGATACTTACTCAGATAAGAGTATCAGTTTTTCGTCATTCAGTCGATTTATAAAAGTGAAAAATTTGATAAATTCATGAATTTCAGAAATTGGATCAATTCATGAATATTTGAATAAGAAATAAAAAAAATCTGTTTGAATATTAAATTATTTGAAAGTTTTATTTGATCATATATAATGTATGTGACAGCTCTTTTGGATTGACTTAATTTCTATATTTAACTAGTATAAATCGATAAATTCATTGATTAATTTTATGAAGAGACTAAAGTTATGGAATTTTGAATCAAATTTCCACAGGAACATTCAAATGCGTAATGCGTGTAGGCTATTCATGCTTCAAGTAATGAAAAATGAAGTCATCCCAATAAAAAAATTAATTAAATTTTAAATTTCATAATGAGTTGTCTCGTCAAGAATGAAATGTGGATACAAATTCCATTCTTGAATCAGGAAGTTTTTAAATTCCATTGTAATGAGTGCAATGCCTTGAATGCATTTCGAGTGATGAAGTCAGTCTTTTTCATAAGTTTTCTAACATAATCAGTGATTTTTTTTAATAAATTTTTTTTTATCAACGTCGAGCTATTTTCTTGAATTTTAATGTGATAGCTTAAATCTGGTCCTTTAGTATACTTGCTGCTGATTGTTATAAAAAAGTATTTGGTTCATGATGCCAAGAAGTTTCAGAATGTGACTAGACAAAGTTTCACACTCATGAGATTCACCCATGTATGGCGGGAAGCCTATTGAGTTCCTGCATGAGTAGTGGATTGCAATATTTTAATGAGAAAAGCATTCTCAGTATGGACTTGGACTAGCTTTAGTGAAAATAATTTTATATCATCAAGATCCTCACGTTGAAGATTGTAATACCTTATAGAATGTTTATTTTGTTTATATTTGAATGTTTATAGTAGTACATAATAATAATCAATTTCCATAGGCTTTGTGATTGTATGTGAATAGACTAAATTCATTTGAAAAGTTATTTAAATTTCAAAAACGTCATTTATATAGCTGATAAAGGAGTAGAACTGTTCAATCGACATAATATTGGATTAGAAATTTGTGTAATATGACTTGATACCTGATATTTTTTCAATTTTCACTTCTTTACAAAAAATCAAAAGATATTGTAAAAGTGCATTATTGAAATTTGCAAAATTCGCTAAAAATAAATTGTTCTGTTAAGCCATACCTCCAATTGACTCTAAAACCCTCGTATTAAAAGTGATACAGTCCTAATATGAGGCACTGCTCCAATGTCCTGATTGCAATTTATTTAGCACCTTCCTTAAAAAGATTGTAATTTTTTCCAGAGCATGCAAATTCTGGAGGAGGAACGTTCTAAATTGGATGCATTCTGCGAAGAAAGTTTGAAAAAGGTGAGTCTCCTTAATTGAATCTTAAGTAATATTGGGTTTCCCCAATAAATATTAGAAACATATAAGCTTGAAATTTGGAAGAAAAACAAACCAGGAGGAAAATGCAATGACTAATTATTCGAAATTATAGTTTTTTAATGAACTATCATCAATAAAGATCTTATTTTAGGCCAATTCTTGAATTAAATCTTGTTTTTCAATTTTCATTCTTCATTCATGAATAATTCTAATATAAATTTTATTTTTTCAGAATAGTTCAGATCTCAAATAAATAAGATTTCTAAAAGGTCTGGTATAATAATAGAAACGTCATCATCAATCCACTTCACGAACAGTAATAATGTATCACAAATTCCTGTTTTCACACAGCATACATGTTCCCAATATCGAGTTCACTAATATTCATATTACAACTTATTAAAAATATTAACTTCCTATAAATAATTATAAAAATATATCACTAGTAATTCTGTGAACAGTAGCCCAAGAATAAGGGTGCTTACACAGAAGAACATACTAGATTTACTCAATGGCAATCATTACCGCAAACTTAAACACAATCATCAGAACTAACTCTTGGTTCAATTTGCATAGTCGATTGCCCACAAAAATTAATTCTGTATCACATCACCAGGGCTGTGTTTCTGTTTTCCAGATAGCTGATTTTTCAAATCAGATGAGGTTTCACATGTCTGTTAGTTGAATTACGTAACAATATTAATTAAATTTTTATAATATCATTAACTAATTAAGCACTTGTTATTATACTTCATTTAAATTTAAGAAGTGATTTGTTTCTTTCAAATAAATATTTTATTCTCATGAATAATTACTCAATTCATATGAAGGCTCAACCAGGTGAATGAGAGAGCCCGAGGGCTATCTTTAAATCTGATTTCTATTGCGTATGATGGAGGAGCTCCTTTAAATTTTAGATTTTTTTAGATCTTCACATCATAACAATTTCAGAATAAATGTTCATAAATTACAATATCTAATAATTACTTGCAAGGAAACATCCTGTGCGCAGGTAAGAGTTGCTAATATTATACATAAGCAAAAACCTTAATGAACTGTCAAAGAAAAAATAATACAGAGATTTTAAATAAATACCAAGGAGAAAAAAAGAGAGAGAGAGAGAGAGAGAGAATCAGAAGGTGAAAATGAAAGAGAAAGAGAAGACGAAAGAGAATAATATTATATGTTTAGAAACTTATATAGAATTTATAAAGAATCTTATATGTTTATAAACGTTTTTGATGAAATAGCTTAATCGAAATTTGTGGCGAGAGCAGTTTTGGACTCTGGTCTGTTGCATGTTTTCATTTATTGTTACTTTCTCTATATAAATAAAAAAAAATATATAAATATATATTACAATAGAAAAAACTTCAGAATAAAACTTTATAAATGGGAAGTTATACCAGAGACAAAACCTCCAAGAGTTGGAACAAAATGGAGTGAAGAGAGAAAAGCTGAATTCGCCCTAAAAATGAAAATATGGTGGAAAAACAAGAATAACAAGTCGAAAAAATGAACCATCTTTACTCAGTGTCTTCCTCTTTGGGAGTTTTACGACGACTAATAATAATAATAATAATAATAATAATAATAATAATAATAATAATAATAATAATAATAATAATAATAATAATAATAATAATAATAATAATATCGTGTGACCTGGCTGGCTCAGGTCTGGTGTCAGAGTTATCAGGTCGCACCTGAATAAGTTCAGGGCCTCTGACGTGACTTAACGACTGTTTTTTAGGCAGCCGGGACCGACAGCTTAACGTGTCCTCCGAAACACGGGAGTGGCCCGAGGTAAAAACTTTCGGTCAGAACTGGGATCGAACCCGGGACCTTTGGGCTAGCAAACCAGCACTAATAATAAAATAAATATATTATGTATAGAAGAAGGCCTGAGTGCCTTTTTTTCCTTTTATATAACCTTTAAATGTCGAGAATCCTTACACATACATCGCTGGGCATCCCTTAAAGGAAGATCCATAACAAATTTCATTGAATTTGGTCCATGCTTTTAGCCGTAAATGCGTTACAAACAGACAGACAAATGCAAAACGGTCGACTTGAAACAGAGACATCTCTTCTTTCGCTCAAATAACAATATGAAGAACAAAACTGAAATAAACCTGATATTCACCTAAACCATACATTTTGTCCGATTGCCGTTCTGGTATCAGTAACCTGATTAATTCTACGAAATAATATATTTATTTAACCGATTAATTCGATTGTTTTGAGAATAGCCAGCTGCTGACCTTGTGTGGCTTAAATCAACCAAAGCGTTCACTAATTTCCAAGTCGATTCTGCTGATTGTTTGTCAACTAGCCAGTTAATTGATTTGGCTCATCAATATTCATGCTTTAATCTGTGTATTTTCCAGCTGGTCAAGCTCACTTAATGGATCCATCTTTTGAGTTCGACAGTTGTGTGTTTGGTTGGCCCTTGCACGTGCAAGGGAAATAGTGAATCAGAATGTCTGAATCAGCTATCGCACTATAATCGACTTCCTGAATGAAAATAATTGATTTTTAAATGGAAGGATGGTAGGAAGTGGGGAGAAACAGGGTGAAATATTGTTTTTTTTAATTGCTGATGATGCCCACATGAGTCCGAGACTTGTGCGTGGGTAATTAGGTGAATAATTACACATAGATGACAGAAGGAGGAGCGGGATTCGAACGCACGACCGCTTAAACGACAGCAAGCTGAAGTTGCGATGCCCCAACCAACTGCTCTAAGCGGCCCATTATGTACTCTTACTTATTTTCTCTTAGTTAGACTATTTATGAACTTACCTTGTTTCTTCCTCAATTGTGAGGCTTTTTAAGTGAATGATATTCAAGTATCTCTTGAAACAAGGAAGCCTCAAGTTAGGTCTATAAACACGGGCCTTAGCTCTACCTGTTTTTCATCCATTTTATTCTGAAAAATCTTGGATTCGTTTCTTTTTATTCCAAAGCATGTAATAATAATTATTAGTCTCAGATTTTCTCCCATCTGTTAATTTAATTCTTAATTCATCAATTATTTAATTTTTTTTCTCTCCCTTTTTCTCCTCTATAGATTTTATAATTACCGCTATAATTTCAATCTATTTTTCATTCATTTCCAGGCTATGTAACCTCTGCATGCACTATTTGGTTTTAATTTTATTTCTCTTTCAAATTTTGTGCATTTTATTTACTCTTGTAATTTTTTTTTCTTTATACATAGGATTACGTTTTATTCAATTTTCTTGATTTTGTTATTATTGTATGCGTGATGGAAGTGAATAATGGGATTATCCTGTATGATTCCGTATTTGTATTTTCAACGATATAATAATTTTTTAATGAGATATATATATTCGGAATAGAAGGTGGCTGAGAATGAAATATTACTAATAAAATATAACAAAAAATCAAATATAATTGAATGATTTAAAAATTTATTTCCGTGTTTAATCGATTTCATCTACGTAATTTCCTAAGCTTACAACTTTCGAGATATTTTTGAAATACATTTGATGAGAGAACTGATCATTCCAATCGATTCCCACTCCATATCTATATTATGGAATCTTCTAAAACTAGTTCTGTACTGGTCTTTTGACTGGGACAGTACTGCAACATGATCAATTTTTTGCATTCAACCCATTGCTCGGATACAGATTGCTAATGTATTAGCAATACATCAAAAACATCAAAATATACATCTGTTATCAGTCCTACATTCATTTTGTTTGCTTTCTTATCAGGATTTCTAAAATGAGGCGCGGAGCAGACTGGAGAAACTTTTTTCAGGAAATGGTTTCTTGAAACATGAAACTGAAGTTGCTTGCAACAGATAGATAAGATTAATATAGGTAGGTGCACACAGCGTTTTGTGATACTTCAGTTTCATTTATTTGAGGAAACGGGGTTTCAAGAAATTCTTTAAATCGGTTTCCTGTTGCTTCAGTTTCACGTTTCATCAGCACATGTGCACTTCACCTTTTCACCATCTGCAGGTGAAAAAATAAATCAGCTGCTATGGCAGATTCCAAGCCAAATTGGTTGAAGCAGTAGATAAACATCAATGTCTGAACAATTTTCACATGAAAGAGTACAGCAACAGGTCAGCACTCAGAGCTAATCTCCAGTTGGCGTCCTTCTTTGTTATTAGTGGATCTACTAGTACTAATAAGCAATCAAAAAGTCCAAGAAACATCCTAAAAAATCCTTAAATTCATCAAGACTTCTGCTTAATTCGCAAGCTACAACAAAACAGCCGATCCCTCATCAACGGGTGAACCCAGTACTTGCGTTTTTTTCTTATTTCTTAGCCACCACCACAACACAAGCGCATCGCCGTCAGTATCCATCACGAAACTGATGGAAACCCGTTGCTTCTGTGTGCACTTTTCATTGAAAAGGTTTTCTTGAAACGCATAACATGAAATCAGTTTCATAAAACAAGTTTCTACAGTGTGCACCACGCCTAACTCACGCGCATTGAATTTAATTCCAATAATGACTACTCTCATCTTACTATACTACATCATTTATGTCACCATCTATTATAGTATATCATTATATGATTTTACCGTACCATTCTCATCATACCTATTCAGTGTCTATTCAGAGAATATTAAGTTAATATTCAGAGAATATTAAAATTTGAGAATGGAAGAGGTTTTTTAATGATAGTGCTTACAATATTACAAAATTGGCTAAAGATAATAAATCTTCAAGGCACGATTGTTTTCTCCTTCGATTTTCTTTCAAAATGTAATCAGTGTTGCCGGGCTGCTGATGTTTGACTATTCCACTTTGAAGGAAAGGAGAAGCAACAGCTTATAAGCGAGCATCGACGCTTTCCACGTTGGAAATATTCCAGAGGGAAATATTTCCCAGCTTGGAAAATTCCCCGGCTCGCGAAACTACCCGGTACATCTCGTTACTTATCCATTCAGAAATATATTTCTCCTTTCTTTTCTTCGCTTTTCTCTGCCAAGAAGAAGTTTTGCTCCTTTTCAACTCTTGCTTTTTTCATGCCGCTTTATGAAGAAAGTTTTCCAGACTTGCACATTTCCCCTCCTCCATCTTCCTCGTTACCCCACCAACTTCATTCTCATTTCTTTCTACTTTCATTCCAACTTCTATAGAGAGATATTCTTTTGCGCTGTCCAAACAGTTTTGCTGACTGGTCATCTATTCTTGTTTCGCGCGCCCACATTTTTCTGTTTTTCTTGGTGGTAGCAAAGTCACCCCTTTACTTGCCAAAATAAGTAAGGGTCTCTTCCCTAAGGTCAAATTTTATCTGATTTTATCTTGTATGTTATGTCTCCTGGTGGTCATGTATGGAAGAAGCGTGGGCTGTCCAGAAATCCTGATAAGAAAGCAAACAAGATGAATAAAAGTGAAATAACAAGGATATATAATAAAATATGTTGTTGACTCGAGATTCTTAAGTTTGAATCTCACTCTCGAACTTTTTATTTACGAAGTTTTGGATGAAGGCTATAGACCAAATTTTTGAAAACCCTTAAATGAACAGAACCATCTGTCATTATTTTATATCATAATTATATCTATCATAATTATATTTTCTATCATAATTAATATGAAGAACATTACCCTCCAACATTATTAGTCAAGCACTTAGGCTTTCCTCTTACTGAAAGCAACTTGGTGACAGAAACGCAACGCAAACTGGAGTTTTTCTTCCACACCATTCAGTTTTCCCCTCTTTTATTGGAAGTTGAAGCCCACATAGGTCTGAGATCTATGCGTGGTTAATAAGTTGGACCACAGTTTTAGGTGGGTTCCAAACCACCGGGAAGTGATTTTACAGCAGAGAACTGAGTCTTTTTTGCTGGCCAATCCAATCGGTCACCCTTACAAAGAGCGCCCAGGAGTTTCGTTGCTTATCTCTGATTGAACTGATACCTGCTACGGCACTCGGCTATCACTTCCTATTTGAATGAGTTGTTCATAGTGAGATGATAGCAACCCGACTTACCCGACTAGCGTTCATTCAACTCTATGTGGTGTGAAAAAGCAACTACAGTTTGTATTTAATGCCATCACCAAGTTTTTTTTTAGTGCAGCCTTAACTACAAAAACTTTCATTTGAAGTTCGATTCCACGTGATTTTTAGTGTTCCATCGAGGGAATTTGTATACTTACACAGTGGAGAATCTAATTCTCGAGGACAATTATTATCATTGTAAAATGAGAACATGCTGCGGAATAGTTTATTACAGATTGAATATACTGCAGTTCCCACATAAATTAATAAGACAGTCTTATTGGTCACTTCTGGCTCCCTTATCTTTCGCACACCCTGATACGACTTCCACTGGCTGAATCCTCTCCCTCCCACGCCCCCTCCAAGTTCTACACCCCCTCTCGATCATCAACATTCACCACCTTCATTAAGGCGAGCGCTATCATTTTTTTGGCATGCTCGTTTGAGAACTTGAAGCTTGTTCTTAAATTAAAACTGCCACTAATGCTCGATCACTACCTGAATACCACCAGTCGACAGCTTATGTAGGATTTTATGATGGTGATTATTATCGTCGATTATTGTTTGCTTGACTGCACAACCACCCTAACTCTGTAATGATGATGAGTCCTTCAAAGAGTATTCTAAGTTAATGGGGCTTGGGTGTTGATAATAAGGTGCATAATACTGCAAGCAGATTTATATTTAAACCTTTCTGGGGGTCAACACTATGGCATTTCCCTTTGGCCAGTGGTAGGTTGAAGAAAATAAACTCAAAAATATTAGTCAAGACCAATGTATAATGTAGTACATTTATTTTTCCGGTGGTTCGGAACCCACCAAAAACTGTAGATCCAACTCATCGATCACCACCATCCAATTCATTACCCATGCTCAGGTCTCAGACCTATGTGGGCTTCATCCTTCGAAAAAAAACTTGATCATGTGGGTTACTATTCTGGACAGCAGCTAGCCATCATTCCATAGGGAGGGGGTAAAGAAAAATGACTCAATATTACCCATGCATGTGATAAATATCAATTTCACTTGAAATTTAATTACAAAAAAGAAATTTTCTTTGTGAAGAACTGTAACTTCAACTTCCCTTACTCGATAGATTTATAATATCACACATTTTACGGATGCTATTCAATATTTTTTATAAATGATCTGAATTTTCATTAATGATCTAATAATTTTCATTAATTTTTGTTTTAGGCGATGACTCAGGAACGTCGAAGATATGGCTTTGTACTGGAACGACAATGCTCCTTGGCCAAACACTACCTTGCATATCACTCAACCGGACATACAATCTACCAAACTCATGTCAATGACTGGCAAGAAATTGCCAAAACTCGCGAGTTTCTGCCAGAGGCTGTCGAACAGATGTTTTCTGCTAAACTGAGGGTGAGAGTCCGTCCCTACTTTAAAATAATTATGTCATTCCTATATAATAACAAAATAATATTTCGTCCACCACTTTTTGTAATATAATAGATAGGTAACTTTGAAGAGAAGAGCTGGCCAATAAATATCCGTTTCTGAACTATAAATGTCTTCAAATATGGAATAAATTGTAGATTTTTGTAAACACTCTGTATAATATAATAAAGCAAGTCTCATGTAAGATAAGAAGGTAACTGAACGATTTATATGCTCCAATAATATGATTGAGCTTTCACACTTCACATTTGAAAAGCTGTAACCTTGAATATTCTATGAGTTATTCCAATATTAATGTGTGAGAATATTGATATTCATAAATTATTTTGAAAGAATTCTCACTTTTTTTCAAGTTAAGAAAAACTAATTATCAGAGAGAATGGATAAAAGTGTTTGAGTAGATGAAACTACACCTCAAAACAGAAAAGCTAATTTAATATCTGTCCCAATGATTTTATTATTATTATTAATATTGATATTATTATATTATTATTAATATTATTCATATTAATAAATATTATTATTATTATTATTATCATTAGTATCATTAGTAGTACTATTACTAGTAATATTATTAATAATAGTATTACTATTTTTTAGTGGCATATCCTTTTTCTATTGTTTCAACTGTTTTGCGGTACCGCTCTCTTAGCAAATCACAGCTCCACTTGTTTCATTCTACAACAAATTCAATTGAGTTCTATTCATTTTTCCAAACCTGATAAAATTAGTATAAGATACAAAACAATTTGCTGATATCGTGCATGTTACAATTTCATAATACATAGCTTTGAAAGGAAGACCCACAATGATATAGATATGAGTGTTTTCCCATGGTATGATATAATTCGAAGAATCCATTATAAAATGAAAAAATCTCAAAATACTCAAGATACTTGAAGCTACTTCTGAACTACAAATAATATAAGTGTAAAATTGAATTTGTAGTTTGAAATATAAATTTAATTAGATAGAACACTATTAAACATATAAGAAATAATTACTAACCCGGTGGTTCGGAACCCATCTGGAACTATTGGTCCATTATCCATAGCATCATTGCATCATTGTCCATTATCCATAGTGTCATTATTCACGTCAATTGATTGAAGAGACCAATAATATTTATTTTCTTTAATAATATGAGAAGCGTCTCAAAATTTTCTCGATACTTCCCGGTGGTTCGGAATCCATCTAAACTGTAGGTCGAAGGCATCATTCACCATCATCCAACTCATTACCCACGCATAGGTCACAGACCTATGTGGGCTTCATCCTCAATAAAAAAACTTCTCGTCCTCTTTTTTCTTCTCCTCTTTTTTCTTCTCCTCCTTATTCTTATCCTTCTCTCTCTCTCTTTTATCGTCATCTTCTTTTCTCTTCTTCTCCTCCTTATTCTTATCCTTTTCCTTCTCTTTTATCATCTTCTCATTTTTTTTCTCTTATTCTTCTTCTTTGGATTATTCGCTGTGAAAATGAAAATGACTCTCCCACCACTGTTCTCCCTAAATTTCTGTGTTGTTGGAAAAGGATGGAGTAGAAAAGATTTTCGGAATCATTTTTTTTTCGGAAAGATTTCTCTTTTGTGGTTATGAGTACTTTATTTTACAAAAGTACTGATAGTTTCTTTCTTAATCGTAATGAATTGCTCAGTAATACAATGACAAAATGAAAGTATTGAAACCGCTCTGGGTTTCTCACGATGGTAAGATTTACATTAATACTTTCACCGGCTTTTTGAGAAAAATGTATTAATCATTTTCCATGGGCTAGTTGTGTTTGCCTTCCTTCAAAATATTTGTCTTGGCTGGATGAACTATTTATTTATTGCCAAAAATCAGACATAGGCCTACATATGTAGAATAAAACAAACAGAAATAATAATAATAATATAATTATATAAAAGAAAATATACCTAAGTTTCTTATGAAACAATTTTGTATTGAAACCGGTATTGAAACAATTTTCGGCACTGCCAACATTAGATAACTTGTGTGTTGGCAGTGAGTCGCAGTTGATCACTCTCATTTCACTTCTTATCAAAACAAGGAAATGAAATAACAGCTGTTACCACAATTTATTAAAGTACACCAAATAATGAGATACATAAAGAAAAAATATTCATAGACCATATCGGTAAAGAATTCCAGAAAACAAAAGTTATATGTGAAAAACTATAAAATACTCATGAAATAAAACTCATAGTTAAACTAAGTTCTACTTTACTTCCTCTACTTTTCTACTACTTCCTCTGCTTTTCTTCTCTTCCTCTTCTTTCCTTCTATTTTTCTCTTCTTCTCCTTCTTACCTACTACCTCCTTTAATCCTTTATTCACCAGCGCTAAAGTTTCGTCTACAGAGCATCTAGACTTTTATATATTTGATAATTTTTCCCTCAGCAAATCTGTTTCTGGTCGGAAGAAGACGGTGGTCCAGGATCGCCCAGGATGGACGACGACCGAATCTCGCTGTCGAGTCAGCTACGCAAGACCAAGTCAATGGACGCTTCCTGTCTGGACGTCAGAACTATGAACGACATATCGAGTCCGACTCTGAGTCCGCACACGCCTCTCACACGCGCCAAGTCCGATTTCAACCTGACCGCCTCCACTCACTCGCTTGCTCAAGAAGTGGACCGCAGTAGTAACAGTCCGCCGCCACGTCCCAAGTCCATGGCCGCTGCCGACTCGGGTGGCTGGGAGAATCCTCTGGCCAGAGCTCTCTATGCCTACTTATCCAGTGGCGAAAACCAGCTCAGCTTCCTCGAGGGAGACGTTATAGCTTTGATGGGTGGGTGTAAAATCTTACAATCTAATACAGTAGAGCCTCGATTATCCGCGCAATTCGGTGGCAAGGGCAACGGGGATAGTGAAAATCGCGGATAACCCGAAAAAGACAAACACTTTGGGGAAAATACGAAAAATATATTTTACTGTTAGAACTATGTGTTTTTGTACAAGAAACATGATTACTAAAACTGAAACATGATTTTAATCTTTTAAAATATACATTACAGCAGAAACCTTCTCTCTACATCTAAGAAAGAAAGTAAGAAATTTATTTACAGGAATAAAAACAAACAACACAAAAGCTTACAAGTTACAAGAGCAATTGTAAAAAAATGACTAAAGTTGTGTAGCTTCACACAAATAAATAGATATTTTACTGTAAAAAGAAAACAAGCCCAACAGATTTAAAAAAAATCCAATTAAAGGGCTTGCTACACTAATAAAAACCATAGCACACCACTTGATAGTACATAAACATAGACTCGCACCTAGTATTTAAAAAATATATTTATAAATGAATAGATATTCCATTATATCAATTTAGAAAAAAATCTGGATCATACATCACAATACAAAAAACGAAAAAAAGCTTACCTATTCAAAGAAAATGAAAATTACAGTCTCATTTACATTAAAAGGTTCCAAAATTCATACACATAAAATTCATTGTCACATGGTTAGATGCAAAACATTATGAAAAATGGAAATTCATTGAGAAATATGATTGTAGCCAAATAAAAATCAATAATTAATCAGGTATTGCTCGAGAGCAGGCATGCCTAAAACATACCGGTGACAACACAACAACCACATCATCTGCCATAGAATTGAAAAGTACAACAGAGGATATGTAAATCGAAGAACAGTAAAGAAAAAACAATATAATGTACTGTCACAAAAAGTGTTCAGTTACGCCTTCCCAAAAATATCAGTCACTCGTTTCTTGCTTCTTGCTCTGGAAAATTAAAATTTTATTGAAAAATGTTTTTTGTGGCACTCGCGGATCATCCGCCCGCGGATATTCGGGGCTCTACTATTAAAACTGATACTGTATATCAATTAAATATATGATTTTCATTCACTTTTACTGGGGATACTGGAGTAATGCTTATCACTTCTGAAAAGAAGCTTCGTCAGTCTATTATTTTCAGAAGTGGAATGTATCCAGTATCTCCAACATAAGTGAGTAAAGTCAAATTAAATTGAATATTTAATAGAATATATAATCGAATCAAATTAAATATTAAATTGATATACAGTGTCAGTTTTGATATTACAAATTAGGAATTCTTGTATGATAAAATAGGTAACTTTTCGATGGATTAGCTGCACAGGAACTCACAAATAGGTTCTTCACACCTGTACACTTGAGCTGCACTTAAACCCTCAACCAACTAAGTCTAACTGTTAGTAAAGAACAGCAAATTTGATTTTATTTAAATGTTTCCATAAATATGGGTATGTTTCTTTCTATACTTCTTAATTTGGTCTGGGATATTATTATTTTATTTTAAAAGTGTTCTGAAATTTGTTGATTAACACTGTGCAGTAGCCTTATTGCCGAATTGACGTTCACAGACTGTCATTGCATTTCTTTGTTATTATTTATCTTGTACTGAAGCAAATATTCTTATTTCCTATAGATTACATTCATCAAAAAATATAATTAAATTAAATAACACCAAAAATACATTAACTTCAAATAAATAAATGTATGTAGTCATAATGTATTCATGTAACTATAAATAAATGTAGTAGTCATAAACTTATTGTCATGAGTAAGTCGTAAAGTGAGTACATCCAGCGAATTGAACTGAATTTTACTGGAATGTTAAAATTCAGAGCGTATGCTGTTTTCAACGTTCATCGATTTCGTCAGAACATCGATATGTTATTTAGAGAATATCATGAGACATGAATCACAATTTTTCTATACATAATCTTTTTCCAGACTAGAAAGAGTCTACAGTTTCCATAAATCACACTATCATCATTTTGTATAATTTCAATGATATATTTTAATCCAAAACTCCATCCATAACAATTATTCGATAAGTAATGTATTATGATTCTTGTGTCGCAGGTGAAAGAAATAAGGGATGGCAATTTGGAGAAAACCTGAGAACTCAACTAAGTGGATGGTTTCCATTGGCTTATACTGAAACGCTCATAGATGCAAATGAGACTGGAACGTAAGTGTACTTCTCACTCTCCTTCTTGTACTTTTATTTCACGAGTTTCACCAGATAGGTATATCTGGGTTGAACAACATATCCTATCTAGAATTTGAATATGTAAAAGACTTATATAAATCAAACTATGGGGAAATTTTTTTCTTTTTTTTTTACCATAGATGACTTCAAATATTTGAGTGAATAAGATAAATAATCATGAATAAGTCAGATTGTGCAGTAATCAAATTGTCTGTCTGTTAATGTAGTATGTAAAGAGATCGAAGGTAGTGCGAGAGTTCATTTTTATTCATTTACTTATCTATTCATTCATTTATTTATTTATCCATTAATTAATTTATTTATTCATTCATCCATTCATTTATTCAATTATTTGCAATTAATAGAATTTAAATCAATTTGAAGTTCACTATAATCAGAATAATAAATTATTGTATTATTTGGCAAATATGGTTTTTTGCAACGATTTTAATAATGACTGTTTTTAAGCCACAAGTAAGATGTAAGGTAAGACACGAGTGAATCAGCTGATGTGACTAACGCATAACACTGTTTTCGACACAGTTTTGAAGAAATTCTGAATCCTGATTGACCTAGACCGACTTTGAAAAGTGGCAGTAGCGTTAAAATCATAATTTGTTGTGACACAATGTAGCTGGTAACAACGAAAATACCCCTCATAATGGATTGAATATTTTAATAATCGAAATAATAAGAGTCTGGCATTGCTGGCAAGGAAATCAAACAAAAAACTAGATGGACACAACATATCTTCAAATTTCGTGGTCCTCGCTCTCTTTGTCAGACTCCCAGAGTCGTATCGCAGTGACAGTGGTGATCAGGTCAACTTCTATGATAGATGAGTTGCTGTTAACATCACTCCGTACACAACGACAATCGCTTTTACACAATTGTCATCTACGAACGATGAGCTGCTGTTACCGACACGACGAGCGGCATCACTCCATACACAATGACAATCGCTTTTACACAATTGGCATTGCTTTCTAATCTATTATGTCTATTACGTAGCCGTAGATAAAAATCGTCATATTATTATTTGCTTGTATTCACAGTCTTATGATTGAATAAAAGATGAATAAATTATTTTTGTATTGCCAGGAATTCGTCCCCGCAGTCGCATCGGCGCCAGGACTCGGTGGACACGGTGCAGGGAGGATTCGGCAGCGGCTCTCCTGGCGGAAGCAGTCCCGGTAATCTCCCCCACCCCCGCACCCTGGCCACCCCTGTAACTAGGTTCGGAGACACCCTTGCCTTCAGACACAATCACCAGGTAGGTGATTGATTCATCTTTGCATCACCTCTAGATCACTATCCGCTATCCTAATCATATTAGGAGAGAACCCTTAGTACCTTTTTACTATAGTACCTTTACATTAGTACAGTAACCTCTAAGTACATGCTTTGTAACTGCTTGTATTCCCATTAATTATAGTAGATTTTCATCAGTAGTTTGGATTGTTATTAGATTGTGAACAGACTACCATTTTAAATCAGAGTATAATCCTGTTATCGATGAATAATTTAAGAAATTGGTAATTTCTGATTGATGTAGAATTTTCAATTCCACGTCATCAACTTTGTTCACTTTATTTGAGAAATACTATAAAAGTCAATTGAGACTGTTAAGAAATTGGTATTTTTTTTATTGATGTTGTGGAATTTCAATTCCACGTCATCAACTTGATTACTTTATTTGAGAAATACTATAAAAGTCAATTGAGACTGTTAAGAAATTGGTATTTTTTTATTGATGTTGTGGAATTTCAATTCCACGTCATCAACTTTGTTCACTTTATTTGAGAAATACTATAAAAGTCTATTGAGACTGACTTTTTATTCTCAGTCATTCCAATTTGTCAAAGACGACACATTCAGTTGTTTGAATTGATTGAACTCTCTTGTATATGCTGCATAATAAAAAACAGTGAGTGCAGATAAATTTTGTTCCGGCACTCAATACAGAAATGATTGTGCCCCATCTTTACATGTGTTTCTATCTACTTGACCACTACGGCAGCTCTTGAAGCAATTAAATAAATATCTTAATAATATAGCCATTATTAAAAATTGAATGGATATTTGAAATATATAATATTTCAAAGAATTTCTTAAATAAATATTTTCACATAGAGCGCATATTAGGTTAGGTTATGATAGCATGTTGTTATGATAACATGTGTCCTACATGTTATGGAAGAATATCCACTCAGATATCTGATCACGTACTCATTCAATACATTAAACCTGCTATCAACCCTGCTTCCCATCAATCAAGAGCAGACATATTGTTAATTTCATGGAACCACAGAGTTAACCAATGTTAGCAAGTTGCTGGTGATCCTTTGTATTGGCTGATGAGTTTATTAACAGCGCAAGGTGTTAATCATAGGCTGTATGCTGTTCACTTCCCTTGTAAACCTATTGAAAACATCTGTTACACGCTATATACAGTCAAGTCAGCGTTTATACCTATGTACTTCGTACTATATAGGCATTTTCATAGAGCTACAAGCAAGTCATAGCCCGGTTGAAGCCATAATGGATTGCGCTTCGTCAAATGATCTATTATTATTGCGTCGGCGACATGTAGGTTATTAGTAGTAAGGGAGCGATTCTCCTGGTGGTGAATGGGCCTTGTTGTAGACTGTTGGCCCATATAAATGCAGCCAAAAGCCGGTTCACACTGTCTAAATGAAACAAACGTTGCCGTACCGAGAACTTCTGTCAGTGATCTTGCGTTGAAATTCCGTAGCGTTTACACGTCTCTGTTATAAGATTTGTTTATTATGTGTGTCATGTGACTTAGGAAGTTAGTTACAGGAATTTCTTGATCCCTTGTTTTGGCTGTTAGGATTATTAACTACTCAAAACGTTATCATTAGCATACCGTACTTCGAAGTTCATATGTTATAAATAATAACTTCAAAACTTCACTTTTCTCTGCATTGAGAGATATTTTTCCAGCAAATTTTAAAAATAAGTGAGTTTATAGGTTGATAAACTCATCTGTGGTTGCCTATTCAACAGGAGATTTATATTTGTCAGTGGGCGGATATATCAACATAACATGCGATGATATTGACGATAATATGTGTAATGTTATCGATTGAAACAGAACCCTTAAAATGATAGAAAAAATTGTGAAATTGATCAAGAAGTGTTTTTGAGGAAAGATAGGGAAGAGATAGATAGATACTTATTGTAGGCAATCGCTACAAGGCTTATCGTCTTTGGTAACATGTATATCTTCAAAATTATAAAAACTAAATAATTACATAAAAAATGTTATTTTTAATGGACCTTCAAATGAGTTAATTAAATTTGAAATTGCTAATATTTCATCTTAAATGAAAAAATGGTTAATGTCTACAAACACCATAACCCCCTAACTTTAATAATACAACAGCCAAAACTATTGAACCCAGAGAGAGATTCAGATTCAGATAGCTTTATTCGAGTAAAAGTACAATTCATATGACTTCTGACTATTACCTTACAATGAATGACATGACCTAAATTCATGGAAGATAGATAAAAAGTAGATACAAGACGATACGTTACTATTACACTGTTTTGTAAGTTAGATTACTGACATTAATAAGAATATTTTCATAATAAATGAATTGTAATATCAAGGTGATGCATTTACACAAAAGGGTGGAGCTAGGGCAAAATAGCCCTATCTTACACTCAACCTACAAAGAGAGAGAGTGAGAGAGAATTCAGAAGCTTAGAGTTGATAGTTGTGAAGACGTTTTTCTGGAGTTCTGCTGTTCATCTGAAGAAAACGAAGTCAAAGAATGGAAGAGTATTGAGAAAAAAGACTTTGGTCTTTTTGGCCTATTTTTATTGTAAATTAAAGTATTTTCAATAGGGTGTTGGTGATAAATGTGCATTTATGGTATTAAATATTCTGAAGGTGGTAAGATGAACTCTTGGAAAATATATATAATATTCAAAAATTGAGATAAATAATCAAAGATTCAACCAAATTTTAACTAGAGATTCCAAACCTTTGGTTAGTTCTAAATTTCCCTCGAAAATTTTACTCTCAAGCACAATTACCGATTTATTTTTATTTTAAAATATTCTTGGAATAACAATTTTGTGGAAAATCTGAAGGGGTAGATTAGAGGGCAGGAAATTGCGTAACACCTAGAGTGAAGTTTACGTGAAATTGGCGCAACGGAAATTAACAGATGTTAGAACGGTGCAAAAAACGAGTGATGTCAGGTTAGAGGTATCTGGGTGATAGAGTTAGAGGGATGCGCACGTATCTGAATCTCTTCTCTGTGCCTGACAAGGCTCGTCCCCAGGCGAACATTATGCCTAAATGACTGGCTGCCACGGGGAACACCCAATTAATATTATTACTGAGGGAATTCGAGTACCAGAGAGCTCTGATACATGGCCAGTAATTGACCGACCGGTGTCGGTCTACATTGGTCTCCTCCCCCTCATCAACCTCCTCCTCCTCCTCTTCCTCCTCCTCCTCCTCCTCCTCCTTCTCCTCCTCCTCCTCCTCCTCCTCCTCACTATTCCTCCTCCCCATTCCTCCTCCTCATCCTCCTCTTTCACCTACTCCACCTACTCCTACTGCACCTCCTCCTTCACTACCACCCCACCACAAAATCGAGGCCTGACTCTTGCCTATGCAAACAAGGTGAAACAAAATGGTCATGGGATGAGTGTGTGTAAAGGGACCTGTCATTTTTTCAGGGCATCGGGTTCGTATAGGTTACTTGACACGTGTTGCTCCCAAAAAATTACTGATTTATTAATGGAAAAGATTCAACTTAATTGGATGATGATTTTTGAAAAGGTTGAAATTAGATTTCTCCGAAATTAATTTAATATGTTGTAATCAAAGTGGAAATAACATATATCGTTTTTTCATTATGGCTTCAATAGCTTACGAAATTTTCAAAATCCTCTCTCATTCTAGTCCTTGTAGTCTTCGACTACAGCCTCAACTATACATGCGTCAAATTTAAATTCAAATTCCTTTATTGCCACAAAATTTATACAAACAGAAGTTGATACAACTAATTTATTAGAGTAATTACAGAATAAAAATGTTTCCTTTAAAATATTTGGCACCAACCAGCAGAAGAATTAACCTTGTTCGCTGGTGGGAGTAATACAGTTCAAACCTAATAAGAAAGTTGGCCCTTAGAAGCCAACCTCTTATATCAAGCAGAAAGCGAGAGAAAACAAATTGAATAAAATAAACAAAAGAACGAATTGCATGTTTGCCGCGATAAATAAGTTGGTCAATGAGTCATTGGTATAGCCTATTATAGATTCTTGTATTGACATGATAACTTGAGAAACGAACTGTTTTGACAGAAATGAGCTTGATAATAGGCTTTCAATTCACCATTATCATGGAAACTTGAACAGTATGTTGCGCGGATGAAGATGAGAATTAAATATGAGAATTTCATTATAATACAAATGGCATGAAACTATGCAGATATATGACGCTTATCTGTCAAAACAGATAAGCTGTCAAAACAGCTAGTGCAGCCTAAAGTCATTTTACAAAAGAGTGTAGGAAAACAACAAGCGCACGCCCGTTATTCGTTCCAAAAGTAACTGTTGATACAATGCTACGCTTGATACAATACTCTGTCCTCTCTCTTTGCTTTTTTTAACAATACGCTTTGGAGTACACCCACGTAGTTACAACGAAAATACCACTCATAGTGGACTTTAATAATTTAAATAACAAGAGTCTGGCATTGACTGGCAAGGAAATCAAACGGAAAACTAGATGGACACAACATATCTTCAAATTTCGTGGTCCTCGCTCTCTTTGTCAGACTCCCAGGGTCGTCTCGTAGCTACAGTGGTGATCAGGGCAACTTCTATGATAGATGAGTTGCTGGTACCGATATGACGAGCAGCATCACTCTGTTCTCAACGACAATCGGTTTGCAACTAAATAGTATATTGTTATGCAAGCAGCCCCTCAATCATTCCTTACCATAGTCAATGACAGACAAATAAAGGAAATAGATAGATGGGAAAAAACATCTATTAAAACAATAGACATCGTTCAAACATTTTAATTACGTTAAAACACAATAATTACGTTCAAACATCATGGAATCTCATATTTCTTGATGTTTTTAGTAAGCTCGTAGTGTACAGGGGAGCTGAACTTCTTTCAGCATCAGAATACGCTCTTTCTCAGGAATTCTCACGTTTATGTATGTTGTTTCTTTCAGGCTCGTGGGGTACCGGGGAACGGTACTTCTTTTAGCCCGGCGCCACCCGGGGTACCCGCCCCCGTGGTGCCTCAGCAGCAATCCTCCTCAAACACTATGAACCGTCGGGTGCCGCCTCCGCTGCCTCCGCTTCCCCCGCACCCGCAGACACTTCCCGCGCAGCGACAGACGCCCGGCAGTGGCAAGAAGCAGCCACCACCCCCCAATGCATCGCTGCACAGCTCCAACGACAGCGGCTTCAGCAACGACCCGCCCCCCGCCCCCGATATTGACTACTCTGACGACGAGGCAAACAGGTAGGAGGAAAACTGTCAGTGGAGCATGCTGTTCAAGCTTGAAATACTGTTAATTATATGAATATCACAGTTGAATACTTTCAATTTTGTTGAAATTATTAAAGTTTTGACAGATACTGTCAAGTAACGTATATAATTTGCATCTATACATATATATTTGTGATTTGATTATAAAAAAGTTTTTTTTTCTGAGACCCATTCTATAAAGGCCGAAAAAGTGCGACCGAATATCGGCAGCAGAAATGCATGGTTTGGAACCCATGCACTTATATGCATCTGTCAGCGCCGAATTTTTGCCCACTTAGTTTTCCCGATAAGGTAACATGGGAACTGTAATCCATTTGATGAATAGTAAAAGTTTGAGATACCATAGTATACCATCGACTTTTGGAATTGTTTGAATTTTAAATAACTAAATTATTGCATCTTGAAAATTTTTGGATAGCTATATCAAAAGAACTAACGTGAGCTGATGAAAATTGATTGAAGGAGGTTACTAACAATAGCAAATTTTTATTTCTATCATTTGAAAAGCAGTGGAAATTGATCAAAGGAGGTTATTAACAAAAGCTCATTTTCATTTATTAATTAGTTTCATACATATCCCAAATCTAAGTACAAGTTTGTTTGAGTGATGAAGAGGTCTTGTTCCATGATTTGCTTGAAATCAGAAAAATGCCTGAATACGATCATAATCAATCCACTTCAACAAATTTTCTTGAAGAGAACTTGCTCGGGACTTTAAAAAATAATTTGCAGAACTGTTATCTTTATTATCAAAATGTTTTCTCTGTTAATTTATTGCCTAGACATTTAATATTGATTGTTGTAGATATCCATTTTTTGTGAACTGCTGTAGAACTATTCATATGTATAAACTTTCTGTCAGAACTGACCTTTTTTGAGTCGCGGCGGACGCGTTTCGAACTATGTCGTTCCTCTTTGGCGCTGTCTGCAACCAAGCGCCGAAGATGAACGACATAGTTCGAAACGCGTCCGCCGTGACTCAAAAAAGGTCAGTTCTGCACAGCAAGTTTATACATATGAATAATTTAATTTTGAAATTAACTGTAGTAAAATATTGATTCTGTATGAAGCTCCTTTAGTCAATCTAGAACAGTAGCCTTTGAATTAGTAGAATGCTCTTGTAACCACCAAACATTTCCAATCTTTAAACACACAAACACAACAGTTACAATGATGTATTTTGGTGTTGGGAAGCTGAAGCTGGTTTCTTAAAGGTGCTAGTCTTTATGATACATTATACACTGACGCATGATGCACTATATATGATGAATGACTTGCTCTCAATCCCAAGGAACCTGATTATTCTAAAGATACAACAGTAATGTTAATGTAAATAAATTTGGCTCATTCCCTTGGCTGAAATTAATATTCATCAAGAAATTCGAGCTGATCAACTTATCTCCATAGAATAAGCTTCGCATGATGGCATGTTTTTAATATTATAAGTGACTATATTTTTGAAGCATGAAATTATCATGAACTGGAACTGGTGTTGGAGAGTAACATCTGCTTATTGAACTTCAGTAATCAATCTGCACAAGCAAAGAACAATATTTGCATCCAACGCTGCTCATCAAACGCATGAAAAATCGGTGATGGACTACCTCTATTCGAAATGGTTCATTCTAATTAGAATCTTGTATTATTTCGACAGAAGAACCATGATGAAGAATCAGAAGAATCGACCAGAAAGAAATGGGAATGGAGTAATGGAGAATGGGAAACACTCCAAGCACACTCTGTCATCGGTGCAAGGATGGCTGGGGGACAACCACAGCGACTGGTATTCTGACCAGGAGGTCAGCAAGAACATGAATGGAATCAATGGTCATAAGCCGGTGAGGCAGAGTTCCAGTGTTGGACATTTGTCCACTTTGAACCGCAATAAAGATATGCTCATGGACAACCCGAAGTTGGAGTATAATAAGATGACAATGATGAAAACTGTTGACATCCCATATGAGAAGAAATTGAAAAGGACAAGGTCGTTGTGGAAGTTCAAGAAGAATGAGGAATTGTTGGAGGGAATGGCCATGTGGAAACACAGGTCCCTTGTTGATGTGTCGGGTCTGAATGGCAAGGAAGATACTCCTGTTCTAGTTAAAAAGCAAATGTCAATAAGTAAAGGATCTGATGATGAAGATAATGTGAGTAATGAGGATGTTTCTGAAGAGACATTAGTGAATGGAGAAAGGAAAGAAAGGGATAGAACTTTGGAAAGAACAGTGGATAGAAGAGAAATGGAGAGAGATAGAAGAGATAGAGAGGTGGATAGAAGGGACAGGGACATGGATAGAAGAGACAGAGACATGGATAGGAAAGAAAGGGACGTTGGTAGAAAGGAAAGGGAAACTGACAGAAGAGATAGGGATTTGGAAAGGGAGCGCAGGGAGATTTCCAGGAAAGATAGGGAGATTTTGGATAGGAGAGATCGTGAAGTTGATAGACGGGATGTGAGGGGTAAGGAAGTGATGGAGAGAAGGGAAAGAGGAAGAGAAAGAGCTGAAACACCTTTATCAAGGAGTTTGAGCAACAACCGTAGAGGCTCCGTGGATTCAGATGAAAGTGATGAAGAGAATCTCGATGATACCGAATCCTGTATTGTGGTTGACGATCAGCACAAGGCGAAGATATCCAGCATGCTACCAAGGACACACTTGATCCGGAACAAGTCCCGTGCTGATGCTGAGGTCCGGAACTCAGACTCGGATCTGCATGCAAGAAGTCATTCCAGAAAGATACAGCACCGCTCCCAGACTACTGGTGATCTACACCGCTCCTGGTATGATCCCTGGGAGAACCAGTAGACTTTCATTCACACAAAAAGGTACTAGTGACAGAATTGAAATTTCTGACATGGTGATGGATTCATACTTATTGCTTGTCCCTTATTTTCAGATAGGCATTGTCGAATTAAACAACTCTTTGAAGTAACAAGAAACTTGTTTATCCATTTATAAAACGTGGAGAAGTTTCCTTGTTCTAATGAAATCTATATTTGGATTGAATTCTCCAATCAAATCCGCTCCTTTAAAGGCGATGAATCAATAGTCATCAGATTACATTTTGTGAGCTGTCATTGTTGGAATTGTATAGTTTAGTTAACAAAATTTCTTTCATGGAACACAATAAGCACAGAGTGACTTGAGTGATTCAATGGCAAAAAACTTCTTATTCGTGTAATTCAGTCGTCATTTCTCTTTTAAGTTTTGAGCTGGAAGTAAAACAAAAATCAATGGTAGTAGAATCTTGCACTTGAGTAAAAATGTTTTATTTCCAAGAAACTAGATTGTGGATGTTAAAAGTTGAAATTAGAGAAACCCAAAAATCTCTTTTGAAGTTAAACCTTTGTTCGATCCCTCAAAAACTCAAGATAGTGTTGAAGGCATTATATTTGTATTCACTTCAGAGTATATGATTTTTCTGTTCAGAGTTCTAATCTGTCTAAGAATGAGAAATTGAAATTAAAGTGAGTAGAGGAAATTTATTGTGAAGTAAATTACCAATTTTAGTAATAAAGATAATTCGATTCTAAATTCTTTGACAGTAGTTGGCCAAGGAATACAGACATACAGTACATTGACAATAATGAGATTTAATTGTTATTCCATCACATAAAATTAATAATATTTCTTGAATTTTCTAAAAAAAACGCTTATCTTACTGGAGACACGTTTTCCCTATCAACTGGCCCAAGCAGGGTAGTCAGTACAGCTCGTGCTCAAAACTTTTGTTAAGGTGGAGACTCACAAGACTCAGCTCGGGAAAGTTAATATAGCTGGTCTAAAGGGACTTCTAATCCAATCAATCCCGTTACGGACACCAACGTGCTCCCTGGACACGCTATTGCTGCTTGCTGTGTCGTATTTCATAGTAGCGAAGAGGGGAACTTGGAGGGGAAAGTGGGGGAAGAATTGTATTCATTCCAACTTGGAATTCGTAGAAGACTATTGGAAAAATCCAATCTATTACCAGTATTCTTTAACTAGAGTTTGTTAAGGTTCGATGTTCACTGTATCTTGAAACATTCTTTTAAAATGTATTCGACATTAAGTTGACATGTCTGATTCATATATTTAAATATTATTCTAATATGTTATGCTTATTTTATAATTCATTCCACAATGATATTTCCCTGCTACTAAATGATGCCTTACACATGTTTTTCACTTTTTTTATTTTATTAATATAATCTATTTATTCCAGCATTGAATGAACTGTTACAGTTATTACATTGAATGAACTGGTACAGTTATTACATTGAATGATCATTACATTACATTGATGAATGGATATTACATTAGATAGAAGAATGAATATATATGAAGAATGAAGAAAGAATGAAGATAGAACAATTAAACTACAGTATAGTACACAGTATACTATAGTACTATACACTACAGTTCACAGTGTTGAGCAATATTGCTGGAAGCTCTATTGCTCCACAATAATGTCTGTTCTTTGCATTTTTTTTTTTTGGATTCTATCATTGTTAGTGCTATTATGATCATTGGATTCTAATGCTAAAAATTAGTTTGATGCTTGATGTTTTCTCAATTATGGAAAAAGAAACGTTGATGATCAATTCTGTTGTCAACCAAGACGTAAAGAAAACAACTCAGCTTCGCCAAAACTTTTGAACCTATCATTATTCGACTCAACTGAACTATTGTTTGCTGTTGTATTACTGTTAACAGTTACATTACTGTTATTATTGTATTATTTTTTGCTGTTTGCTGATATTCATCATTTATTTGATTTATTGATTCTCTTATCTCTCTAGAAACTTATGGAATTACTGGCATTGAAACTTACATAAATTCATAGTACTAATGGCCAGAAGCGGTCCCAGCTCGTGAGTTTGGGGGGGGGGGGGTTACAAATGGGTTTTATTTACTTTTTTGCTAGATTTCCTCTCCTTCCTGCCTCATGTATTTCCAATGTTGGGGTGGGGGGCTCGCTACTGGTTTTAAGAAATAAAATCTTCATCCCATCTTCTAAAAAATAATATTAATTATCAGAAGATTGTCAAGAATAATTATCACGACGAATCCAATTTCCATTGGTTTTTATCTATAACTATAACTATTGAAATACATCGACTTTTCAATGAAAAATTACTATTTTGTTACAGGAATAACATCTTTGCCACTGTGAAATTACGAAAAACAAAAACGAACGACAGGTCGGCTCCAATTATATTATAAGCAGGATTTCATCAACAACCGCTTTACATTCATTACATCTAAATATGATTTCATCGGAGAAATTAGGTATCATTGGAGATATCAAGGTATTGTACATAAGATGCTATAATCATAATTATACACATGGTTATATTGTTGAAAGGTGCATTATATAATTTGGAAATAAATGCTTTAATTCTTGTATGTTAATTAAAAACATGTAGTTGAAAACTGTACAGAGCAAAAAAATATAATTTTTATCATATAGTTAGCTAGGTATAACTTTCAAATGTGCAGCTCATTTTGTATATAATACGTTTTAAATGAGTTATTGGTTTATTAGTCTTATAATGTAGTTTCAATTAATAAAAATTAAATTAGAGGAAAATGGTTTCGTAAAGTTATGTTATGTTAAGAGTGAACAATCTGGATACCATTTTTCATGTGTCGTGTTCTTCCAAAATAATTTTCCATCATCAGAATTCTATTTTATTGTCATTAATAAATATAATAGAACATGTGAAATATTCTATCTGAAAGAATGATTCCTGTGTAATACATTGGAGTTGTTCTACCAAAACTGATTGGTACCGACTATTCAACTATTGGAAACTAATACTAAATTTTAAAACTCAGAAATGAGTTATTGATTGAAATTATTGATTTTTCTGTTATAAATTGATTATTGCATGTTCCAGGTATTGTTTTGGCTATGCTATTCTTGTTATCTTAGTAAGAAATCTCACTCTGAGCTTTCCATATTATTTGATTTTGTTTATTATGTGGGTAGTATTCCTGTTGAGCATTTTAAAGAATGTTATAAGTAAAACATTTTGTGCCAAATTCGAGCTAACTTCTAATATTAATGTGATCCTCTAGCGTTTGAATTGATACTTTTGACTTATTGGAAAACTTCTTCAGATTTTTCCAAACTTTTTAATAATCAAAATAATTTGGCAATTAAAATGGATATTATCAATATAAAATTATATTGAATCAAAATAATTCAAAGTATTTCTTATTTGTTTTCAATAGGGGATTATTAGGGAAACTATCATTGAATTATAGATCTGCATTATTAAAAAGCTTTAAATCCTTGAAATTTTGCACATAAATTCAAAGAGAAACGGTAAATTTTGAACTCAATAACTTTCATTGGGCATTAGGCATGTATATGTGCAGTTAATTAAAGAACTACTTTTTTTTAAAGAAATTTATCAATGTTTGGTAAACATATACAAGATAGAAGTTTTTCTGAGCTAGAAATTTTCTGGAGAATCACTCCAGAAAAAATGTACTAATCAGCAATTATATTACAAGATTAACCATTTAATAATCAAATAAATTATTCAAAATCCGTGAAATTCTCAAGAGATATTGGCATTGTTTAGTCAAACCTCTTAATTTTGCATTATAATTTCGATCCCTTCAAAATTTACTTTAATATAATTTGATACACCTCAACTTAGTTCAAATTGAAACATCAGTTTTCATTATTGATTGTTGTAATAGCTATTGTGAACAATAATTTTATCTACAATAGTGTAGCATGTGAGAAAACTAGTTTTTATACATGAGAGGAAGAGATTTTTAGTTACTCCTGAGTGAGAGTAGTTTAAATAGTGGGAAGGAAGTGAATGAGCAGCATTGTATGTACAGATCATAATAATATATTCGAAGACTGGCTATGTGATGATATGGGATTCTCTTGAATTACAAGAGTAATATAATATTACAGCAGGATTCTTTCTCTTCTAACTCATGCTCTCTATTTAGCGCTCTATTACTCTACTCTATATGAAACCTGTATCGATCTTGATATGATATTTTGTACAATTGTCTCAATATTTAATTAAACAAGTTTAAAATCCTCAACTTGTCACATACAACTTATTGGATGTTTAGTGTTTATGGGAAGTAATCATATCATTATTTCACTACCGCATCTTGATTAAAGTTTGAATTTTTCGATTGTCATTCAACTTTTTAATTAGTGAAAATCTAAATCATAGGAGTAAATTCCAATGTTAATTAATAGCTTAATTTTTAGCTTAACTCCACATTCCACGTTACATTACATAATTTTTCCATTATATGACCATCATAATTCTTTTAATGAAATTCAAATTCAAAACTAGAATACTCACCTTCTCTCCACTTTAGCGAAAGTAGGAGGCAGGCAACATTCTTAAGATGATTTAATAATTTTCATTATTCATCGCATGGTATTATAGACTTGAAATCCGTCCACTTTTGGAATTTATTGTATGCATTTTGATTAGGCATTGATATATATTGTACAGCATTCCAAATGATTGTCAAGTATTATAAATTGATATTTTAGAAGTTTTTCAAGTGTAAAGCTGTATGCAACTTATAAGTATATAGCAAGTTATAGGATAAGAAATGAATGAGTTTTGGTGCCAGAATATATTTTAGAAATGGAATGATTATTGTTGAATAATTAATAGATTGGTAAGTTAACCTGAATGGCTCATTAATTCGAGGATTATTGTATCAATTATTGTATGCATCAATGAACTGGATAGATGATATTATAGTCAGTTGTTCTGAAGTGAATCTACACAAGTACCTTACTCGATACATATTTTATCAAATATCAGATAAATATTTTGTTTTTCAAAATCCCCGTAATTATATATCAATATATCAGTCTAATTAAATTACTATTATAATAACCATATTACCAATGTATTAATTTCAAATATTAGTATGAATCATATATTATAACTTTAATTGAAAAAATAGTAGTAGCTATTCTTATAGTTATTTCCTTGTTTTGTTGGATTTATCAAATCCAATATATATATATATATATATATATATAATTTACATAAAAGCCTATATATATTGATACGAGCACTTATGAGCAGTGATTCCACTCATAAAACACCATCAGTTTTAAGATTCTTGTGTGATTTTTGAGTTCCAATTAAGAAATTCACTGTCGATACGGCTACACTAATTTTCATGCCATATTCAAATTCATTCAATTATGAAATCCTGATTTTATCACTCCGCTCCCATGAAGTTTCATCTCTGGATGGAAATTTACACTGTTTATAAAAACAATGATTTTATCACTGATTCATTACATTTCAATCCACAATGCTGCTGTTGAAGCTCAGCAATAGAATTATGCTGCTAATTATAAAATATTCTTATTAAGATCTGACCAAGCTCAGTTTACATCGTAGAAAAATTATCTTCTCTACAACTGATTGATATCATTTCTCCTCCATCAACATAATAAATAATAGTATTTTCTGTATATTGTGTCTTGTCTTAAAAATGTATAGATCATAGAAGTACTGATATATATATCGGTATTAATGTAAATGGCATATATTTGTTATAAAGTTGTAATATCTGTTATTGTTTATATTTGCGTTTTTCATAATTATCACCACCATTATTTCATTTCATCTAGATTATGATAGGCTATATATGTTATAATATAAGCTGTAATTAATAGGGTGTCCGGGTAGAATTTAATATACTTTTATTACCTAATAACAAAAATAATATCTTACTAGATGAACCTAATTTTCACATATTATTATAGTTTTGCGATCAGCTTGTATATTTGTTATTGTTGTAACCTATAAGTTGTCAATTCATGTTGAAAATGTTTACTTTAACCCGAAATTTTCAAAAAATAAAGTCAATATTGTTACTTTAATTGTGGGAATGTTGTTCCTTCCTCTTGTAACAAATCTACTTTCAACTTAAATCTAATTTTGTATAAAATTCTAGTCTTAATATTTATACAGAGAACCAGCGCAAATAGAAACGCAGACTTTTCAATGTGTCTGTGAAACACAAAAATAAATTAGACTGTTCAAATTTGATGGAAATCAAATTAGCTGTGATTCATTCGTGTGCTTCACTAAATGTCACACTGCGTCACGTCTATCAGCCTACGTTTCTATTTGCGCTGCACGAGAAATCTGCCCACGGATTTGCAATATAAATCTTTTGTATAAACGTTTCGATACTGTCCACTGTCAATGAAACTCCTTTTCGTTGTAAATTGGAAACCTGGGGATTTTTTATGAGGTGGTTTTTGATTATGCTAATGCTAAAAAAAACAGCATAAACATCCTTTGATATCACAAACCTCTACTCCAACCTCCCGGTCATTAGCATAATCAAAATACCTTACGGTAAATTCAAAGGGGAGGCTCTCACTGTCCCGACCGTATTTTTAACCGACTTCCAAAAACAACAAGGTTACTATATTCGACCTGTTTTTTTTTTTTATGTTTGTACATCACAATCATTCGAACAATATTGAACCGATTTCGATGAATTTTTTTTTAAATGAAAGAGCATCGCTCAGCGGTGGTCCCATACAAGTTTCGCAAGGATCGGCCCAATACTTAGCCCAATATTAAACAAAAAGGAGTATTCTTCGAAGTCTTCATTTCAATCAAGTTTGAATAGGATAGTTCCACACATAACCGCCAATCGGATAACCATAACTTACCAGGCTGATCATTGTATCATATGGAGCGCTTTACATCTAGACGGTTTCCGAAATCATATGATGCAATGCAATTATGCCGGGTAAACGACATCGGTTACCCAAAGCTGGTTCAGTGTGAAAGAAGTCTTTAATGACTTCTTTTGACCAATCACATGAACTTAATTTGAATCGAGAATAAGAAGAATATAATATTTCTGTCCATATGTTCATATGAAAATTGTAAATAATTTAGTTGATGTTATTGAGTCATAGGAATAAGGTTATTTAGTTGCAATCATAACACAAAAAATATCGTACATAAATACTCGTCCGGGAAGATGTTTACCATACTCGTATGATAATACCGCACTCAACTTCATCTCCTGCGTTAACTTATCATATTTTCAGTAAACAAAATTTTCCACACTTCCAACGTAATATTATAGGCCTACTATTTCAGTGTAGGTATATTCTGAAAGGGACCACATCAACATGAATCAAAAGCCATTTCACTTTTAAGAAGCCTTTCGCTATTATAATTCTCCTAAATACAATATTCCACATTAAATAAAACGTTGTGGAATTTTCCTTAGTTCATCTTTTTTTATAAGTGGATTTTTAGTTACTTAACTATCGATGTTATAAATATTAATTATTGGCTTGCTAATTTGATAAATATTTCATAATGTGGGCTTTAAGAAATTTCTCATGTTATCATAGTTTGAAAATTCAACTAAAAAGCTTAAAATAAAACATATTTTAAAACAAAAAAAGAAACCGACTTCAGTGAAATGATAAAATACCCACGTACTAAAAAGTTTAAAATAAAGTATTTACTTTAAACTGAGAAAATTTTAAATTTTATACAAGTAATCTTTTGAAGTCGGCGCCAAATTTCCCATAAACTTCTAAAATAGAACAGAATTACTCTGTGATGTTTTCCATGACGAAATAATTGAACAATCTAATATCAAAACTGACACTGTATTTCAGTAAAAGTGAGTGTAAATCACATTTAATTGAAATACAGTGTTAGTTTTGATATTGGATAGAATTTCTTATCAATTACTGTATTTCAGTAAAAGTGAGTGTAAATCACATATTTAATTGAAATACGGTGTTAGTTTTGATATTAGCCTAGATAGAATTTCTTATCAATCACTTCCTGGTGGTTCGGAACCCACCTAGAACTGTAGGTTCAACTCATCAATCTCCATCATCCAATTCATTACCCACGCAAAACTCTCAGACCTATGTGGGCTTCATCCTCCAAAAAAATACAGTGTTAGTTTTGATATTAGATAGAATTTCTTATCATCTTTATAAAATATTTGGCGCCGACTTCAAAAGATTACTTGTATGAAATTTAAAATTTTCTCAGTTTAAAGTAAATACTTTATTTTAAACTTTTTAGTACGTGAGTATTTTATCATTTCACTGAAGTCGGTTTCTTTTTTTGTTTTAAAATATGTTTTATTTTAAAAAACATTGAAGGAAATCGATTTCATTCTATAGGGAAACAGCTGATACAGATCAATACAAATTTTCCAATTCACTAGAACTGAGAGAAGGCATGCCTCAAAAAACTGTTAAATTCTATCAGATGTTCCTTTAAGGATAGATTTTTCCTTTTTTTGTCCTTCAGTGATGACCGACGAACTTAATTTTAATTTCTTAATTTCAAATACTACATTGGACAGACAGGAAGGACATTCAAAATACCGTACAAAGAACACATAAAAACAATACTGAAACAATCATTTGTCAATTATCTCATCAACAAAAATCACTCATTCATCATCATCCACTCAAATCCAGAAATTCTGAAAATAAAAAATAAAAGTCATGAATACTATAGAAGAATATGAAATTTATAAACACACAAAAAACAATGAACACAACTTATTAAACGAGCAAACGAACATTCAGATCTCACACCCTATTTGACTTCTTTTTAAAAATGACAAGCAAGCCCGCCACTACAAGAACCTACAACCAACGATCTAGTCAGCACCAATGATATGCAGTCCGAAATGGCCATCTGCTCAGTGAGTCAGTGGCGTAGCCAGGATTGAACTCCGGAGGAGGTCTGGGGGAATAGAATCCCCCTCTCCCGGATTTTTTTTTTCATATTTATAATTTTTTATCGCTTCTCGGCCTGTTGGCTAAGATCAAAGTGTAGTATCTGTTCTTATCCGCTTAATAATTTTTTATAATGATGTTTTTAGCATTTTAAAGTAATCTTTACTTGGATATTTCAATTAAAGCAATTGTTAATTTAAATTAAATATAACTCCGATCCTGATTAAACTGATCATATAACTTTATGTAATTTACATGTTAGCTATTTATATTTGAACATGGAGAAATATTGGCTCGCTTACTAAGCTAGAATACTTTTGATTTTATCATTACTTCAGGGTTTAGAAAAAGAAATAATATGCTCGTGTCAACATTAATTAACACTGCACCTGTAACATGCATTGTCTAAATTAAAACCACATTGAATACAGGGCCTTAAAAAATATAATTTAATAGAATCATTAAAATCTTTAATTCAAATTCACACACAAAATCTTCAGTGTAATAGTAGTACTGTTTGTAGAAACTATGAACATGCCCTTGGCTGTATTATTATTATTATTATTTCGGGCCTAAAACTTACTTACCTGAAATATAACCAAAAGTATATTCATTTTACTTTTACATAATATAAACTAACAAACTTGAACACCTATCTGATCCACTATCAGTAGAGGCTTTAATAATAATTAGTTCTGTGAAAGATGACCACAACATTTCGGGGTGGGGGGGGGGGGGGTTACTAGTGAAACGCGCAGTTCGTCATGGATCCAAATTTCAAGATTGAATTAGTCATTCATTATTGAAGTAAGCGGCTCATAGAGTCGGCTACTGATACCGATATAACTATTATACAGTAATATACAGTAGTTCTATTCTGATACCACGTCTTGTCTTTCCGTCTTTCTTCTGTGAGATCCATAGTAAGGCTCTAAATTAGTGGTTTTAATTAGTGTATAAAGTGGCGCAGTCATTTGTTATGGGCTTGACCTGTAGGTGGTTGGATGGAATCTTCATGGAATGGGAAATTGTATTTGATCTAAGTTCATTATATTCTTAATCAAATAATCTGCTTGGAGATTGTTCATCTATTATTATCAGTCAAATCCTGCTAGTTTCAATGAAGACAGTTATATTCAGTTTTATTATTTTATTTCCGCCTGCCAGTGAAATTTGAAACCATTGTACCAACACATCTTCCTCTAATTTCATCAAAAGTTTGACCTTTAGCTTTACATTCATTTTTCTGTTGCTCAATATTACGGTGAATTATTTCCACCACTTTTTTTATGTTTTTGGGTACTACTGATAGCTGCTGCTCCCAAAAGGCACCAGTGTATTTATCTTTATTGTTGCCATACTGATTAATTTCTTCACTTGACTTGTCATCTTCCACATTTTTTCGATAAATGTCAATGTTGGTAATGGGTTTTAAATCTCCGAAGTATCCAGAGGAACTAGCCGCTCCATTCAAACTGGACCATCTTGAATCTATATAATTATCTGTAACATAGAAACGATAGGTCTATCTAAATATTTCATTATTATGTTCATAATCTTCTCTTTTCAGAATTGTTCCATTCATACTTTATAATGGTAGTAGTGTACAACAATTTAGCAAATGATTTTCATATGAATTTTTTGCAAGTTAAATGTAGCCCCGAACCACAACCTACGTTGTAGAACTATCCAAAGCCAAATTTCCTGAAATATCGGGTCAATTTTCATAGTTTCAAGGGTGTGCTCAGCCAACTTATATATTCCTGCTGTATAGTACATTTTAAAACCCTCTTACCACTTCAGTTTTGTAGAAGTATCTGAATTCCCTCAGCCATATAAAAATGAGAATAAGCACAATGCTTTTATTGATGGGGATTAAGTAATAACGACACTACTTACATCCTTTTATTGTGAAATTATTTGTAAAAAAGGCGCCAGGCAACTCAGTAACTAGATAAAGCAAGCACATCAACTGTCTGATCAAGTAGACCTACTTGGAAAAAATTATTTCAACCTCATCATTCTAATGTCTCTTTTTGGCACATTTAATAAAACCAAAAAATGCGCCCCCATTTTATTCTTTGTATCACTTTTCGACACTTACCAAGTACACAGTCGTATTCATAACCTGGTTTGCATCTATTTTTTCTTACTTCTCCTTGTCTGGACCGTAGCTTTATTATATAACGTCTTGGTGCTTTCAATGATTCCTCATTGTCATCAACTGAAACTTTGTGTTTTCCATAAAAAAGGCTGTAATAATTATTCTTGCTGGCAGTATTTTGATCATCATTGAATCCAAAAACATTAGCATTTCCTTCAGATTTATTCTTTCTTCGAAGTGGATTCTCGCCTCTAACATAGCAACCGCACGGTTTTCTTGCCCGTTTTATTTGTCCCATCACTTTTCGACACTTATCAAGTACACAGTCGTATTCATAACCTTTTTTGCATCTATTTTTTTTCACTTCCCCTTGCCTAGACCTTAGCTTTATTATATAACGCCTTGGTGCTTTCAACGATTGCTCATTGTCATCTACTGAAACTTTGTGCTTCCCATCAAATGGGCTGTAATAATAATTCTTGCTGGCAGTATTTTGATCATCATTGAATCGAAAAACATTAGAATTTTGTTCAAATTTATAAATTCTTTGAAGTGGATTCTCACCTGAAACATAAAAACCATACGGTTTTCCAGTACAATGTTTATTCATGTCAATAACTTTTGATCACTGAGCATAAGATTTTCTGAATATATCCAAATCTTGAGTATAAATTTAGGCTACTGTACTATGGATAAACTACTAAATACTAAAGGCTACTATGGAGATCGAGGTAGCAGTGATACTGTGCATATACGTTGTCAGAACAGGATCTGCGAATTTTGAAGAATAGAATATTAATTTGAACAGATAAGTAGTATTTTTGTTTATTATTATTAGTATTTATGATATCTTGATAGTTTACAGCATTAATTTGTCTATTATAATTTAAATTATCTTAATAAGAAGTCAAATTCTATTTTCGAGGTTAGGTGTACCGATATTGATAAATTTTCTTGTAATTAAATAGTCGCAAGTTGACAATTATAATAAATTAAGTAATATTTCATCAAACATTTAACATAAATCAATTGAAAACAATTTTTAGCTAAGAAAATGAGTCCAAGCAAATCATCTAAATCTAATTGTTTAACTAAAACACTATCTAACAGGTATCTATGCGTTCTCGAGTATTACTAAAAAAATCTTCTTCAGTTCTTAAAGCTACTGTAGATGTAGAAGAAAAGGTTGCTAAACTACTGAGTGATCACACCGAATTAAATACAAAATTAGAATCATCACTAAAAAATTCTTAGGAAGAACGGATAGGGTTGGTGGATCACATAAAATCTCTGGAAGTTATTGTAAAATTGCAGCAGGAATACCATAAAACTGAAATACTAAATCTCACGAATCAATGTAGGTCTATGTCAGAGGAAATCGAAATATTAAAATAAAAAATAAACTTAGCTAATGTAAGATCTCAACTTCTGATCAATACAAAAAAATTAGAACCTAAAAGAAATGGGAAAAACATAATTGTTCAAATTAAAACGTATAGTCAGGTTTTGCAAACAGCAACTAAAACTAAAGTGAGGGGAGATAACGATAGGAAAGGTAGAGTACTGCTCTTGACATCCAGTCATGGACGAGACTGCAGTGACCTACTAAATAAAATATTAAAAAATAAGTATGAAGTTCAGAGCTTTTTCAAACCAAGTGCCCCTATAAACGCAATCGTAGAGTCAGCAAAGGAACAAACAGAAGATTTTGGTAAAAACGATTTTCTAATAGTACTGGGTGGCTCAAACAATATAAATGAACCTAATCTAAAACATCTTCCTGAAATAAATGAAAAAATTAAAGAGATTGTGCCACTCAGTCAAAAAACTAATGCAATAATAAGTACAATTCCATATAGGTTTGATAGGTCACAGCTAAATGAAACCATTAAGTCAACAAATAAATCAATTCATAATACAATCAACAGCCTAAAAAATAAGAATTCTAAGCAATTGGGGATTTGTTTTCTAAATGAAAGGCTGAAAAAACAAAATTTCACTAATCATGGTCTACATCTAAATCAATCTGGCAAAATAATATTTTGTAATAGGCTGGCAGAGCTGATTGAAAGTCTAAACTTAAAAAAACCACTTTTAAATGGAAATTAACTCACGTTATGGCGTGACGGCCGTTTCGCTCTGTTGTCTAGAGCATCGTCAGACGACCCACAGTACACTGACTTAAGGTATGAGTTTGAGGGTTATGTATGTTGGAATGGTGCTTCAACATCATGATTGAAAGTCGCTTGCTATCTACTGTCAATAATTCTCCTAAAAAATCATCTAACGAACCTTTTTTAGTAAAGTGGCTCAAAACCGGGAAGGGAAACTAGTTTCAAATGATAAATTCATATCTTCAATTATATTAAAAGACGTTAATCGATCAGGAAATCAGGATAGCATTGGTGGAGGGAACTCTTATAACAATCTGATAGGCTCCCAAGATTCTAAGAGATTAAGTACGTAGATATACTGCAATATGCAAAAGCAACAATAACGTAATAAGGAATGATAGAATGATAGGGAAGTACTGACAGTGTGCCATCAGAATATTCAATACCTTCGTAACAAAATAGATAGAATCGAAGTATTTTTGAAAGAAGAGGCTCCTGATATAGTTATTTTCACAGAGCATGGTTTAAAAGAAGATGAATTGTCACAACTTAATATTCCAAAGTATTCATTGAAAGCAACGTATTGCAGGGCATCTCATCGAAGTGGGGGAGTAGGTATCTTCACTAAAAATTCTAAGAATATGCAAACATTTAATTTAAAATAAGTAGAGAAATTTTCTGGGGAAATGGATTTAGAAGTTACTGGTTAGAGTTCGGCATAAACTTTATTTTTAATGATCCTCCCAAACAGAAAAGTCTAATGGTGTAAGATCGCAGGACCTTGGGAGTTGTATGGTTGTAAAAGTTGGCTACACGTTGAGTTTTCAGTCACAAGAGCCCTGCATTATCAACTGCTCTGTCAATTGGAAAACTATTTGATTCTATGTTCCAGATGTGAATTATCCTCAGGAAAACCTTCAAACGAATTTGATTCCTAGTTTTCAAAGTATTATCAACAGCTATGGGGATTCCCTATATAATAATTCATCAAATAAAGATCACAAAAATGTCCAAGAGCTTGTATCAAGGAATGGTGTTCAGCCTCAATTATATTGTGACCACGGAGAAATGGATTGCAATACATATAATGTTCCTCCAAGAGTCCATATCTTGGGAAAAATTATCAATTTATTAGGTTAAAAACTTTAGTGATCATTTGCTTCACATGCAATAATATAAAAATTTGAATTTTTTTTGAAAGAATAAAGTACCGTATATAAAGAGAAATGTTTTGTTGAAACAAAAAATTACGATTTTGGCTTATCCCAGTTTTATGTGGTCTTTACAACTAAAAAGCCAATAATTACATGGAATCGCTAACATATATCTAATTCTCAATGCTTTTTAATGAGAAAACTACAAGAAAAAATGTCATGTACACAGACTAATTATTTTGTAGATTTATTATTGGAAAACATCAAGATTTAGAGTGATATTAGCGATTTCATGTAGAAATAAGGTAACCTTGCTTATATTAGCATATTCTAAAGCTGTATCCAAGGGTTCAGATTAAAATAAGGTAGAATAAATTGTGGAAGGCCTGCATGTGTATGGACTTTTTAGATGCCTTTTTCAACAAACATTAATTCTATAATGAATAATAAGACGAAATTGTCACAACCACATTTATTAAAAGTTCGAGAAACTAGTTTCGGTTGTTACACCATTATCAATCTCAATCAAACGTGGTTGTGACAATTTCGTCTTCATTATGGATACCTTCTTAATTATTCATTATGGATACCTTCCACAATATCACCTTCGCCATTACTAAGAAAGTTAAACATTAATTCCGTGAATCTTCTACTACAATCTTCAAAAACAGAATCAAAATAGATGGAATCGAAGTATTCTTGAAACAAGAGGGTTCTGATACTATTATTTCCACAGAGCATGGCTTAAAAGTAGATGAGTTGTCACAACTTATATTCCAAACTATTCATAAAGCAACGTATTGCAGGGCATCTCATCGAAGTGGGGGAGTAGGTATCTTCGCTAAAAATGATAAGAATATGCAAACATTTAATTTAGAATATGTAGAGAAATTTGCTGTGGAAATGGATTTAGAAGTTACTGGTTTGAGAGTAAAAATCGACAATAATTTCGAAGTAGCGGTGTTAGGTATTTACAGGTCACCAAATGGGGAATGGAATAATTTTTGCGAACTATTCAATAGGCTTTTAGAGATTACTACTAATCGCTTTACAAACGTTATTGTAGCAGGAGATTTCAATACAGACTTTGCAACACAGAATTAAATGACAGAAGATTCAAGTGATATTATATACATGAATAGCTTGGAAATAAAAGTTCATGAATATACTAGAGTCACAAGAACATCACAAACAATAATTGATAACATCCTTACTAATATAGATTACTATAAAACAAGATTAGGCAGCTTGGAACTATCTGATCATGACTATCAAATCTTAGAGGTGGGGTTGCAAGGTCATAAATCAATTAAAAAGAGTAGAGTAATGAAATAAATTCAACAATGTGAACAGGGAAATATCGATTGTTTGAAGCAGAATCTGCTAAAAGAAAACTGGAGTAGGGTTTACAATAGCAATAGTTTAAATAACAAATATGATAGTTTCATTAATATTTTAAGGTTTCATATTACTATGAGTTGGCCCATCAGTATTTTAAATGTAATAAGTAAAATTTTTGAATGAGTTGTTCTAAATAGGTTACTTCTGCACCTTCAAGAAGCTAACTTTATTTGTGATGAACAGCATGGCTTCCAGAAAGGGAAATCAACAAAGACAGCCATAGTTTCTCTAGTTGATAAACTAATAGATATAATAGATTCAGGTGATAAAGCTACTGCAATCTTCTTAGATATATCAAAGGCATTTGATTGTGTTAATCATAGAAATTTATTGGAAATACTGCAAAATGTAGGCGTAAATGGGGTTGAACTGAAACGGTTTGAATCATATCTTATTGGGAGAAAATAATGTGCAGAACTAACTACAGTAGTTGGGAATAGTATAGTAAAGAATAAATCTAATAAATTAGAGGTCCAAGCTGGAGTGCCTCAGGGGTCAATACTAGGTCCATTGCTTTTTTTGTTAATGTCAACCGTTTACCAAAAGAATTAATTAGTGGTAGAGCCCTCTTATTTGCAGATGATACATCACTCATTTTCAGCAATTCCATTCTAGATAATTTAGAAATAAGTGCCCATATAGGTGTGCAGTCCATTGTCCAATTCTTAAATCAGTTGAATTTAGTAATAAATAGTAGAAAATGCCAATACCTTCAATTCAAAAACAAACATAATTCAAATGAAGATATGGCTATAAAAGTGTTTGTAAACGATAATCAACTAGACCAGGAAGATAAAATTGCATTTCTAGGAGTTTTGTTGGATAGACGATTGACCTGGGCTCCATACATTGAGAAAATATGTTGTAAAATTTCATCTGGGGTATTTGTCCTGCGACAGCTCGCTAGATTTAATGACAAAAAGTTACTTTTTACAGCTTACCATGGGCTTTTACTGTCACATATTAGGTATGCTATCTTAGTGGGGTTTATCAAAATCTTAGTGTATCAAAACAAAATCTTGCTAGGGTGTTTAAGATCCAAAAGAAAGCAGTTAGGTGTATAGAAAGAGTAAATAGATTAGATTCATGTAGGCCGTTGTTCAAGAGACTTGGTCTCCTAACTGTACCCTGCTTATATGTGTATGAAGCTACTTTATATGTAAAAACGAATGATATTAACCAAAATCTTGATGTACATGATTATAATACAAGAATCCAAGAAGATTATCACTTGGTGAGTCACAAAAGTAGCTTATTCAAACAAAAACCTAGTTATATTGGTAGGAAATTCTACAATAAGGTACCATAGTTTTTAAAGAGTCTTGAAAATATAGAAATATTTAAAAAACAATTGAAAAAATATTTAGTTGATAAAGCTTTTTATAGTGTAGAAGAGTTCCTTCCACATCAAAATTAAGCCTCACCTCAACTAATTGATATAGTAATATTATGGTATATAGTATATATGACTAGTGTTAATCTGACTTGTCTTATACGCCTTAACTGGAGTCTCCAAGAAGAAAAAAAACATTGTACGGGATATAATCCCAATATTTATATATATTACCCATGACAAGTAGAATCTGGAAATTGTTCATTTTTAAGGAAAACTACGAAGTTTTGTCAGAAAAAATTAATATTTTACGAAGTTTTGTCAGAAAAATTAATATTTTACGAAGGTTTGTCAGAAAAGTTGATAGCTTTTCAATAAAAATTTGGAAATACTTTCAGCTGTTTATCACTTTCACAAAGGGGATACGTATTTCAGCCACACATAAAATTGTGTTTACTGACAGGACTGTAAGTATATTACAAAACCAATGTACAGTATCTTGTAGACAACAATTAATGTTTTTTTATATTTTGTATTTCTTCAATTTACTTCACAATGCCATAACAATAATTATATACAGTATTTCCTGAGTTGTAATCAACGCAAAAATATTGTTTTACTCCACATTACAATTTATTTCAGATTTCGAGACTATTACCTACCTGCACGCTGCACCTAATACAACAGACATAAATACCTTATTGATCAACTAATAATGAATAAAAATCATTATACAAGGTAAAGTAATATCTATGGTGAAGTAAATGATCAAACAAAGTTAGTTCTTTCTTTCAACCGTCAACCGTTTTGCATTTGGCTGTGTGTAATGCATTTACGGCTAATGCATGAACCAAATTCTATAAAAATTTTTCATGGATCTGCCTTTAAGAAATGCCCATCAGTGATGTATGTGTAAGAATTTTCGAAATTTGCTTGCATTTAAATATTTTTAGAAGGAAAAAAGAGTCTCCACAGGGAATACATGATTTCTTAAATGAGCTTCTCCATCATATGCAATTGGAATAAGATTTAAATGATAGCCGTCCGGCCCTCTTATTCATCTTGTTGAGCCTTAACATGGATTAAGTTAACATTTATAAGAATAACATATTCGTTTGAGAGAAACAAATCCTTTCTAATATTTTAATAAGATAAATACATTACTCAGTAATTTTTTTGTAAATTACGTCTTTGAGACCAGTTAAGGAGTATAATCATAGAGGAACAACCATCAAGTCCATCAACGACATCACTTCTTTCATACAGTTTTTCTTTAGAGCTTTGTAATTTTCTTCACTTATCATATTTCTAGATTATTTGAATTCATCATATGCAACTTTAACCCTATTTCTTTCTGCCAGGATATCATCAATTATCCACTCTTCGATTTTGTCCAATTTGTTTTTTACAGTTACTTTTTTAACTGGACAAGTCATAGTAATATGAAACCTTAAAATATGAATGAAACTGCCATATTTGTTATTTAAACTACTGCTATGTAAACCTTACTCCAGTTTTCTTGTAGCAGATTCTGCTTCAAACAATTAATATTCCCCTGTTCACATTGTTGAATTTCTTTCATTACGGTAATGGACTTTTAATGGATTTATGACCTTGCAACCCTACCTCTAAGATTTGATAGTCATGATCAGATCGATAGTTCCGAGCCGCCTAATCTCGTTTTACAGTAATCTATATCTGTAAGGATGTTATCAATTATTGCTTAAGATGTTCTTGTGTCTCTTGTATATTCATTAACTTTTATTTCCAAGTTATTCATGTATATGATATCCCTTAAATCTTCTGTCATTTTATTCTGTGTTGCAAAGTCTGTATTGAAATCTCCCCCTTTGTAAAACGAGTAGTAGTAATCTCTAAAAGCCTATTGAATATTGAATTGTTCGCAAAAATTGTTCCAATCCGCATTTGGTAACCTGTAAATACCTAACACCGCTACTTCGAAATTATTGTCGATTTTTACTCTCAAACCAGTAACTTCTAAATCCATTTTCCCAGCAAATTTCTCTACATATTTTAAATTAAATGTTTGCATATTCTTAGCATTTTTAGTGAAGATACCTACTCCCCCACTTCGCTGAGATGCCCTGCAATACGTTGCTTTCAATGAATAGTTTGGAATATAAGTTGTGACAACTCATCTACTTTCAAGCCGTGCTCTGTGGAAATAATAATATCAGGACCCTCTTGTTTCAAGAATACTTCGATTCCATCTATTTTGATTCTGAAGATTGTAGTAGAAGATTCACGGAATTAATGTTTGTTGAAAAAGGCATCTAAAAAGTCCATACACATGCAGGCCTTCCACAATTTATTCTACCTTATTTTAATCTGAACCCTTGGATACAGCTTTAGAATATGCTGATATAAGCAAGGTTACCTTATTTCTACATGAAATCGCTAATATCACTCTAAATCTTGATGTTTTCCAATAATAAATCTACAAAATAATTAGTCTGTGTACATGACATTTTTTCTTGTAGTTTTTTCATTAAAAAGCATTGAGAGTTAGATATATGTTAGCGATTCCATGTAGTTATCAGCTTTTTAGTTGTAAAGACCACATGAAAGTGGGATAAGCCAAAATCGTAATTTTTTGTTTCAACAAAACATTTCTCTTTATATACTATATTCTTTAAAAAAAATCAAAATTTTATATTATTGGATGTGAAGCACATGATCACCAAAGTTTTTAACCTAATAAATTGATAATTCTTCCCAAGATACGGAATCTTGGAGGAACATTATATGTATTGCAATCCATTTCTCCGTGGTCACAATTTAATTTATGCTGATCACCATTCCTTGATACAAGCTCTTGGACATTTTTGTGATCTTTATTTGATGAATTATTATCTAGGGAATCCCCATAGCTGTTGATAATACTTTGAAAACTAGGAATCAAATTCGTTTGAAGGTTTTCCTGAGGATAATTCACATCTGGAACATAGAATCAAATAGTTTTCCAATTGACAGAGCAGTTGATAATGCAGGGCTCTTGTGACTGAAAACTCAACGTGTAGCCAACTTTTACAACCATACAACTCCCAAGGTCCTGCGATCTTACACCATTAGACTTTTCTGTTTGGGAGGATCATTAAAAATAAAGTTTTTGCCGAACTAGGTGTTCTTCAATTGAGAGCAGCCATTGCAAGAGAATTTGAAGGCTTGAACAATAAAAATCTATGCAAGCAGATTGTTACAAGTGTAAAAAAAAGCTGTGAAAAATGCATTGAAGTTAGTGGAAAGCATTTTGAACAATTCTTTTAAGTTTACAACCTATGTGTAGTGTAAATTCAGTTTCAATTGAATTACAATATATATAAAATTGATTTATTATTTGCTTCTAACAAATACACTTACTCGGTAAACTGACTTATGAAACACCCGGTATATCAAGTTTCAAGAGTCTAGAAGCGAAGAGTCTTTCAAGCGAAGCGGTAGGGCATAGGCGGACGGACAGACGGACGGACGGTCAACGCCATGATTTCAATAAGGCGCTGTCAGGTCCTTAATAACGACTTTGCAATCAAATAATCAATCATTGAGATACTAGTGAGTTGAAGATGGTGAGAAATGTAAGATTTAAATTAATTTGCTGAGCAGATTGCCTTTTTGATCTTTTTGAGTTCATTATTGGAATACAATGGAAATTTTGAAAAAAGAATTTCAATCCGTGATTTGGGTGGTTTGCCATGAACAACTAATATTAAGGCTTACTAATTTGATTTAAGCCAAGTACGGCAATTTAATGTCGCTTATACAAGGGTATACTAACGATTGCACCAAAGTTGATCAAAAGTTTAATCACCAATGACGGATCAATCAAGAATTCCATCAGAGTTTGATAACCGATCACTTGTAAGAATTCCTGTGGGTGATCGGTGATCAAACTCTCATAAAATTTTATGCAACCGGGTCTGAATAGTCGGAATTAGGCAGCTGGCTTAGGAAAGTTGTTCGATAGTGAATGAGAAGGATCAAGAAAACAGAAAGACTTTATGCGGCCGGTTGCACAAAAGCCAATTAAATTAGAAGTTTAATGTCAGTTAACGGGTTCATTTCTGTTGCACAAAGATCCATTAGTTATTTTTCATTCACCAAACTGGCACAATCTGGCAAAACTGTAAATTTATAAACAGCTGATTCTGAAGTTGAGAAAAAAAATGAATTAGAATAATTTCATTATGATATTATTGAATCATTATGCATCTATTTCAATGTTATTATATAAAATAGTTAGTCCTAGGGCTCTTCCAGCTGAACACAGAGGCTTCGTTGTTTTCTTAATCACCACCTCTGAATAAAGAAACATTTCAAATTTAAACCTCCTACGACTATAAGGGTAGAAGCTAGGTTTTTTATTTTATTATTCGCCACCTCCTGCTGAGGATGGATTTCAAATTTCTAGCTGCATTGGTTAACAGATGTCATCAACCTGGCATAATTACATTTCATCATACCCAGTCGTATGTTTCCTACATATTGCAAGGCTCCGACTGCACGGTAGCCTACATGCAAAGTGCAAAGCCTTTTGCTGTTTAAAGACAGCGTAAATTACGCCACTAAGGGGCCTGCCATATGATTGAAAACTGTTGACTTCTATCAGCTGTTCCTTTAAGCTGTTTGGCCGGCAAGTTCAGTAGGTTAGGTATATAAAATGGATTAATTAATAATAATTATTAGCTCCCCTATTAAAATTTATGGTCAGAAACCATCCCCAATATTCACACAACATATTCCCAAAGTTTCATGCCAATCTGTCAAGTAGTTTTGAAGTCTATAGGGAACATACATACATACATATACATACATACATACAGACAGACAGACATTCATTTTTATATATATAGATGGGTCGCAAGTGTTAAAAACCTTTAAAAATAAATAAAATCTATTAAGAATATAATTTATATTCTTAATAGATTTTATTCATCTTTAAAGGTTTTCAACACTTGTGACCTAATTTGCAGTTCCGAGTTCTGGTACAATAAACATAACCTATAAAATGTAACTTATAATGAGCATTAGTGAGATGTAATCCTCAGTGATCAGGCGGTTAAATATATTTTACGTCGGTTAGCCTAATCGGCGTTATCGCTTGTAAATGTCCTTTGTGCAACTAAATTCTCTCCATTAAGTTTAATTTCCATAGAATGATGTCATTCTATGGGGATTAAATTTAATTGGCTTTCGTGCAACCAGCCTTAAGAATAGAGGAAATTATTTATACTGGATAGTATACAATAGTGAATAGTGTGACAAAAAAATAAGAAACAGTTAGAAGTGAAAGACTAAGAAATTTAAAAAATGAAATAATATGGAAAAATTGTATTGCAATGAGTATTTTACCAACCAAAAGGCAAATTCTCTACATTAAGGACAATCTCCATAGAATGACGTCATTCTACACAGGGATTAAATTTAATTGGCTTTCGTGCAACTGACTGTAAGAATAGAGGAAATATAATAGTGAATAGTATACAGCAATAGTGAATAGAACGACAAGAAAATAAGAAACAGTCAGAAGTGAAAAACTAAGAAATTCAAAAAATGAAATAATATGGAAAAATTATATTGTGATGAGTATTTTACTAACCGAAAGGCAAATCTGGATCTTGTTCTGAGGCCTGATCTGAACGATAATAATAAGGTTTTGCTTCAGCAGATAAGCCGAGGAATACAGGAATCAAGCAGCAGGTGATGCAAGTCCAGAACTTCATCTTCATCTGGAACATAAAATAATAATGATAAGTTTAATATTATGAATTCAAACAAGGAAACAAGATCATCAGCTGAATGCAGATACTAGGACATCATGAAAACCTGAATGTTGCTATTTTAAAAAGGCTAATCTACAACGAAATTAATAATGCTGCAATGAAAACAATATATTATAGTGCCTCCCGAGAATCCCATCTTCTGTCATCACATTCACTTCTCCCAAGCACTATCCTGACGAAGGTCAAGTGTAGAGGGGGCTTGTTCGCCCCAGCTTCGCTCTCAGCACTAATTAATGGTGAAGTTCCTAAGAAGACCTATCTAAAAAGATCGTTCTATCTATCTCAGTAACATCGCTATTCAAACCGTTCAGGTTAGGTTAGCAACGAAGATAAGCTCATACATTTCAAAACGCGTCCGCGACTCAACAAATTTAAACATACATGTAGCAAGATTACATCAATTTTTTACGTAGCAACAATTTACACCGTAGATTACAACAATGAGCAACATAAATCTTCTTCTTCTTTTGGTTCCTATCCGTTCCGGATGTTGGCAACCATTCTGGCTATGATGACCTTGTTGACTGCCGCCCTGAACAGCTGTGCTGTGCTCATTCCATACCATGTCCTCAGGTTCCTAAGCCACGATATTCTCCTTCTTCCAGGACCTCTTTTACTTTCCACCTTGCCCTGCAATACAACCTGGAGTAGCTCGTATCTGCTTCCATTTCTCATTATATGTCCCAGATACTGGAGCTTCCTCGCTTTTACTGTATTGAGAATTTCTTTTCCCTTTCCCATTCTTCTTAAAATTTCCTCATTAGAGACATGGTCCACCCAGGACACCCTCAGCATCCTCCGGTAGAGCCACATTTCAAATGCCTCTAGTTTGCGCTCAGTTGCAGCTGTCAATGTCCATGACTCTACACCATATAGAAGAACGGGGAGGACATAACACCGAAGAAATCTCATTTTTGAATTAATTGTCAAATCGTGACTTTTAAACATGGTACTCATTTTAATAAACACAGCTCTGGCCTTCTCGATACGGATCTTGATTTCTAGTGAATGATCCCACTGATCGTCTAGAGTGGCACCAAGGTAAATATATTTATTCACTTGCTCAACTGGCTTTCCTTTAATTATAAGATGACATCTGGGAACATTTTTCTTGCTGATGACCATCAACTTTGTCTTTTCTGTATTGATATCCAACCCATGTCTCTCACTACTTTCTGTCACTCTGTCCATCAGCATCTGTAAATCACCTAAACTCTCTGCAAAAATGACTGTGTCATCAGCATATCTAATGTTGTTGAGTCTCTGTCCATTCACAGGAATGCCTATTTCTGTATCTTCCAAGGATTCTCTGAAGATATACTCAGAATAAATGTTAAATAACAATGGAGAAAGCACACATCCCTGTCTAACTCCTCGCTGAATTTTTATACCTTCTATACTATCACCCTCCAAACTCACAGATGCTGATTGGTTCCAGTATAAGTTTGTTATTATTCTGAGATCTTTATCATCTATTCCAGTCATCTTCAATATCTCAACCATTTTTTCATGCTGAACTCTGTCAAATGCCTTCTGGTAATCCACAAAGCATGCATAAACATCCTTGTTCACATCTCTGCATCGTTGGAATAGCACCTGGACACTGAATAAGGCCTCTCTTGTTCCAACAGAATTTCTAAAACCAAATTGTGTAGCTGACAATTGCTCTTCACAAAGTTTGTAAATTCTTTTGTATATTATTTTCAGAAATATTTTCAAGAGATGGCTCATTAGGCTGATTGTTCTATATTGATCACATTTTCTAGCTCCCGCCTTCTTCGCTAATAGAATAAACTCTGACTCTAGCCATTTCTTTGGAATGCTTCCATTGTCATATATACGGTTGAACAAAGACGTCAGCCATTTAATATTATCTTCATCTAGAAGTTTTATAAACTCTACCTGAATATTATCAGGGCCTGTTGCTTTACCAGCTTTTGTGTTTTTTATTGCATCTGTTACTTCATCTACTAATATTTTTTGCCCTGTTGCACAGTTTATATTATGAAGCTCTATTCTATTATCATGAAATAACTCTTCTATATGTTTTTTCCACATCAGTTTGACTCTCTCCTTGTCAACAATAATTCTTCCATCTTCATCCACCAGCCTTTTCAATGATTTTCTTTTATTTCTACATATAGCATTGATTCTCTTATAAATGTTGAAATTGTCGTGACGAGCTTGGAGAGTTTCTATCTCAATACATTTATTAGTTATTTCTTTTTCTTTAGCTTCCCTTATTTTCTTCCTGATGATATTGTTGATATTTTTATATTCTTGAGGATTGTTTTTCAAAGTCCTTCTTTCCTCAATCATCTCAAGAATGTCACTTGTCATCCACGTCTTCTTGTTTTTGACATCTGGCTTCAGAAATTCCTTCTTGATGCTATCCACAGTGGAAGTCAATTCTACCACCTCTTCCTCAACACAGGCCATATTGGCAATCAGCCGAACATCTTCATTCAGTCTATACTCCACTTCACTTTTCAAGTTTGGCTCCATCAATTTACTCATATCAAAACTCGATTTACACTTTTTGATTACCTTCTTCAATTTGACCTTGAAATCGCCCACCAACAGAGTGTGATCTGATTGTATATCAGCACTTGGATATGTTTTTGCACTGGTACAGCTGTTTCTGTATCTTTTATTAACCAGGATAAAATCAATTTGATTTCTTATTATATTTTCTGGCGAATCTCTTGGCGACTTCCACGTATAAAGTCTTCTGGGTGGTAATGTGAAAAAAGTATTCATTATTACTAGACCTTCTTCTCTTGCAAAGATGCTCAATTGATTTCCTCGTTCATTCCTTTCTCCTAGTCCATATGAACCTATACAATCACCTTCACGTCCCTTTCCAATTTTTGAGTTGAAATCTCCAATAAGTATGTTCACATCTTGTTTTGGTAACTGCCCCAACACCATCGAGATCTGTGAATAGAATTCAACCATTTCTTCATCTGGATGGTCTGTTGTTGGAGCATACACCTGTATGATGTTCAGAGGTGTAGGAGAAGTTCTTATTTGTAATAGCATGACTCGCTCTGAGACTGGAATAAAATTTGTTACACTATCTGCTACTAATTTGCTTACTATGATTCCCACACCACACTGGAAACTTTCATCTGATGTTCCTGAATAGTAAACTCGATATTTACCAATATCACAGTAGCTTGCTCCTGGCCAACGCATTTCACTAATGCCCATGATCTTGATATTCAACCTTTCCATTTCCAGTATGGCATTATCAATTTTTCCTGCCTGTGCCATCGATCTCACATTCCAAGTACCTATTCTCATATTAATCTCCAATTTATTCTTTCTTGAACCTTGAGTGACTCTGTTTATAACTGTCTCCCCCGGAGATCCGATTGGGAGACTTGAAACTCCGGAATATTTTGTTGCAAACATAGCCATTACATGGTGATACTAGAGAATATCCTTAAGGATCTTTAATGCGGTGATTTCTCCTTGTCTTCCGCATTCCTATGCCGTTGACTATACTAGTATAGTTCATCCGCCTTCAGGGCCGATTTCTCAACCCTAGAGCAAAGAAGTGCTCTGACTACTACCGACTCATCCACCCGGAGCTGTTGGTCGGCACTAGGTTGACCGTTTCAGCCGACAGCCATCGACGCTAGTTTTGGTCCACCCTGGGTATTTTATTTCCCCAGTACCCATCATATCTGATGAGCATTCCCCTATCCGCCACCTGGGGAGGCGCCCGATGGAGGACTAGCAACCCCACACGGGAACAACATAAATAAGAAGCAACATAAATAACAATCATAAATAAGAACTTAAAGGGATAAATTGGTTGAACTTATTATAACCTATAGTATTATATCAATACTGTATTTGTACATGGTAATTAATAGCATCACTAACAACAATTTCTAATATTGTGTCGGCAAGATGTTCTAAAGACATTCGTTATGTCAAAAAAAGAATTAATCTATTTATTTATTTAAAAAAAGCCATCTTTCATTGCTGTTGGCTATTAGTTTGAACTACTTATATATTTCGCGTACATGTCATGCAAATTAATCATAGAAATTAAATGTATTGTCAATACACAATTATTCAAACAAAAATATAAAATTATCTTTAAAATGCAAGATAGAAAAATCGTGAAGAATGATAATGAAGTACGGCACCTGATAATATTTCCCAGTTTAAATAGATGGAAAGTAATTTCTTTTTGGGAGGTGTTTTCTTTTTTTATTAATAATTTCTTTTTTTATTTGGGAGTTTGTTTTTACAGATTGGTTTATACTTTCTTGCAGATGTGACGCCTAGTGAGATCGGACTCCGAGATATCAATTTTGAAGAGACTAACTTCTTTACAAGAGTACTTAGAGACTAAAGTGCTTTATGAGAGCAGGTTTAATAAACAAGGGCAGAATCGCTGAATTGAGGTGGATAGTGGAATAAACAATCTTATAAAACCAGAAATAGTATAATTGCATCTCGTAGGTTTGTGTGATTGCAATATTTTTACTGTGTTGAATCTACTTCTAACAAAGACTGATAGGAAATAAAAATACTAGTTGAGCAAATATTCAATTATTACAGGTATCTCTCAGAGTTTTTGATACTAGCTTTCAGAGTGTCGGATATTTCTATGACATTGCAGTAACAAAGATAAAATGAAAATACTCACTCAGTCTTCGTTTAACATGAAATAGAAAAGTATTCAACTATGAAGAATGTACTGTCTCAATTATTTACAAGTTATAGTTCCTTGTCTAAAATTATACATGCACCTTCCAAGCAGAATGCACAAATGATACAGCGAATAATAAAATAGAATCATAGGAAAATAAAAAATTATTAACCGCATCTTCCTTTTACTACACCTATATACTATTGAGCGTTATCATTTGTGGAACTTTTATTCCAGGAAATCTGGTAATAACATTTATTTGATAATACAGACATTGGTAGAGGCAGAGACTACTTGAAACCCCATATATGGTTCTGTTAAAAATATTTTTTTAAAGGAATTTCTAATGAACTATTGAAACAGATTGAAGTATTGAATACGGACATTAAGCTCCCTTATGAGGAAATTTTCTTGAGATACCTTTACCTCACTAAAAATATATATATATATAAATTTTAATGAGTAAAACCTAATATTCTGCTCATTATGAATCGATTGTAAAGCTTCTTTGCATAACAATCTTGCACTAAGCATAGACTGATTGGGAATCGCTTTATGATTTCAATAATTATTTTCGAGAGAAGTATTGTCAGTGCAAATAAACTACCAATACTTTAGTAAAAAAGTAAATTCGTATGGCTTTTAGTGGTGGGGAGACCCTTACGGGTAGTTCCACCTCGCCGCTTTTTTAACGACTGCTTTTTAGCGAATTTCTTCAAATTCAGCTATTACAGCAGGTCGTGATGTGCGACTTTCACCTTTGTTTTGGAGCCCCCAGAGTACAAAAATCATAGTGGCACAAAATGTTATATATGTAGATATATATATATCTATATATATATATATATATATCTATGTGTCTGATAGCACGATAACTTTTGAAGGAGATGTCCGATTTCCACCAAATTTGGTATACACTTTCCTCTTGTGAATAGCTTGGACAAGTTCGTTAGCCAGGAAAATCCAAAAAGGTTAACCCCCTTTTCGGGGGTATTTTCCCGCCAAAATTAGGGGTTTTCAAGAAAAAAAGGGTTGTATTTGAAAATTTTAGTTCTATTGTTAGACTTTAAGATAGAGCTCATGGAGTCAAAAATTTTAAGGTATTGCACTGCCTTCTAGCTCAACAAATTTTCAAGATATCAAGAAAAAACCATTGTTGTCAAAAGCTGTATCTTGCCCTATGGAGTTAGTTATTTGGTGCTAAAAAAGTGTTTCAGGAAAAAACTATAATCTTTTTTTTTTCTTGACTGTTCCTTATGGTTTTTGAGGCGCTGAATCCGAATTTCAACTCATCCACCTCGAAAAACCAGTGCGTTTTGAGAAAAGCAGCCATTTTCAAAATGGCGTCGAAAATTTTTTAATTTGTCAATTTCTGTGCAATATGAAAAAAGTGATTAGTTATCAGTATTTTTTGGTGATAAAAGCGAATATGGAGCTAGTTTTTTTTAATTTCAAATTATTTTAATTTCGTGGGGGGAGGGTTTGAGCGAATTTCTTGAAATGCAGATATTACAGTGGGTCGTCATGTGCTTTTTTCAAATATATTTTTTTCAAATTTACATAAATTCGCTAAGTTTTGCAGGTCCTGCGAAAGGAGTATTTTTTATATGCAACCGGGACCGACGGCTTAACGTGTCCTCCGAAACACGAAAAACTTTTTTTTCTTTAGTAAAAAATAAAATAGCATAGAAAAATATTGCAAAGTAAAATTAAAATCCTTTACAGAGAATTGATATTCAATTTCAAGCTTTCTAATTGATACTGAAATATTGTAAAGAGTGTTTCATAAATGAATGACAACTATGACCTTAAACAATATTAATTTATGACATTCAAACAAAGGCCTTGAGCTGTACTTTTGCATGTTGAAAGCCCCTTTTAATTATTTGAATGTGATCGCATTAATTTAATAAGGAGGGCATTTATATCAATGGTGGGCCGCTTAGCGCAGTTGGTTGGGGCGTCGCAACTTCAGCTTGTAAAACTTTTTTACCTTTCTCTTCCCTTTCCTTTTCATCCTCCTCCTCCTCTTTCCTTAAAGCTCGCTATTTTCACATTCACCATAGCTACAGCGAGCCGAATACGGGTTGAATACAAAGAAACCCATCTTACTTCTTCTTCTCTCGAATATGTAATCTAACCGTTAATCTGTCTCCTCTGAAATCGACTAATGAACCGTTCTGGTCCGTCACTTTCACATTAATGCTCTGAAACTTGTGCGTATTTAAACGTCGTTTGAGCGGTCATGGGTTCGAAACTTGAAGATAGCACGATAGTCGATTTTTGTGATAAGGAAGAAGAGAAATAAAATAGTGAAAATAAAAAAGATTGCATTTATAAATTCATAAGAGAGAAGTTTGAAAAGTATAAACGAAGTTAGATAACGTAACTTTTTAAATCGCTCACTGAGCGAATTTAATTCAATTTATTACTTCGTTCTACCTTTGACAGTTTTTCCAACTTTATCATCTCTCCCAAAACTGAGAAGGCTGGCTTTGAAATCAAGTTATAAGTAACAAGGTCTGTATTAGAATAACGTTACTGTAAATTCAATAATAATAATAATAATAATATAATAAAAATATTTAAAGAATAAAAGGTAAAATACTATTATTATTATCTGTATACTGTATTTATATTATTGATTTTGTCATGTAAAAGTGAGATAATAAAAAATAAAGAAAGAAAGAAAGATTATTATTATTATTATATTGTAGTTGTTGTTAAATTTGTAGATTTTTCTTCTTTACTTGATAGCCTTACGTGAACTTTTGGCTATTGTTGATAGTAATAATTGTGAGTTCTGCTGTAAACTTGGAAGTTGTGTAGTATAAAAGTCTATATACATTTTCACTATCGATTGCAGATTTCTGTTTCATAGTTTTAGCTTCACAAGAACACTTCACAATTTGTTACACTTAATAATATTCCTCTTGATGACAATGCTGTAACTAGCAGAGAGAGCCTGAAATATTGATGGGTACTTAGGGTACCTAGTAAGAAAAATAGCTGTTCCAAATGCAGAAATAAATATCAACAACTCTTGTCATCATGCAAATAAAACGCTGACAACGGACAACATCAAATTTACCCATAATGGTCACATCATGGGAGCCAGAATAATCACTGTGTATTACCACTGACAGACAACACTCTACGGATTTTAAAGTTGTTATTACATGCATTTATATCTGTAGTAGCTGTACTTGAGGTTTGCAGAGCCACAGATGAGAATGGTGAGGTGCCTCGTTACCGACCTTATTTATTAGGGGTTGAAAATAGTACCGGCTATTACTTTTAATTCCCAGCAATTTGTGTAAATTTTTATCTAACCAAGGAGGGACTGAAGCGACGAAGGGTTGAAAAGAGGGACTTGAAAATGGCCCCAGGGTCGTTGTCACTAGATAGATGAGATGGGTGGACTCGTATGGTGTACTGATACTTTCGCCTGAACTGGACAAAAGAAAAAACTTTGCATCAGCTCTGTTTGGACGAGGTGGGTAGGGGAAAAGGGGTTTAGACAGTTAAATCGAGAGTTGGAAGCGATTGTATTTTTAAAACAAAGGGGTAATGTCTCGACCACTACAGCGGGCAATGACACTGTAATTGTTTCAGCTGTGCTTTATAAACAAAAAATCCAGTTGAATTCTTCCTCCTTTAAAGTACTATTCAACTTTCCCTACTTGGAGATTTTTCTGTCTCTTCCACTGATTCCTACCCTTTGCATATTTTACGATTAGGTTTTTGCTATTATTAAGCCTATACCAAAACATTTACTATGTATGATGGTATACAATATATTAACTTTTTAAGTGAATTCAACGACTTGCAGTCAACTTTTTATTAAGAATAAGTAGAATTTAAGAATTTACTTACTCTGTAGGCCGAACGTTTTCGAATCTTGGAGATCCATTTTCAGAGGCCATTTTCGGATCTCCAAGATTCGCCCTAGTAAATTTAACTTATTTTTAATAAAAAATTGACTGCAAGTCATTGAATTTACTTAGAAAGTTAATATTAACAACGCAGTTCGTCATGGAACAAGAAATCCAGGAATACAATATATAATGAAATTAGAATCATTTTGACTATCATTTAAACTCTATAGCACAATGGTCAATTGTATAAAAAAGATAATGTTTATCAATCACATAATCATATGCGGTGAATCAATATTATTTCCTATGAGTAGAGAGAGTTTAGTTATAGATAATGAAATTCTCAATTATCTCTTGGAAATGGGTTTTCAACTTTTCAATTTTCATAATTTTTACAATGGAATACTATCTAATTAATTAATAGATTTGTTGGAAATTTCTCTTAGAAATGAAATCACTTCCCGGTGGTTCGGAACCCACCTAAAACTGTAGGTCCAACTCATCAATCACCATCATCCAACTCATTACCCACGCACAGGTCTTAGACCTACGTGGGCTTCATCCTCAAAACAAAAAAGATGTTTGTGTGGAAAATTTCTTCAAATTCTCAAATATATTCTAGAAATATGTTTCTAACTTTTCAATTTTTACACTAATCCTTTCACCACCATTACAATTAATTACCCAATCTACTATTCAAGAAATTGTTGGAATTTCTCTTGAAAAAATTAAGGAACTCTATTTTCAAGCTTAGCTGATGCTTACTTAAGCACTCTATGCATTTGAGTGCTATAAAAGCAAGATGCTATAAGTGCAGATGCCTATTTTATAATGCTCAATGTTCAGATTAGCATGAGCGTTATCATTATTGTAGTTTTGCCCAAACTCTCCGATGTTCAACATAAACTTCAAAATAAGCTTTATAATTTTCAACATAGACTCCATGATATTTTATTGATTGTAGATGGTGATAAGGGGAAATTATAAAAATTGAATATTTAAAAATTTGACAAAATTTTCCATAACAATATTGTTTATAAGAGTAATTTTCATCAAATCTTTAAGTGAAGCAGATGTAATTCCATTGTAAAAATTGGAAAGTTGAAAGACCATTTCCAGAAAATATTTAAGAGTTTGAAGAGATTTTCCACATTAACATCATTTCCAAGCAGGGGCGGATCCAGGGTGGATAAAGGGATAGAATTTCCCCCCAACCCCCCCCCACCCGCGAAATTATTCTATGACATTACAAAATAAAGGTTTTATTTGTGTCTATTATGACGATAAGGACCTTTTATAAGTTGATTTCTTCCCCAAAAAATTCTCAGTATATATGCCCCAAAAACGTTTTGGTTTAACCCCTGTTTGTAATTATGTATATTATGGCAATAAAGACCTTTTATTAGGTGATTTCTTTCCCAACTCTCAGTATATATGCCCCAAAAACATTTTGGTCTTGCCCCCGTTTGCAATTATGTCTATTATAGCAATAAGGACCTTTTATTAGGTGATTTCTACCCAAAAAAATTCTCAATGTCTATGCCCAAAAACATTTTGGTCTTGCCCCTGTTTTTCAATTATGTCTATTATAGCAATAAGGACCTTTTATTAGGTGATTTCTACCCAAAATAAATTCTCAATGTATATGCCCAAAAACATTTTGGTCTTGCCCCTGTTTGCAATTATGTCTATTATAGCAATAAAGACCTTTTATTAGGTGATTTCTTTCCCAACTCTCAGTATATATGCCCCAAAAACATTTTGGTCTTGCCCCCGTTTGCAATTATGTCTATTATAGCAATAAGGACCTTTTATTAGGTGATTTCTACCCAAAAAAAATTCTCAGTGTATATGCCCCAAAAACTTTCTGGTCTTGCCCTGTTTCCAATAAATTGCCGTGCCTATCAAATCAATTGATTGAACAGACAGAATCCCATCATGTCCTTCCAATGAAACAACACTAAATTCAAAATTCCATTTCAATAGTCATTATACCTAATTGTAAGGATGTTCCGCTGTTAAGATGGCAATGTTCCTCCATTGAACACAGTGCTCCACTTGAATACTGAAGATTTGAGGAAAGTGGAAACTGATCAAGACTCTTAGACAAAGTAGGATTTAGAACTGCGGACTGGTTTGCTGGGGAAGCGATGGTCTCTGAGGTCATAATCCTTGTGCGAAGACTAGTGTTAAGAGGGTAGAGGGTTGGTATTCGATACTCTCTAACAGCCAAAGGCGACTGGGACAAGGGGTGGTTTCAACTCCTCCCTTGACAACCCTTGTAGGCTCCCGAGGGAATATCGGGAAGTGGTAAGATTTCGAGGAGGACTACCCAAGACGTTCTGCCTTTCATCGACCAATCGTTGGCTCCATCTTATCATTCAACCATTACCACTTTCTCTCCCTGAAGTCTGTTTCTCAATCCTGTTTTCTTACTTTGTCAACGCATCCTCTCTATTTTCATCCTTCCCTCAAATTTCAACAATTTTTTTGATCAATTTTTTAATAAGTCGGTTAATCAATTTTCTAGCAAGCCATTCATTGTAAATGCCAGATGCAGTGGTGGTGTAATCAGTTATTTGAATGTGTATATGAGTTTTTGATTCGGAGCTCTGACTGACTGCTACTTCTGCGGTCAGGGGTTCGAATTTCATCTGTAAATGTCTGTAGCGGTGGTGTTATCAGGTTGGGGCACTTATGATGCTGGGCTGATGCTACTTTTTCGATTACGGATCAATTCCTTTCAGTCTGGCCTACTATATAGTACAGTAAACCTGTCTAAGACGGACCCCTTGTAAGACGGAAACCTGCTGAAACGGAATGTTTCATCCGGTCCATAGGAATTTTGTACAGTATGATTACCCTGTCTAACCCGGAAACCTGCCAAAACGGAAATTTTTTTCAGTACGATGGAGTTCCGCCTTATACAGGTTTTACTGTATCATCATTCACCTCATTACCCTAGCACCATGTACCATTCTCAGACTCATGTGGGTATCATTAGCAATAAATTTATAAATAAAAAATGTTGTGATGTTGAAGATCCATCTTGTTTCCACTAATATGTAATAAAAACTTGAAAAACACTTTTAAGTGGAAATTAACTCAGAGAGTGTACTGTGGGTCGTCTGTCGATGCTCTTGACAATAGAGTGAAACGGCCGTCACGCCATAACGTGAGTTAATTTCCACTTAAAAGTGTTTTCTAAGTTTTTATTAAAAAAAGTCTGCTTAGAAGCGTGTTAGCTCTGGAAACTGGTGTAAAATTGGTTGATGATTTCAGGGGGGAATACATCACCTTTATCCCCCCCCCAAGATCCTTCCACCCTTCCAAAGAGGGCTCAGGGGTTCATAGCTTAACTTTATCTGACTGATACTTGCTACGACTCACTTATATCACTTTCCTGAATGAATATTACATTGATCATTTACTTCCTTTGTCTTTATTTTCAAGTGAGGGTGATTGCAGGAACTCATTAGTTGTATCCCACCTGAATAATGGTGTTCTTTACTTTGTTGAGCTGGACTCAGCTTCAAAATTTATTTTTCTTTATCTTAATTGATTAAGATAGCCGCGCAATAGGGCTAATAAAGTATAATTGAGGAGTATAATATCAATCAATACTAGATGGTTTCGTATGCTGGAATAAAAAATAGGTCAAAACTTTCCTTCTTTCAAAAAAAAATATTTATTTATTTATTTGACATGAGTACTTATGAGAGCGAAAGGAAAATCCCATGCTTGCCTTCTTATCACAAAAATGTAACTACTTTATGTGTAGAAAAAATATATATTTGACGAATAGGTTAATAAATTTCAAAGAATGAGTTTGATGGAGAAGAAAAAGTAAATTACTTGTGTACATGACGCTCTTGTGTGATAAAAGAGAAATATCAGTGCGGAAGAGAAGAAATAAATAAATGAAACAGAGAAAAAGAATTTAGATATGAGCGAAAACAATGAGTGATATCCCATTTAAACGCTAAATGGAAACAATTATCTTTTTGTGCACTTCCCGGTTCTACTTGAAAACGACGGAAATGGGACCTGGAAAAGAAAGGAAGAAGAAACTTTCCTGTAACATCGTAAAAGTTGAACTTGCCAAGTTTACCACGAAGAGAAAACCCGGTAAAAGTTTTGGAGGCTGAAAAATGAAGTCGGCCCAAGATAATTATGAGTTCCCAGTTATGCAGGTCTTCGTATACGTAGTTCTAACTGTTTTTGTGGTGAGCATCTCTCTACGGTTGAAAAACTTGCAGAAAGAATCATGAAAAATTTTGCGGAGAAAGATGTGAGTCTTGTTGTATATATGTTGCAATTTATTATGAAAAGGAGAAAGATTTTTTACCTATTGGAGCTCTTGTGAAAGATGAAGGTCTAAGTGACAGACGAATGAGTATTCAAACCTTTTAATGATGGGTGTAGGACTTGAACCGTACTCACTCAGAGAAACTCTCATTTTTTCCATGTCTGATTTGGAAAAGTTTTGGAGCACCTAAAGCTTATAAATATGTTGAGTATAGGGAAGTGATAGCCGAGTGCCGTAGCAGGTATCTGTTCAATCAGAGTTAAGCTACGAAACTACTGGTCATCTTTGTAACGGTGACCGATTGGATTGGCCAGCAAAAAAGACTCTGTTCTCTGCTGTACAATCACTTCCTGGTGGTTCCGGAACCCACCTAAAACTGTAGGTCCAACTCATCAATCACCATCATCCAATTCATTGCCCACGCACAGGTATTATACCTATGTGGGCTTCATCCTCAAAATAAAATCATATTGAATTATATGAAGTATAGGATATTGACGATATGACGATTGCTTATTTTCCGAGCAATTTCTTTATGCAATGATAGATAGCCTAGCACGAGTATCCTTTGTAAAGGGCTCAAGATTTTCGTCATAGTATTACGAACAACATTCATTTTTTTAAATGTGGTTATTTTACTTAACGTATTTAGCTGAAACGTATTGGATTAGTTAGAAGTAGTCCCAAATACGACAGTCTCAACATCTCATGCACTTGTAATAGATAAGAAGATTGAGGAAAACTTCGAATTTCCTTATTCCTATATTTTTACATTGTTAACAAACTTCCTGAGTTTCTCAGAAATAAAATGACCACAAATTTACCATAGCAGGCAATTTAGTACCTAAACAGTTTGAAAAAGCTAAACCTTGGCTGAAATTGGTTTATTAGCAAATGATAAATCTGTTGCGGTCAGACGTAATCTACATTCACAGGAAAAATGACAGTTGATCCTGGTAAAAGTGCATGCAAAAACTTATATTCTACCTATGCAGAAACTGATATCAACCCAATAGATCAGAGAAATATTTTATATCAGGAAGTTGGTTTCAATGCGATTATAAAAGTAATAATAGATAGAGATAAGCTGCGTTCTCCTAGGCATTCTTTGTAAGGGTGACCGATTGGATAGGCTAGCAAAAAAGACACTGTTTTCTGCTGTAAAATAACTTCCCGGTGGTTCGGAAGCCGCCTAAAACTGTAGGTCCAACTCATCAATCACCATCATCCAACTCATTACCCACGCACAGGCCTCAGACCTATGTGGGATTCATCCTAAAAAAAAAAATAATAATTTTAAGTAGCTTCCTAACAACATAAGGGAGACTAAAAATTATAATCTTTAACAAAAAGTTTGAATATTGTTGTAAGTGATATATGAAATCCAAGCTTAACTTTGAGTAAGAAATCCAGTGAATCTATGCATGGAATTTAGTATTTCTAGACCTTCAGCAAAACCTGTGGCATTTGCTGATTCAATGTAAACCTTGAGCATTGTGGATGTCTGGGATCACTGGACAGTTGAGTAATTGGAATTTCAGCTGTTGCAAATTCAGGGGTGTAATAGTAATTTGGGCAAGAGCTAAAAGGGGTGTGAAATGGTTGAGGCTCCATCAACAGCAAACAAAACCTGTGGCAGTGACAAATTCACAACTCCACGAACAGCAATTGTTATTAGACAGTGGACGCATTAATAAGTGTCTTACGAACCCTACTCTCAACACACCACATGCTCACTAGCTTATCAGTCATAGTTTATCGATCCCAGTTCTGACCAAAAGTTTTTACCTCGGGCCACTCCCGTGTTTCGGAGGACACGTTAAGCTGTCGGTCCCGGCTGCCTAAAAACAGTCGTTAAGTCACGTCAGAGGCCCTGAACTTATTCAGGTGCGACCTGATAACTCTGACACCAGACCTGAGCCAGCCAGGTCACACGATATTATTATTATTAGTCATATGTTCATGTACGGTAGCCCTATACGTATTCTAGACCGTTCCTTATTTACAGCTTTGGTCATTTAGTTAGTTTTGTGCATGACCACTAAGATTTTTCTATGATTTCTTCTCAACTTTAATTTTGTATAAAAATATCTACTATAACTGCCACAATGAATTATTTTTATTACAGCTTGTAATAGCTTTTAACAATAATTATGATTGTGAAACATTGTTTGTATTCATTTTCTATTGATTAATCAAGTTAAACACTTTAAAATTCACTTACATTGATTTCCTCAATTATATCATGATAATTTCTTGATCATTGAATATTGTTTCTATTAATGAAACAATTTTTGAGTTACTTATGGCCAGTTAAACGAAAATAATTAAATTTGACCCCCTTAAGATGACGTCATTTGACGGAGCAAGTGCAACGACATCCCTATTGAGCTCCGTAAGATGACGTCATCTTACGGTGGTTAAATTTAATTTTCTCTCGTGCAACTGGCCATTAGTATTGTAGAGAGTTAAATCAATTTTTGTTTTCAATTTTCTGTTTCATTTTTTTTAAAGTACAGTATATGTGATCATCTGCATCAGACTTTTTGTGTTTTACTATGGATTAAATAAAGAAGAATATATCAAACATTAATTTATGATTCTTCCACAAAATCATCCTAATGAAGCCATTAAACAGTCCACTAATTAATTCCAATCAAGACATTCGCTCCGAATGGTGATAGGGTTTTCAGTGAAGAGGAAATTCCACACTTCCTGGCAGTTCCATCGCCGTCAGATACTTTTGGGATGGTTTTCTTTACTTAAAAAAAAACTTAATAGTAGTAGTTCCAAGCGAAAAACCGTAACTCGTTCAGAAGAAAATTCTCAATTACTGGATAATAGGCAGCAAAAGCTTCAGATCACTGTATTGACTAAAATTCAACCTTCTTTCTTTAATAGCTTGTCAAACAGAGCCCTTCGGATTCAGTCGACTTATTATTTCTTTCCTCCTCATTTTAGGATCCTCCACCCCTTCTTTGAGCCCTTCTCATCGTCAGGGAAGTAGCTCACAAATCACTCCGCACTGACAGAGGAGGGAGAGCAGTCTGAAGGTCTGGGTTTTATCTGCCTTCAAATTCTGCACGCTCTTCATATTTCCAAACGGTTCTTGGAGAGCTCCTCTCTCTGCTTTCTATCTCATTCCGAACGATAGCTTTCTTTCAGAGTACATAAAGAAGGATGGTAGAGTGGGTACTTATACAAATAAAACACACACCATGGTACCGGCTCCTTTACAGCTGTAGAGCGACCTCGTTATGAGAACCAGCGTTGGGCACAAATTGGAAATTCAAATCCTTTCAAGATCATGCGAATAATTTCCGGGAAGCGTTCACATTTATACACGGCAAGACGGATAACGAATACCATACTTGACTGAGAATCTGTCATCAGAAATCAGTGAAAATTCGAATGGTTTCGGTAATGAACTGGGAGTAAAATCTCCTCGACTCTTGAGTTTGAACTCCCATGAAGTGCAGGTTATTTTTGCGCCAAGTCATCTTATTGGTTTTTTCTCCGCCCCACCATTTTCCTTTATATATAGGTGTTCATTTAGCCTGAATTTATTTAGATGTCCTCGCTTTATTTATTAATCTACATAAAAATCTCACAGAAATCGCAAGAAGAGCAGTATCCACCAAATTATCAGGTAAAATGAATCCACGATTTCTATTCATTTTTTATTTTATCACACACAATTGATTAACAATCGTAAAAATTCTCATTGTATAGACACACGAAACTTTATCATTGGAATAATGAATCATCATAACTATAAAAAGTACCCTCAAAAACACGTCAATTTCTTCAATAAAACGTTTCATAGGATTCTCTTATTTCATAGGATGTGATAGGATGTAATGTGGGAAGTGATAGCCGTGATCCGTAGCAGGTATCTGTTCAATCAGATAAAGATAAGCTGCGTTCTCCTGGGCCATCTTTGTAAGGGTGACCAATTAGATTGGCCAGCAAAAAGATCACTTCCTGGTGGTTCAGAACCCACCCGAAAATGTAGGTCCAACTCATTAGTTGGTCAACTGTAGGTCACACTCATCCAACTCATTACCCACGCACCGGTCTCAGACCTATGTGGGCTTCATGAAAATAAAGGCTCTAAAGCCGCGTCTCCACCAACCGAACATGCTCGGCGAACAGTGTTCGCTGGAATCAGCTGATGCCGCCGAACATTTTTTGGAGTTGGTTTGGTGTGGACGCCTTCTCGAACATTATGATCGGTGTGGTGGGGTTAGTGGCGGAAACCTGGTCGTAACTGTTCGCTCACAGGCCGAACATTTCAATTGAACTCACGAACATGTTCGGTGACCCATATGTTTAATGTTTGCCCGTTTTTTGTATTTGCCAACAATGTTCGGCAGACATGTTCGGTTGGTGGAGACGCGGCTTTAGGCCTTCTCCTGGGAAACATATGATTTTAAAAATTAGTGTATCCATCATATTGAATAATTCCAATTATTGGAATCAGATTTCAAGATAGCCCTCGGGTCCTTTTATTCATCTGGTTGAGCCTTCATAAGAATTAAGTATCACCATAAGAATAACGTATTATCTGTTTTAGAGGAACAATTTATTTATGAGTATAATAGCAAGTGATTAATAAGTAAATGATAATTATACAAATTAATTTAATTTATATTGCTCTAAATTCATTCATCAGATATGTGAAATCTGACTTGATTTGAGCAATTGGCTGTTGAACAACACATGTACAGAGTGGATAAAACTGAAATGAAGCTTTGGTGACGTGATACAGAGTTTTTTTCGTGAAAAATAGACATAAAATTAACTATGCATGTTGAATAAAGGGTTAGGTCTGATAGGGTGTGTAATTTTGCGATGGTGATTATCATTGAGTAAATCGACTACCACCTATATAGTGCAACCACCTATATATACAACCACCTATATATCTATGTATCTATGCCAGCACCCTTAATCTTGGGCGGGTGGTCTACTGTTCACATAACTACTAGTGCTACACAGTGCTACACAGTACTACACAGTACTACATAGTACAAAGTACTACTTGTACTACACAGTACAATGAACTAAAATAGAATATTCTTTTGTAAAAACTAAATTGACAAGAGAGAATTTTACTAACTATACATCCACCTACATATTTGTGCAAGCACCCTTAATCTTGGGCGTGTTGTCTACTGTTCATAGAACTATTAGTACTACACAGTACTACATAGTACACAGTACACAGTACAATGAACTAAAATACAACATTCTTTTGTAGAATTCTAAATTGACAAGAGAGAATTTTACCTATGGAAAGAAAAAGTTGAAACAAAACTCTTGGTTCGACAAATTGCAATAATTTTATTTCACACTAAATTTGCAAGAGAAATATTTTTGAATGAAATTAAAAATAGTGAATTAAAACCATATTGATAAGTTTCAATAAATTTGTTTGAAGTTGAGCTTCAATTGAACAGAATTTTATCTTCGTGACAATAATATCCAATTTATCTTACATTGTTCTCTTTTATATTGTTTTATTTAACTTGCATAGTTTAATATACCAGCTAACTAGCTAACGTAACCAGCTTTATCAGGTAAGTTATTGAATTTTTTTGAGACATGAAAAATAAGAGCTTGGTGCTCCTTGTTTTGTGTAAATTGTGACCAATGCTCCGCTGCTGTTTTCCAGTCATTCTTCATCGTCAAAATTTCCAAATTGACATTCACTCATATTCTATAGCAATTAGCAATCCTGTTCACAGAAAACCTCTACCTTTACTATTCTACTACAATACACAGCTTAGTTTTCATAACCTATCCAAGATTACATAACACTTGAGACTTTCACCAATCATCCAAAACATCCACCACGCAATAATTCATGCAAAGTTCAAATATTTTGAGGCATTGAATATTGTTGTGGAAGTGGAGCAGTTTTTGTTCAATACCAAAATTAAGTCATAAATATTAATGTTGTCATGTCTGAACACCTGACACGAAGCCTATTTGAATACCCTTCTTCGAAAACAACCCTCTAATATGCATTCCTTCACCCCCTCTGACACAACAGAACTTTTCACCCCTCTAAATCGATTGAAGATGCGCTATGTATTTGGTTATACCTCTTTTAAATGACACATTAAATTGAACATTTCTTATTTTTTCTTCCTCTATGAATTACTTTCTTTTGGGAATGATCGTGTTACTTTAGTAAAAAATATTAGGTGTGTAACAAAATTAAATTACCACCTCCAGGTTCTTTTATTGAAAACTAGTAGGTTTCCCGATTTGATTTAATTGGAATATCTAGAATGTGACGTAACCTTCAATCCAGAGATTGTACCGGTTCTATCTTATTTCTAACTTTCTTTCTTCCTCTCCTTCCTCCTCCTCCTCCTCCTCCTCCTCCTTTTCCTACTCCTCCTCCTTTTCCTCCTCCTCGTCCTCTTCCTACTCCTCCTCCTTCTTATCCTTCTCCACCTCCTCCTCTTCCTCCTCCTTCTTATCCTCCTCCTCATCATCCTCCTCCTCCACCTCCTCCTCCTCCTTCTACTCGTTCTCCTCCTCCTCCTTCTCCTCCGCAACCAGATAATAATCAAAAAATAAATTAGATACTGTATTTATCGACATGTTCCATTAATGTCAATCGTTCATATTTGGACAAATGAGGAATAGAGCTATGTTTACTGTGGATAGCATACATACAGATGCTATATAGTTTAACAAGGTAGAAAGTAAAAATAATTCAAGGCATGATCATGACATTAGGGGGAATTTCCATGATCACAACAAAATGCCACTAAAATACAGTGCTTCATTGCAAAAGAGAAGCTCGACTCAAGCCACAAAGCCCAGGTTTGTAGCCGGACCAATCTTGTGGCCTATACAGAAGTCATAAAAGGCAAAGCCAATTTGCATTGAAATTCAAGCGGGGCTCCTTCACTTCTTTTTAGGCTGTATTTCAGAGCCTATTACTTTTACTCTCATGTAAATGTGAGAGTGTTTTATGAATATTCAAGCGATAATTTCTGCGGTACATATTCATCAATTTTTCCTCTCCCCAGTTAATAATGGCGAGTCCTGAGTGGAAAATGCAATGAACAATGTTTTTTATCACTTTATAGCTTTTCGCAACCTATTAAAAGGCATTTCCTATTATATTGAAAACTCTCACTACAATTTAGCCTTTTTTAAGTCAGAAAAATTGAGGTGTACGTGTCACAATTCGAATTATCGCCTTCATTCAACGATCTAATAGAACAATAACTTTTTATAATACATATATACTCATAAAAACTGATCATTTATTGCTTTGAATAATTTTCATACGACATGCATTTTATAACTACACACAGGTGAAACCGTTATTGTGATGGATAAATATTCAGTATGACTAAGTAAATGTCAGACAATAATTGGGATAAAATGGCAATACAATGAGATTCCTGGATTTCTTGTTCCATGACGAACTGCGTTGTTAATATTAACTTTTCATGTGAAATTTAACGACTTGCAGTCAAATATTTGTTAAGAATAAGTATAATAACTCACTTAATCTGGCCGAGTACTTTCGAATCTATGAGATCCATCTTCAGAGGCTCCTAGATCATCATGTCAGTTTTTTGGTTAGAAGTGTTGTGGTTTTTGCCGACCATATCATTCAAACTGGACACACTTTTACTGACATCAGTACCAACCTACACATTCTACACATAAAATCTAAAGGACACGAACTCAACACCTTGGAACAATTTGAAATATACAAACACACCACACACAATAAACAAAACATTCTCAATGAACAACTAAATTTTAAATCTCACAAACATTTTGATCATATTTTACAAAAACCACAACACTTCTAACCAAAAAACTGACATGATGATCTAGGAGCCTCTGAAGATGGATCTCATAGATTCGAAAGTACTCGGCCAGATTAAGTGAGTTATTATTCTTATTCTTAACAAATATTCGACTGCAAGTCGTTAAATTTCACATGAAAAGTTAACAATGAGATTATTGTACAACCCACCAAAAGAATGTAATATGATCAAAATAATTCATATGAAATAATATTTTTGGATGGAAAAACTATTGTCAAACAGTACTATTGATATTGAATTTTTTAATATAATCATATAGGCAATGAATATTCAAGCTTGTTGGATAAATATTAGTGAATAAGTATTAGTAGCTTAATAAGGCTAGTAAATTATTTATATACTGTAAACTGTACTACTCTAGTCTACTGAGTCTCAAGCAAAAGTTCGCTATGATGTTGAAAATCCATCTTGTTTCCACTAGTATATTATGAAAACTTAAAAACACTTTCAACTTTTAAATGGAAATTATGAATTAAGTTATGGCGTGACGGCTGTTTCATTCACATCGCACAAATCAGCCAGCTAAGTTCAAATTTAAGTCCAGCTCATTGTGAGACATTTCTAGTCTCAGAAGTGTGCAGTCGAAATGAAGGGTCTTATGTCGATGCTCTTGACAACAGAATGAAACGGCCGTCACGCCATAACGTGAGTCACAATTTCCATTTAAAAGCGTTTTTAAGTTTTTATTAAAAGTTCTCTATCTGCTGCAAATAACAATACAAAAGAACTTAAGATTTGTGAATGTGTACAATGCTTGAAATAAGAATGAAAAAAAAGAACAATGAAAGAATGGAAGTGGAAGATTCAATCGTAAAAGGCAGATGAATAGAAACTCATAAATAATCAGAAGATTATTTATCTATAAATGTATATTTATTTTTATTCCTATATTTATTTTATTCACCTATAGATCCACACACCGAGATAAAAAAACTAAAGAGTAGGATTTCTAATGATATGGAATACGTGGAGAAAACAATTTTTTATAAAAATAGTGAAGGAATAAAGATTGAAGAAGCAAGAACTTGTAAAGTGAGGATTTATGCTTGAATTTATGTTGCAATACAGGTTAATTATTATTTATCTATAGATGTATATTTATTTTTATTCCTATGTTTATTTATTTTATTCACCTATAGATCCAGACACCAGGATAAAAAAACTAAAGAGTAGGATTTCTAATGATATGGAATATGTGGAGAAAACAATTTTTTATAAAAATAGTGAAGGAATAAAGATTGAAGAAGCAAGAACTTGTAAAGTGATGATTTATGCTTGAATCTATGTCGAATACAGGTTAATTTCTACCTTTTGGGGTTAAAATTATTTCTATTTCTAAGCGAAGAGATCTTAGTCAATAATTTCTGTTCTTTAACTTCTTAGCAGTTGTTCTTATTGTCTAGTTAAATATCCCCTGTATTATATTCTCATAGTGTATTTAATCTTATACAGCTTGTTATATTTACATATTTTCATTTTAAATAGTAATACTAAACCTTGTCAGGAAATATTGTAGAAGGTTCGCTGAAAGTGTTTATATTTCTTGAATAAAGTTTCTACTATTCTTTCTCTTTCTACCCCTTTTCCAGACAAAGACAGATAATTGTAGTGTAAGAGGACAATGAAATAAGAATAAAGTGAATGAAAAAATATACTGACAGTTTGAAGTGAATGATTAAGAAGATATGAATAATGTGGAACAGTGGCGGATCCAGAAATGTTTTGGGGTTGGCTGGTAGCTACTGATTATGGGGGGGGAGGGGGAGGGGTTAGAGGTGTACTGAATACAAGTAGTATTGTGAAAGCTTTTGCATTTTTCATAATAAATTAATCATACGTGAACTATAACTATTCATATTATTGGGAAATAAAAAATAGCTTTACTAGTGCTTTGAGCCGTATCAACGATAAAATTAATTCAAATTTATTGGAAAATTTTGATTGAAATATGGCTGAATTTGGTGTGTTCAGCAGTTTGTCAAGGAACATAGCATTATTCAGGTATTACGGTCATATTATTCAATTTTTAAGAATGAAAATCAATGTGGGAGCTTTAATTAGTTACAAATTTTTCAATTAACTAATGTTTCATCTAGTTTCAATCGATAAACTTTGTGTGAATTCCACACTGTAAAAAAATATGTTTTTCTAAAGTTTTTATCTGACGATTAGTCTTCCTCTTATAGAAATATGGGATCTGAAGTTACTCCCCTTGAAAATTTTTGTATAATCTCTTTGAGAAATCAGTTAAAATGCTATTAGATCCTTATTACATATAAGTAAACCCAATGCAAGCGTTGTATCTGGAATTTGTCCATGATATAACCTATATTAGTAGCTGTGGTGATGACTAGTTTGCCGACCACTGTGATGAAATGTTAAAAAAAAACATTGGTTGATATGTTTTTTTTTTTTTTTTTTTTTTTTTGTAGATTACGTCTTGGAGACTCCAGTTAAGGAGTATAAGACAAGTCAGATCAACAATATTATACACTAGATACCATAATTACTTCAATTAGTTGAGGTGAGGCTTAATTTTGATGTGAAAGGAACTCTTGTACACTATAAAAAGCTTTATCAACTAAATATTTCTTCAATTGTTTTTTAAATATTTCTATATTTTCAAGACTCTTCAAAAACTGCGGTAGCTTGTTGTAGAATTTCCTACCAATATAACTAGGTTTTTGTTTGAATAAGCTACTATTGTGACTCACCAAGTGATAATCTCCTCGGCTTCTTGTATTATAATCATGTACATCAAGATTTTGGTTAATATCATTCGTTTTTACATATAAAGTAGCTTCATACACATATAAGCAGGGTACAGTTAGGAGACCAAGTCTCTTGAACAAAGGCCTACATGAATCTAATCTATTTACTCTTTCTATACACCTAACCGCTTTCTTTTGGATCTTAAACACCCTATCAAGATTTTGTTTTGATGAATTACCCCATACTAAGATAGCATACATGTTAATGTAGTTCCTCATTACTTTTCATTAAAAGAAAGTTGGTATAGTAGTGATTCAATTACTGCAATTTTATGTTGCACTACTTTTTCTATTCAGCAAGTACAAAAATTTAAACACTGAGTTAATTGGTTGCAGGCAATGTAAATGGAACTAAGACATTATACAGTTTAAAACATTAACGGATTTCATGCAATAATTGAAGACAGTAGTGGAGTTAGGTAATTCTTGCTAATGAATATTTTACAAAAATATTTTTTAGTAAAAAATTTACTCTCTTCCAATAAACTTTTTGGAGGTTTTGGGGGGCTTCAATCCGAAAGCCCCCTCCCCCCCCACTGGTTAAGTGTCAAGAATGGACGAATCTTTGTCCAAACTTCGCCATTTCATGTAATTGCATCACTTAGATTGTCATCACTAGAGCTTATATCATTAATAACATACAAACATCATAAATTATAATCCAAGTCTATATATAGCATCTATGTGATGTTGACAATTTTTTTTTAACTAATCATATTATATGAAATTTGTAAACTTACATGAATAAAGAAATCTAATATAATAACCCCCCCCCCCCTCCTGTAAATCCGCCACTGATGTGTGATTAACGTCACCATAGCTTACAGTAGTTGTTTCAGCAACTGTACGCTCGCCAGGAAATTTGAAATAAAAGAATTTAAGGATGAAGAATGTAGATAAATAAGATAAAATAAAGTATGAAGACGAAAATTCTCTTTACAACGGCCTGAATCAGCAACACAACAAGGTGTTGAATTTTCTTAGACTACAGAGCAAATCCAATTCCCGTAGTTGAATCACTGCTCATAAAAGTGATGAACATTGATTTCGACAAGAGACTCATGGAAGCATTTGTTTACGTTTCCAAAGAAGCACTGCTGCCGAAAAATAAGAGCAAATAGGATTTGTCTTGAGAAATTTACGACAACCTTCTCTACAATCTACAACCCGGGTCTGAATGTTAATATCATTTGTGAGACCTCTCCCAACCCCAATGCGCATGCGCAGACTCTATTCACGAAAATCACGTCGTCCGTTCTCTTCTTTTAGAGTATTTGTTGCACCCTTGAAGTAGTCTTCGCACTTTGTGCTGCTGCAGTAGCCTCCCCTCCACCCTCCCCTCCACCCTCCACCCCACCCTTAACTAGCCCCCAACCCCATAATTAAATGCAAATCGAATTTTAAGATAGCCATTTTCAATCTGTCAATTGGCTCACTCACTCACTCATCGTCAGTTCTTGTTACGGTACTGTTCTCTCAACATCTTCTTCTTCTTTTTATTTTACTTCTTATTCTTCTTCTTCTTCTTCTTCTACTACTTCTTCTTCTTCTTTTTCTTTTACTTCTTATTCTTCTTCTTTTTCTTTTACTTCTTATTCTTCTTCTTCTTCTTCTTCTTCTTCTTCTTCTTCTTCTTCTTCTTCTTCTTCTTCTTCTTCTTCTTCTTCTTCTTCTTCTTCTTCTTCTTCTTTTACTTCTTATTCTTCTTCTTCTTCTTCTTCTTCTTCTTCTTCTTCTTCTTCTTCTTCTACTTCTACTTCTTCTTCTTCTTCTTCTTCTTCTTCTTTTTTATTCTTCTTCCCCTTCCTCCCTTTCATCACTTCATATCATTCTTATTCTGAATTATCCACTTATTTTGTACAGTGTAAGGAAGTGGCTTGCCTTTGTCTAGTCCCCTTTTTGCGGCCAAATAAATAAATTCGTTTCAAATTATCTTTAAGTCACTGAAAAATATTAATAATAATATCGATGACAATAAAAAATAAAATAGATAATGATAATAATAATAGTGATAATAATAATAGTGATAATAATAATAGTGATAATAATAATAATAATAAAAATAATAATAATAATAATAATAATAATAATAATAGTGATAGTAATAGTAATAGTGATAGTGATAATAATAATAATAATATTAATAATAGTAATAATAATAATTTATTGAACACAGGCGTGAATCCAGAAATTTTTCTGGGTGGGGGGCTGGTTGGTATATCGAGTAAGGAATATTTTGGGGGATATCAACTAAAAAATGATTTTTTCTCATAAAAAACTTTGTTATTTTCCAATTTTGGTGTGATACCTACATTCTCAAATCCCTCCTTGGATTCGCCCCTGAACTCAGAAAAATGTAAGAGGAGTCAATCAGGTAAATAAGAATAGATGGGATTAAAATAGAAGAAATAAATTTGTCGTCACTTCATACTAGCAAAAATATAGACCTATACCTGTCATTATGACTTAATGACAGGTATAATGACTTATATGGAGTGGCCGTAGCCGAGTGGGTTAAGTGCTGGTTTGCTAGCCCAAAGGTCCCGGGTTCGATCCCAGTTCTGACCGAAAGATTTTACCTCGGGCCACTCCCGTGTTTCGGAGGACACGTTAAGCTGTCTTTCCCGGCTGCCTAAATACAGTCGTTAAGTCATGTCAGAGGCCCTGAACTTATTCAGGTGCGACCTGATAACTCTGACACCAGACCTGAGCCAGCCAGGTCACACGATATTATTATTATTATTATTATTATTATGACTTAATGAATGTCTATTCATTAAATAGAGTAGTTTCATTAATTAAGTTATTTGAGTAGTCTATCTCAACTTTCTATTGAAAGTAGATCTTCCTTTTTTCACATAATATATTCTCACTCTTCCCATCCTTTATCTGTCAGTCATCATCAATTAAAATCGTTCTATTATTCCTGCTGCTTGAACATTCTTTTTCAACTTCAAATCATTACATAGTTAATTCTCTAGTTTTTATCTTAACATTATTATTTCCAGGTATAATTCAAGTTTTTTATCTCTCAGAATTTTAATATTCTTTTGTTTATAAAGTTTTCATTCTCTTCTTGTACTGGTTTTCTTGACTTGTTTAATAATAAAACAGATTTTTCTACATCATCCTACTTCCAAAAATGTAAACCTACACCTGTAATTTTTAGCATATAGCGCTGATTGAACAAATAAACCATTCAACTATCTATGCAAATAATAGGAATTTTCTTCATTTTCTAAAGTGGATTATTCTATCTTTTCAGCAAATTTTTGTCAAACTCCCCAATCTATCGAACTAGAATTTCTGTAAAAGTATATTCTTCCAAAACAGCTGAATTAGGCTAAGAGAGGTTAAACTAGGGCTTAATTTCAGCCGGAGCACACCGGAGCGGAGCTCCGGCTATCTAAATCTATAATAAAATCATTTATTTTAAACCAGATCTGAACTAGCTTGTTATTTTGTATATTAGGCCTATGTGTGCATTGCTAACCATTCTCAAATGCGTTTAAAATGCACTAATTCAAGTAGTGTAATTTTCAAAGATTTACCACCCGTTTTGCTGGGAAGTATTCCATACCCCCGGTAAGTCACAGCTCCGGTACTTCTCACTTTTTTTTTTTGGAGGGTGAAGCCCACATAGGTCTGAAATCTGTGCGTGGGTAATGAGTTGGATGATGGTGATTGATGAATTGGACCTACAGTTTTAGGTGGGTTCCGAACCACCGGGAAGTGATTTTACAGCAGAGAACAGTGTCTTTTTAGCTGGTCAAATAAAACCTTTAGAAATTAAACCTTTGGTTGACAGATAATTAGCGGGTGTTGGCCTAACTCTCCATTCTATCGAGCTGGAATTTTTTTTTTTAATGTGCCATTCTTCCAAAGCAGATAAATTAGGCTATGACAGTTTGCGAATAAGATGGTGTTCCCGTTTGGAGATAGTTGAAAAATAGCAAGAAACGCGAGAGAAAAAGAAATAGCGAGAAAGATGAGTGGAGGCAATAAAGGGAACAAATATCGTCCTTGCCATGACACCGGGATCTGAATATAAGAAGGAAAATGGCGCTTACAAATTGTCTCAGACTGCGGTAATAAATTTCCTTAGTTACATATCCATAGTCGTTGTTCCCTGTTCTCTGTTCTACGGGAATTTATTGGACTGGCACCTTCGCATATACATCCTCTGTCCTCTCGCATTAATAATGAAGTGAGGCGTATGAGTAACTACTAAGTAGAGGGGAATCGCTTCTGTATGTCTTTTAGAGAACCTGGAAAGGCCTGTACACTTCACTTGTTGAAGAAGGGGACCGACTACATTTTTTTAACCAATATTCTTTTATTGGGGAGACTTTACTACTTGAAATGAAGCTTGAGAAAAGTTATTATTATTATTATTGTGGAAGTTGACTTCGAATAATATTGCGGTAGCCTGTACTAAAAATATTCAGTAGCCTATTTATTTAGCTTAATAATACAATTTGAAATATTTCCAATTAATTGTTTTTTTTATTATTTTTTTTATTATGTGCACATGAGTCTGAGACTTGTGCATGGGTAATAAGTGGATGATAATGATGCTATGGATGGAAGACCTACTGTTCTAGGTGGCTTAGAGCCACCAGGTAAGTTATAATAAATCAGATAACGTCATACCATTATGTGCTGGTCACCCTTCCAAATGGAGTCCCGAGCGCTCGTGACTGAACTAATTTTGAACAGACTAAAAAGTCAGAATTTCCAATAAAATAACCTTCAATCCACTTGACACAGTAGGCTACAACACTTTAGTACATTCCACTGACGATTTCACTTTAAAAAAGATCATTTGATTATAAGAAATATAAATTATAAATTTAGCACTGTTGGGAATGACCGAAAAAGAGCGAAAATATTAAATTTAGTTCAAAAACTTGGAGGTCAAGAATTGAACTTCTATTGAACAATTTATAATAGGTATATAGGGGTAGCTTTCTTATTTTGTTCTTATTATTACTAGGCCTACTTTTCTCATTTTTATTTTCTGTGATGGAATTCGTTATCCTATTTATTGTGATACATCTATATTAGTAGGTGATACAGGTGTATTGCATTTTTATGTTGTCTGTATGCTAAATGCCGTCTGAATGGAAATATCTGCTGCTTTAAAGAATTATTCTTTAAAAGTTCAACAGTAATCAAGAAACTCTTGGCTAAAAAGCTAGCTGGGAAATTGTTGAAACAGAGTTCGATATTGAACTCGAATGAAAAAGCCATCAGTGGAAAGAAAATAAATGGGTCAATAGTTCCAGCAGGCCCTCACCTACTATTACAATGGTGTATTTGTGTACATTGAAACCTATGAGGATGAACGGAATAAACCTCGTATTTTTACAGTGTAATTGAAATGAGCGTACCATCAAAAAAAGATCACGAGCTGTGCACAGATGAGTATGAGCTTTTCTATCACAGTATTTGATCAGTTGGAATGATCAAGCTACAATAGGAAAACCCGTTGCTGGACAGTATTTTCAGTTCCGGTTTTCTCTGCTACATCCTTCCAGAGGTCTACTTTAATACTCGAACCCATTCGGGCTTGGAAAACTTTTTCCGGACAGCCCTTTCCCCCTCCCCCTTCAATCATCCCCCCACTGCATCTATTATCTTGTTTGTTTGCTATTTTAAGACTCCCCTCGGACTGTTCTACCCTTTCTTCCATTTCGTTGAACGACCGCAGATAACTTCCTACCAAGCTTGGGCCTATATATTTTTGTCGGAAAAATCTCGTCCCAGACTTCTCACTCGCTTCCGGAAATACTTCCGTTTGTTATTGCGACAAAAGGTACAGTAGCAACCGGAAGTGATGTGGAAGTCTTGGATGGAAATTGAACGTAATAAAATTTTGGAACAGCCGAAGTAGTAGAGATCGCCGATGCTTTCGTTTTTCTCTAGATTGAGAAAATTTTGTCAAACTTTGAAAATTATCCTGCTTGAAAACAGTTTATGGCAAGATCATGATGAGTAGTATGATTAGTAGAGAAGAGATCAATTGCAAAAGTGTTGCATAACATGAAAATGCGATAATTTTCCTGCAATATGCATTCAATTACCATCTTGACCACAACTAGAAGAGATTATATTCATCAATAGAGCCGGGTTTTCCTAGATCCACACTTTTTGCATAGCTTACTGCATACCAGTATTGCCAGACGTATGGTGAAGAATTGTGAGGGATTTGGCTCGAAATTAACGTCTGTTCAATTTATTGTTACGTACGTTAGTTTTGAGTTAAATCTCCCACAATTCTTCGCCTTGCATCAACGGCAATATTGGTGCACAGTGCGCTATGCAAAAAAGTGCGGAGCTAGGAAAACACGGCTTTAGGTAGTATAAAAAAGAATATAAGATAAATAGTGTATTATACTACTTTACAGGGAGTGATTGATGGCTTACTTGTATTCTCTATTTACTTGTATTAAATCAATATATGGCACCTCCTGAAAAACCTACTGGTTTAGGAGGACCTTTGTTGTTATGATACTGTAAATAAATTGATTGATTGAAGTACATCTTGTAAATAGAGAACACTTTTTAATCTTCCCAGTAATATTAAATATTAGAATTTCCTTTCAAAATGAATGTTCTGCATCTACAAGTTAAAACACACAAAAATTACTTGAGAGATAGGATTTTACAAATTATAATAAATCTGGATGCACATTGATTTTGAAATGTTAACCCCCCATGAGTGTTTGCACGAGCTGCCACTTGCAATAAGCATTATAATGTTACATGATTTATAATAGAAATAACATAGTAACCTTCAAGTGGATAATTATAACCCTCTTACAATATTTGTTTTACTATATATTTAACTGAGTCAGTATTATGAATATAAAAAATAACTTTTGAATATGAATTCTATTTGAAAACATCTAAAATCTGTTTCTCTTTCATGTAGGCCTATCTATATTCTCACTAAAGCATCTAGGTTACAGATAGATTCAATTTGTTGATTATTGATAAAGACTACTCAAGTAGATTCAAAATTTGAACATTTGATGTGATTGGATAATTGATTTACAAAAGCATTCCTGATGATATGATTTATATGAGTTTTTGCCCACTGTTTTTTATCTCTTCCTCTTTTCTAATACTAACATTAAACCCCAAACGAAGGGTTGGTGAGTCCATCTGGAGTCGGGTGCCACTTTCAAGGGAAATAACAGCAATTTGAACGCATGGACACTTCCAGAAAATTCTTAACTCATCCATCTTCGTTGCAAGAGGCGGGAAGCAGAATAGTGGGTCTCCCACTGCAGAAGCCTGTTTTCGGACGATTAATGAATGTAAGGGGATGAAATCATTAAGGGATATTGTTGGCGGGGACTTTAACTTTTCCAATCTTAGATGGCAACGCTAGAAGGGCAGTTTCACCCCGTTCCACTTGTCTTATTATGGGGAGAGCCACCCTTTATTGCTGAAGCACATTGCTGTTTATCCCGGACTCTATTTTGCTGGTTGATCCAAAGAAAGGATAATCTATGAAGCCCAATAGACAAAACAAAACAGTTATTTCGCTTTGGATCCTATTCTTAGACTGGCAAAATAATTAACACTGGAGAGTTTTTGGATAGAATTGCTTTATATCACTGATAGCTAAGTCAAATAATGGTCGCAAATAATAGAAAGAACTATAACATTCTAAAGGAAGAATTTAAACTTTATGTAACTAATAATGTAATTATTTATTTCAAATACATACATGAAAATTACAAATAATAGAAGCTTACAGCTAATGCCAAAACAAGCCTCATTGAATGTATTAGATTGTCTAAGTAAACAAGGAAATCAGAAAATAAAAGTTGAAGCGCTAAGCTAGCAAAGAAATAAAGTCAAAATACATACAATAAGAAAACGGCATGAAATAACAGCATAAAGAAAAATAGCCCTAAACATTACAGGTTACCTGTAGTTAACTTTAAGCAATGAAATACCAAAATAGCTAGAAAATGGCATGAAATAACAGTATAAAGAAAAATAACCCTAAACATTAGTTAACTTTAAACAATGAAATACCAAAATAGCTAGAAAATGGCATGAAATAACAGTATAAAGAAAAATAACCCTAAACATTTTTAGTTAACTGTAAACAAAGAAATAATAGAATAGCTAGAAACAAAATAGAAGGTAGATAATATAGAAGTAGAGGAAAGAAGAAAACATATAATTTATGGTCTGCAAAACGATGTTAACATCTAAAATTCCAGAGCTTAAAAACATGTTCTACTAAAACTGCACAAATTATCTGAGAAAGGGTCTAAAATTATACCATAGATAGACTGCAAGGTATAAATCTACCAAAGTATATTCAATTCTTAGATAAAACAGTTCTAGTTTGTCTATCATAAATACTTTTATTACTTTTTATTCCTTTCTATCTAAAATTCATTTTTCCTATAATTCTGTTATAACTATTATGTAATAAATATTACGCCTGTAGTCAATTATTTTTGCCTTAATTATCTTTCTTTGTCTTTCATTGCAATTCGATTGTTTTTCTGTTACCTAACTATTTTCTTGCTCATACTTTTTATCTGTATCCTGTTCCTGTATTAGTTGAGTATTGTATTAATTATTAGTTGTATTATTGCTTTACATAATAACTTAGTTTTAAATTTTATTTTTCAATAGTGGCCAATTTTTTGTCTTATGAGAATAATAATGGGATTATTCTAATGCTTCCCCCCCTGTTTATAATTAAGCAAAAAAGGGAAAATATTTTATATTATATCTTTCACAAGAAAATTTAACTAGACATAATTTATATTTGTGGAGCATCTACCTGCAGAACAGAGTTTGACGTAATGTGAATAATTTATTATAAAAATCATATTTGCTACATCAGTGTTATTTAAAATTCAGGGAGTACAAGTTATTTGTAAGTTTTCAGTAAATGAGCTTAAAAATTCGAGAATATGCAAAAATTAAATCAAGTACCTTTATAGGGAAGTGATAGCCGCGAGCCGTAGCAGGTATCTGTTCAATCAGAGAGATAAGCTGCGTTCTCATAGGTCCTGTTCGTAACGGTGACCGATTAGATTGGCCAGCAAAAAAGACACTGTTCTCTGCTGTAAAATCACTTCCCGGTGGTTCGGAACCCACCTAAAACTGTAGGTCCACTCATCAATCATCATCATCCAACTCATTACCCACGCACAGGTCTCAGACCTATGTGGGCTTCATCCTCCAAAAAAAAAAAAAAAAAAAAAACAATTAATAAATTATTGTTGTGGTTATCCATTTTTCGTGAACTGCAGTAGAACTATTCATATGTATTATCTTGCTGTGCAGAACTGACCTTTTTGAGTCGCGGCGGACGCGTTTCGAACTATGTTGTTCTTCTTCGGCGCTTGGTTGCAGACTGACTAGTTTTCTGGTATGTAAGGTCTGGTGGTCGTAGGAAGGTAGTGGGAGGAGTGGATGTGGTGGGGGAAGTGGGTGTGGTGACAACCAGATTCAAAGAACACATAAAAGCCCTCACCCAACCACAGACAAAATCAAATTATGCTGAACATCTACTCACAAAAAATCATTCATTCACCAACATTGCTCAAAACCTCCACATCCTTCACATTGCCCCCAAAAGTCAAAAACTCAATACTCTTGAACAATTCGAAATTTACAAACATTCCATTTCACATCCTCAATTCATACTCAATGACCAACTTAATTTCAAATCTCATACCCTCTTCAACATCATCACAAACCCCTCCTGAAAACACATCCACCACACCCACTTCCCCCACCACATCCACTCCTCCCACTACCTTCCTACGACCACCAGACCTTACATACCAGAAAACTACTCAGTCTGCAACCAAGCGCCGAAGAAGAACAACATAGTTCGAAACGCGTCCGCCGCGACTCAAAAAGGTCAGTTCTGCACAGCAAGATAATACATATGAATAATTAATAAATTCAAAAGTAGAGCGTTCTCTTTGTAAATAATCTTGTTAGAGCCACCAATTTTAGATATTTCTCATTGCACATTATACTGTACTACACCTTCCAAGTTTCGAAGATCTGAGTCTGCAATTGATTTCCTTTTTGACAAATTTATCCAGAAATCATTTTGATATGAATCATACTTCATGAACAGTAAGACGAAATTGTCACATCCACATTTATTAAAAATATTGAGAGACTAGTTTCGGTTGTTATACAATTATCAATCTCAAAATAAAATTTTTTTTAGTTTGGTTGAGGTTGATAATGGTATAACAACCGAAACTAGTCTCTCAATATTTTCAATAAATGTGGTTGTGACAATTTCGTCTTATTATTCATTATGAATACCTTCCACAATATCACCTTCGCCACTACAAAGAAAATCATACTTCACAAAAATTCATTTTTCCTAATGCAGCTCATAAAAATGACACCCTCCAACTTTTAAAGGTCCAAGTTTGCAATGGATCTTCCTGGTAAATCCTGCTGAAATCTCCTCGTATCAGACGACAGGATAAGTTTATCTATCGACACCCTATTAAAACTCTGCAGACAGTTCTTCCCCTCTTCAAAACTTTTATTGCTGAAGGATTCTCAAACAGTTGAAGAGGTATATATATATATATATACAGTACGGTATATATCATCCAACAATATACCATTTATACGAAAAATGATCCAGAAGCCAGATAATGCTCTGCGGATAGGAGCAGGCTAATTTTGGACATAAAGTGTTGAAGTTCTTCCCTCACAATATTTCAATTGGATAAAGCAATTTTAAAAACTCCACATGTAGGAATTAAATAAAATATTTGAATGAATAGCTAGCTTTAAGGTACAGTACCTATATATATCCCACTGAGGTGAAAAATCCCTTGTAAACAGCTTGCAGCGCACATTAACTGGGCTATATAGCTGGACAATGTTCATTGCATTACATTAAATTATGTACACTATCCACGAAAATAATACAAACAAGAGTTACTCTTTCTTGTATTGATAATAACGGTCAGATATGTTACGATAGGTGAGCCTAACGGAGACCTAGGCGTGTGCTAGGAAACGGGGTTTGAAAACTTTCCAAAAATACGTCCAAAATTAACTTTTACCTGCGTTTTTTAGCATTTCACGTATTACGTGACCGAAAAAGTTGAATTTTCAGTAAAATGATCCTTTTATCTGTTTTGTATGAATCTGAACCCTCCCCCCCCCCCTTTTGTGGAGAGGGTCCTGGGGCGGAGCCTGAGCGGCTAGTTCATTATAGAAAAGCGAGGTAGGTATGGAACTGGTTTTGGTAATTAAATCTCACCTTCAATCTCAATATATATTTAATCTAATCATGAGATAGCCAAATCATAAATAGAAGTTGAAAAATACAAGAAAATATAAGTTGTCTTGAAAGACCTATGGCAATAATCAGTATACAAGCAAATAAAACAGATAACAGTAACTAAATAAAATTTAAAAAAATGAAAATTGCATTTTAATCTAACAAAATACATGGTAATAAGGTGAATGATGAACAATTATTGTAATTTTTGTAGATATAATTTTCCGATTAGCGGTCAGGGGTTTGGTTCCCGTTCAGCCTGCTATATTTTGTGATCATCATTCACCTGATTACCAAGTATTTTGTTAGATTAAAATGCAATTTTCATTTTTTTAAATTATTATTTAGTTACTGTAATCTGTTTTATTTGCTTGTATACTGATTATTGCCATAGGTCTTTCAAGACAACTTATATCCAATCAATCAATCAATCATTATCAGTCTCAAGTCTGACTCATGTGAGCATCGATTTAAAATAACATCAAATTTTATCCAATATAGTTGTACTGATGAACTTATTTGTGTGTATAATATAAATTATACTTTATACATGCTCATAGATTAATATTAACATATTTCTTTTGACATGTATTTTTCATTATCTACTGAATAAATATTATGATACAAAGCTTTTTTCAATGGTCAATTTTTATATTATATAACCTTTTTAGTATTTTTCCAGTTTTCTAGCTTTGAAATTAATCGATAATATTAATTTATACAGATTTATATTGTAAATTGGAAGCAGGTTTGGGCTAATGCCTGTATGCTTCAACTTATAAGTATCAAATAAATAATTGAAAATAAAAAATAATTCAAATTCAAAATGTATGAATAGGGGATTGAAAAACCTGGCGATGCCAATTCCAAACACCCAGTTTGATGTTTTCAAGCAATTGTCACTGGTATGGTAGAGGCGATAATAACATGATTCTCGAAAATTGCCATGCTAACTGGGATGTAGAATAGAAACTACGGTATCTAAATTCCTCTGTACATGACAATTAGTACGAGGAAGAGATGAAATTTATAGCCTCAATGTATTATAGGTGGGAAGTTGTGTGAAACTGTGCTAAAATAACGGTGTAGTGAATTGGAAGCCGTGAAATACGATGCGGTGTCCATAAAATAGATTTTTTGCGTTTTTCAGCCGCTGGCATACAGAGTTCATTTTCAATACCCTGCAATTTTATTCATACAGTTGCCATTGGCCAATGATAAATGGTCTATACGTTTTGCTTCTGACAAATTCACAGGCGATTGAAATACTTTGGTGTGATAAAGTAGAAAAACACAATAATAACCTATATGTTCGTTCACTGTTGTCGTTCAGGTTAGATTAGTAGTCCTCGTTTTGGGTTATTTGTTAGCTAAATAGGTACCTAATGCATTAAAACCTAATATTAAGTTGAGTATTAAATCTGCAAGCTAAATTAATGATGTTATAAAATTTCTAATTGGTCTGCATTCCAGTCCAAAGTGTCAACAGCAACTAGGTAGTGGATTGATGTTTAAAGATTCAAAGTCGTGCAAATTATCCTGTAGCCTCAAATTTGTATTTAATGAAAATACTTCTCATACTGCATTGGTGTTTCATGAGTTCATTTGTTTCAGAAACAATACGTATCACCCTGATAGGTTCCAAGTTTTTCTTTGTACAATATGTAATGCATTGATACAGATTGATTGTAGGCTTACAGTCACGACTTATAAAAATTATTTTCTAATGGCATTGAACAAAAGGAGGTGCAAATAATAAACTTATTATCAATCCAATGTCATCCTTACAGCTCACAAGTTTTATAGTAAAATTTTTCTAACATTCCATGTCAATTATCATTCAATGTTGCCCAATTTCTACTTCTCAAATTCGAAAATAATATGTTGTGTCAATATTCTATCACATTCGTCGTATCTTTTTCTATTGCTATTCGAATAATATTTATCTTGTTTTGCCATGCTGCAATATTAATTAATATTGTCAATGCGGTGTCGGTTAATTAAACTCACCACTGAGTAAACTGTAAAGTAGTTGGTTATAAAGAATAAAATTCGTTAAAACTTACGGATTGATTAAAAAAACGTTTACCATTTCCTGCTAGCTATTACTATCGACATTATCCAAAAGCCATGTAAATTGCTGTCTTTACATGCTGATAAAATGTAGAACAACTTTTATCTAAATCTAATACAATATTTTAGTGAACGAAACTGCTATACAAAAATTGTTAAAATGTTGAGACAGAATGGGAAAATTAATGTTTCCACTATTACCTGTTTTATTTATTTTTTTGTAGATTACGTTTTGGAGACTCCAGATATGACAAGTCAGATCAACAATTATACTCTTATACACTAGTTACCATAACTACTATATCAATTAGTTGGGGTGAGGCTTAATTTTGATGTGAAAGGAACTATTGTACACTATCACTATGAAAAGCTTCAGCTTACTATCAACATAATAATCAACAACCAAAAGTTATGAAAATTCCCATCTTTATATTCAGGCTTAAGTGTAAAACAACATTTATCTTGAAACATTATAGCACTGAACTGATGTTATTCTTTTCTGACTAAAAAATATATTCCAATAAATATGGAATCATTGTGTAGAATAGTTTTTAGTATTAAATATGAAATACGCACGATATAGAATAATAAGCTGAACATAATGGTTACAATCTTGTACAATGCACACCATCAAGCAGATTGTTGAATAACAGTTCTACAAAATCATTAACCAAAGTGAAAATTTAAGAACGGTACGTCGTTTTGCACATATTTATTCATCCCACTCTTTTGAAACCATCAAATCTATTGGAAAAAGAATTACTTCGGATAAATGATGAGTGAGATTCCACCTGAGTCAGACCTATCTGTAGTGGTTATTGATTGGGTGGGCAGAAAATTCTCTGGAGAAATGAAAAGAGCCCATACAAAGGTTACTTATCAGGCCAACCAATGCAGCTCCTGTAAAGAGCTTAGAGATAATCCGTCATATTATGGACACTCTCTCTAGTCCGAACAGTAACGGGTTTACTGTGGTCAGCCCCACTGGGAAAAGACGCGGTTGGGATTTCGGAACGACATCTGTCAAAAAAGAGGAATGTAAAAGGACGACCGTTGACTTCCAAAGTGACATTAATACTTTTCTGCTCTAAGCTGTGATGCTAGATTCCTTTAACTCAAACACCAATATACTCAAATTAATTAAAAGTTTTTTTGTAGATGTTGAAATTCGAGTATTGAGCATACAAGAATATCTTGTCAACTAATTGTTGGCATTTGTAGGAATTTGCCTTGCACATATTCAGTACTCTACTAATGAATATAGGCCTACCACTCTAATATGATGTGAGATGTTCTAAAATATTTCATCATGTATGAAGGATGTCTAAATCTCAGTACAGGCGCTTGAAACACTTTCTAGAAACGCTACTTAGAAAAAACAAAATTTGTTTCCGCACACTGCCATAAATTGACGTTTTTCTAGCGTTTTTATCATTTTCAAGAACTATACTCGGCCAAAGAAGTTAAAATTTGGAATATATTCTCAGTTTTTGATCACAAAAAGAAACAGGCATATCAGGATAAAATTTTACAGCTGACAAAGCAGATCGAGTCATTGGGCATCTGATGTAGGAATGGACAACAAAGCTTCGCTGGAAATAATTTATGCAGGTTCTCAACGGCAATGTGATCCTGGTGGAAGGCATCTCAAACAGAGCAGGTTTGACTCAGAGTGTCATAAGGAGCGTGCCAGAGTCATGACATTTTTATCTCTGTTCCAAATGAGGAATTCTGTAGAAATTAGAAGAAAATTCAGTGAAAGAAACAAATTTGATAAAAGTCTCTGTTTTAATCAAAGAAATAAGCAGTATTAGGAGAATACAACACAGGCTATCGCCAAGGTGGGTAAATCAAAGGGATTCTGGAAGCTTGTGAGGTTGTTCATGAATAAGAAATTCACAATGGATAGCTGCGATATGTGGAAGTCTCACTTTCAGGAGCTGCCCAGATGCAGTGAAAGAATATTCAGTGCGAAGCCATACATTGTTGACAGTGAACGTGATAGAGACTTTTACATGGCAGATCTTTTCAAAGTATTGAAAAATGCAAAAGATAACAAAGCACCTAGGGAAGATAGAGTGGCATACAAGTTTTTTAAGAATGCACCCAACAATTTTCTTGCATGGCTTTTGTAAGATTATAACTGCATATATCCAACTTGATTAAGAAGTGTACAAAAAAAATAATATTTCCCATTGTCACTTTTTGCTTCTCTCCATCTTCCTTAATCCTTACTCTTAATTGGTTATCCAGATTGTTCAAAATAACATTATCTGTGCCAATAGAAACATCCAAAAGCCTAGGGAGATTTCGAGAATTCGCCAGAATGTTCCAGGTATGTTGTCAGTTTCCAGAACTTCCTGGAATACTTTCAAACAGTATATAAAGAGCAGTCCTTGTGAACTGCAATACAGTTGTTATTTTGCTCTTCAAAACGTTTGTATCCAGTGACAGTATAGACATTGGGATTACCCATACCGAGTGCTCTTGATAAGATTATGTGGTGAATTCTTTTACAGTAGATATCCTTCTTTGTAGCAGATTACACAGTGCAAGGGCGCCACCAGGAAATTTTTCAGGGGGGTGCCAGTCCTTCCGAGGGATTTGGGGGTATGGAAAAATTTCTCCCAGAAAATTTTGAAAAATCAGAGTAAAAATGGTGAGTTTAGAAGCTTGTTTTATGACTATTACACCTAAAATTTCCTAAAATAGTAAAAATATGTGGGAAACAAAAAATCCCAAATTTATCAGTCTGTAACAACTTTATCCATTAATATTTTTCATCATGCTTTTACATCTATTTACATCAAGCTTTACTTAAACAAAAACTGAACTCTTCTACTTTCAGTGGCAAACAAATTGATTGAATTTATCACAAATTCTTCTTTTTTATTTTAAAAATTGTTTGTGCAGACATCAGGCAAAGCCCACTATGCCTTTCGTTGCCTGTTTTATTTCTGACCCTTGTCTTCACGCACCTCAGTGTGCTGAAAACAATTAAACTGTGAACGCGAATCATAATATACTCATCATCAACATCAATTTTAAAACTATTTAAAAAATCTCGTTATTAATTAGGCCTACGTTCATGTTTGACAAATTGAAATATTTAATTCAGTTACCTGTAACAACAAACTTGAAGGAAGTTCAAGTTACAATGTCAAAACAAAAATTAAGTCGATTACATAGTACAATTATGCATTTGCTTGTTTTCAAAACACCAAATATTTGTAATAATCTATCAGTTATCAGCATCAAATGCTTTTTCTTATGAATCACCACAAGCACAAACAAGAGCGCTATGCAGCCAAACCGCTGACGCAAAGAAAGTGAATTTCTAAAGGAAACAAAAAAGTAATAATAAAAAACTATATATGAAAAAATTAAAATTATTTATTGAAAAAATTACAATTCCAAATAAAATCATAAATAACTGAACGATCGCTCAACTGTACATGTAGTTGGAGGCAAGCAAATTTGCTATTTGAATAGCCTCTTCAACGCTCTGTATATATCACCATCACTTACCCAAAGCTCATACCAAAAATGTCCTTCAACTTTGAAATTGTCAAGAGCTGCACTATAAGTTTGGATGGTGTTTATTGGTTTCCCTTAGTCTTCCTTGACATTGTTTTCATTTTTAGGGGTTGGAGATTGAACAATTCAAAAGATGGTTGGTTTTTGTTAAAAACCTTTCATTCAAAGCTCGAATAAGGTATTCTAAGTAGAGAATGAAAATTGACATTCTGTAATAATCTTGAACACTGTCTAAAGGTACATTAGAACGGTGACGCTGCGCTGATGTGACACGAGGTACCGTATAGTCAAAGTAATTCCTAAAACTTCTGCAGTTTTTTCAATATTCTCCATCAAACCCTCGAACACAGTATTATCATTGTTCCTATCTTCTTTCAACAAATCAACCAGTCTTTTATATGTGTTAAATTCTGTCTAGGTTGAGTGGACTGTATTTGATAGTAGAGGATAGATTTTAATTTGATTGTAATAGAAGATATTAATTCCCAATTGGAACTGATAGACAAAAATTCAACATAAGGTGAGTGGATTGCAAACCATTGTGTATGCATAATATGCATGCAAAACGGTAACATGCAATAATATACTCTGGTAGTAGCTGGAAGTAATAAAAGATATGAGACCATATAACGTCAATTGTAAAAGAATATATTGAAAAACCAAATAGAACAAATGACAAATGTAAATTGTAATTGATAATGAGAAATCAATCTTGAATTAGAAATAATAATTAAGATGGATACAAGAATTCAAAAATGTCTTGATAATGAATCAATCAGCATTAGCTCAAAAGCGCTAATAAAAATACAACAATGAAAAGGATCATCAAACAAGTGTGTTGATGACAGGTAAGTACTGAATACCATGTAAGCTTTAAATGAAATAAGTATGAAAACTTGACATACAAAAATGTAGTAAATTACCTTGCAAAAGGTCATAAAAATTGAGCAAGCCTAGAAATGCAATAAAAGGACATAGACAATAGTAAACGGTGCATCAATGCAGCAGATGATTATTCAGTGGTGAATAATAAATCAATGAGCGCGAATGTGCGCTTTAAACAAGAAAGTACATTAGACAAATCAATAATTATCAAAGAACTGAATAGCATGAATATGCCAATAAGAATGAATGTAAAAATGTAGATAAAATGTAAGTTACATAATACTAAAACGTTTGCAAGTTGGACATATAAATCATCAAATGCATAAAAGAAATGCATCACTACTATGCATAAAGAATTCAAAATATTGAAGTTTCTGAGAATATCAATCATGAAATATTCAGAAAAGAAGCATGAAGTATTAATGTGTAACTCAAATTAGTCATTGCTGTGAATGAATAAATGTCTCTAATAATATGTATTGTAATTGTATTTCTTTGTGCAAAGAAACTGTAGTTGAGATTGAATTATGTATTTCAAATCAAGCATAAAGTTAAACAGTGCTAACTTCTTACGGTGCAAACAAAGGCACATGAACAAGTAATAAAAAATCAAGAGCTTTGAAGACAGACAAAATAAATTAAATATAATGAATTTACTTAACTCAATTTGCACCAACACGTTGAGGAGGGTGGAGCTAGCTACAGCGCTAGCAGCAGGCAGCAGACGACGTGTGACAAGGCGGCCTCGGCGACCACAAGTAAACAGTGAAGAATAGTGCAGAGAGCCTCAAGATGCAAATACATTCCCATGAATGCACAGATGAGAAAGGAAGGAGAAGATCTTCATCAGAAGACGACAGTAGACATGGAATGGATATCTTCAAAACAGTATATGAGTATCCTGAACTCATGATAGGCGAACAACTCATTCTAATGGTTAGAATGACTGTCAACTCGACGATAACGAATGAAGAACTCTAGCTAGATATGATAGCAAGGCAGTGAACACAGTTCTTGAGCCCAGGGTGGGCGAACAATTTATTCTAATGGCTAGAATAATTGTTAACTTGACGATAACGAATGAAGAGCTCTAGCTAGATATGAATCACAAGTAGTGAACATAGTTCTTGAGCCCAGGGTGGGCGAACAATTTATTCTGATGGTCAGAATAATTGTCAAACATGATTGTAGTCTCTAGGCAGAGATGAGCACTGTGTATCCAAGCATGGAACACCAACATAATAGAGCCCACAAGCAGGAGAATAGTTCATTTCAACGTAATTTCAATAAAAGTTCGAAAATAAGTCAAGATTGAAAACACAGAGTGAATAGAAAGTTCCAGGCACCATGAAACGTTCGTACAGTAACAAACTTCAATAAACAAGTCGAAGATAATTTTCAAGTCCACAAGTGGCAACGTGCTCACAAGGGAGAAAAAAAAATGCTCACCAATATGCAAGAATTTCAACATTAATAATGTTCCAAATCACTGCACTTATTACGTAACATCGAAAAGAAAAGTTTGAAAACAATTTGTAGAGATTATAGTAATTGAATTTACAAGAAATATGAAAATTTGGCAAACACTGCCACAAAAACGGTACGAGCTACATCGCTAAAAAGTTGTCACACACGCCATGCTTGCTATGTGCAAGTAGGAAACGGAAAAAACACAAGACAAAGCATCACAAAGCAAAAAAATGCAAATGACTGTAACGAAACAGTCAGTAAGATTAACAAGGAATAAAATGGTAATTCCAAACTAATAATACAAACTATAAAAGACAAATACAAGAATAGATGTATCACAAAATAGTGAGCTACAATGACAGATGACTGCTAGACAGTTGGCAGCACTGAGCACGCAGCAATTGCGCGCACAATTCAAATAACAAGAGGCAAAGGAAGACAACTTCCAAATGAATACAAAATGGAAAAGAGGAGGAAGCGATTAGTGAGATTTAACATAGACCAGGCACCGTTGTTTAATTCAAAGAATTATACAACAAAAAGAAGAAAAAATATGTTAAACAAACTAAGTGCTCTCCGACTCTGATGGCAATGGCGCAATACTAGTAATAGAGCGCTTGAATGTACCTGACTCAGTGAGGACATTAACAACTCTGACCTTATTGTCAGTACCAGGAAAGGTTTGTACAATGCGACCTAGTTTCCAGAATGATGGTGGAGTACCAGGATCTTTGAGTAATACAAGCATTCCAATCTTGATGTTTGGAGATGCAGATGTCCATTTATGCTTCTGTTGAAGGGTAACTAGATATTCTTTTGACCATCGTTCCCACAGATTTTGACTAATATCAGCAAGCCTGTGCCAACGAGCAAGATGATTAAGATGCGCAGTCTTCTGCTGCTTGGTAGGCAGAGCATTGAGTGGTCGACTTATAAGAAAATGACCAGGTGACAGAAAGGCTAGATCATGGGGGTCTTCGGAAAGAGGCACAATAGGACGTGAGTTGAGTATAGCTTCAACTTGAGATGCTAGAGTATATATTTCCTCAAAGTTCAAAATGCGCTTTAAGGTAACAATCTTAAAAATGCATTTGAAATGCTTAATGGCACGCTCCCAAAGCCCACCAAAATGAGGTGCACGTGGAGGTATGAAATTCCACTGAATGCGCCAGATAGATGCTGAATTCTGTAATGATCTCTGAGTTTGAAGTGAGGACAAAAATTCAAACAACTCTTGAAGTTCACCACTAGCACCCTGAAAGGTTGTGGCATTGTCAGAATAAATGTTTCGCGGTATGCCTCGTCTTGAGACAAATCGAGTAAGAGCACTTAGAAAAGTTGAGGTAGACAACTCTGAGACGACTTCAACATGCACAGCACGTGTCACCATACAAATAAATAAGGCAAAATACGACTTAGTAAAAGTGCGAGACTTGGGTCCTCCAAGTCGAATAGACACAGGACCTGCATAATCCAAACCAACATTGATGAAAGGAAAATCTTCATTGACACGAACGGCAGGCAATTGACCCATAAGCTGCTCAGAGCGAAATTGAGTAAACCGAAAGCATTTGACACAAGTGTGCAAAACGCTTTTTATTGATCGCCTAGTAGATGAAATCCAAAACCTCTGTCTAATAGAGGACATAGTAGCTTGGACTCCAGCATGACACAATGATTGATGTGTAAAGAAAATCAATGCCTTTGTAAACTTGTGCTTACTTGGCAGAAGAATCTGATGTTGATAGTCAAATGGAAGTTTAGCATTTTGCAACCGACCACCAACTCGAATCAAACCGTCAGAATGCAAAAATGGTGACAGAGAATGAAATTTGCTATTTGTTTTCAGCTCTTCCTCTGAGCGCAATGAATTTAATTCATCACTGAAAGCTTCTTGTTGGACTGCTTTTAGTAAATGTGTTTCACCAGCAGCAATTTCATCAACAGAAAGTGAGCCATAGTGGCGATCATGAGGGTTACGAAGATTGTGAATAAATCTGAGTACAAATGCAGCACTGCGAATCATTTTCAGAGAACTAGAACAATGATGAAATAAAATAGACATGGGTGAAACGATATTACAAGTTACAAGAACAACATTAGTAGTGTGTGCTAAAACAATATTGGATGAAAAAGAATCCCAATTGTCTTTATCCTTGGTGAGCCAAGATGGGCCATGCCACCATAATTGGCTATGTGCAAGTTCATTGGGTGAAGAACCACGAGAAATTATGTCAGCAGGATTATTAGATGTTTTTACATGACTCCAAATAAATTTTGATGTGTTCTCTTGAATTTCTGACACCCGCACGGCTACAAAAATATCTTTTTTATCAGGTGTGGCATGAAGCCAGCTACAAACTGTTTTAGAGTCTGACCAAAGAAAAACATTGGAAATTGAAATATTAAGTATTTCAAAAGCCTTAACAACTCTGGAGACCAGACGTGAAAGTACAAGAGCTGCACATAGCTCTAGTCTGGGGATAGACAACACTTTGAGTGGAGCAATACGTGACTTAGAGCACAAAAGGCGAACTTGAACACTGTCATTGAGGGTGGAGCGAACATAAATGCATGCACCATAGGCGGTAGAGCTGGCATCAGAAAAGCCATGTAATTCAATTACTGATGCTTGATTTGTAGTGATAACACAGCGAGGGATTGTAATTTTAGAAATGTTAGGCAATTGTTGAAAAATAGTTAACCACTCAAGAAGCAAGTCTTTGGGAAGCTCATCATCCCAATCCAATTTTAGAAGCCACAATTTTTGAAGTATTATTTTGGGAAGGACAACAACTGGACCTATAAGACCTAAAGGGTCAAAAATACTGGCTATACAAGACAATAGTTGGCGCTTTGTAAAAGATGTTTTGTGCATGAGTTGATTCAAGCTTGATGAAATGGATAACACATCCAGATTGGAATTCCAAAGCAATCCTAATGCTTTAGTTACACCGTCACCAGCCTCAGAAACTGGCTTAATGATTGACGTTTCCACTAAATGTGGAGGAATTGAAGTCAATAATTCTTGTGAATTGGACATAAATTTACGAAGCTCAAAGCAGCCGCTTTGAAGAGTATTAATCAATTGATGAGCTAATGAGATTGCTTGAGCTGTTGTGGGCGCACCCGAAATCAAGTCATCCACATAAAAGTCATTATGAATGGACTGAAACACTGGGGAATCAAGACTGGTTTCCAATTCTGCAAGTTTGTTCAAACTGCGAGTTGCCAACCATGCAGCGGAGGCAGTACCATAGCTAACAGTATTCAACTGAAATTCTTGCATGGGCAATGAAGGGTCTTCATGCCAAAAAATTCTTTGAAAGTCGCGATCAGCAGGATCTAATAACACCTGTCTATACATTTTTGTAATGTCAGCAATAAAAGCTACCTTGTGTATTCGAAAATGTAGAACTATGTCAAACAGATCGGGTTGTACTGTGGAGCCTACATGAAGTACATCATTGAGTGATAGGCCAGTAGAAGACTTGGCACTAGCATCAAATACCACTCTAACCTTAGTAGTGGTAGAATCAGGTTTAAAGACAGCGTGATGAGGTATGTGATAGACTTTGTCATCCAAAGTAGATGGTGACACAGGTGTCATGTGATTCAATTCTTGATATTCTCTCATAAAATCAACATAATGAGTCTTTAATTCTGGCTGCCTAGCAAGACGCTTCTCAAGTGAGTTGAAACGTTTGAGTGCTTGAAGTTTGGATTGACCTAATGCAAAAAAATTGTTCTTGCGAGGTAATGACACCATAAAGCGACCATCCTCAAGTCGAATAGTATGCTTATTATAATGATTTTCTACATGGATTGCCTCAGGAGAGGGCGGAATAGGAGAGGAAAGCTCTTCAATCTTCCAAAAGTTTTCCAGTTGATTGGAAATATCAACACTAGATATAAAATTGGATATTACATTGTTTGATGTGGGTGCAGAACTAATTGTTTTGTATGACCCAAAGATAATCCATCCCAATAAGCTATTCTGAATAACAGGAGAATTAGGAGATACAAAAATCTGTCCACAAGAAATGACTGAAGCAAAGACTGAGGTGCCCAGTAACAGATCAATATTCTTTGATTGAAAAAAGTGAGGGTCAGCAAGTTTAATGTTATTAGGAATATTCAATTCAGCAAAATTAATATTAAACTGTGGTGTACTAGATGAGATTTTGTTTACAGCAATACAGTTTTCCTGACTAGACCAAGCTTGATCTGTAGACTTTACTAACACTGAGTATGCAATGGATGATGTGGTTTGCTTATCAGCAATAGTATGTATTAAGCTATCAATATGCAATGGGGGAAGAGCTAAACGATTAGCTAACTCCTGAGTAATCAAACAACAATTTGAACCACTATCGAGGAGTGCTCTACATATGACAGGCTGTCCATGTGAATTAACTACAATAACTTCAGCAGTGGGCATTATTGCAACAGATGACTTATACTCAGTATTAACAGCTGTAGCTGTATTTGTATGAACAGTATTAATAGATGAATGAATAGACGAATCAACAGTGGAGTTATCCAGCAAATTACATGAAGATTTTGCATTGATTGCAACAGCTTCAGTGTTGGTGCATTCTGTATGAATGGTGTTTGATGGTCGACTAATTGATGGACCTATGTTAGCAAGGCTTGCAGAATCCAGTGTTGATTGAAAAATGGCCTTGGAGGCGCCCTTATGTGAACGAGACTTCTCACCTTGCTGTTTGGAACAAGACTGAATGCTATTAGAAGTGACAACATTTTTACCATTATTGTTGTTGGTTGGAAATGCTTCATGAAGAAGAGTGTGGTGAGCCTTGCCACACTGACGACAGGCTCCAAAGCATGAGTGACCATGTACAAATGGCCTCAAGCAATTAAAACACAAGGATCTTTTCCTAAGTGCATCGATCCTGGCGGATGGCAGGATTTTCAGGAAGGAAGTGCAATTAAAGACACTATGATTAGCCTCTTTACAGAAGAGACAAGATGCAGTTTTCTGAAAATTGTTAAATTTACTATTGTTGTTAGATTTCTGTGGATTAGATGACTTGGAATTGACTACATGTGAAGATTTAGAAGTACCACTAATAGGTTTATGAACATCTGGCTGACTGGTTACAGTGCCAGACAAAACAGCTTGTGAAATTTTATGCTGAGACTCCATAAAATCCCATAAATTTTCCATTGATGGAATAGTATTAAGCGCATTGCTTCTCTCCCAATCTCTATGTGTATGTGAGTCAAAACAAGATGTGTATATATACATGTACAATAAATGTTTTATCTCAACTTCCAATTGTAATGATTCAAGGGCATTGATATGCGACTTGCCATGATCAATGAATTCTCGCCAAGATTGTGAAGAATTTGCATTGAGAGTGGGTGGTGACAGTATAGCTGCAACATGAGCATCAGCTATCAACCTGGGATTGTCATAACGCTGCTTCAATAGACTCCAGGCTAATTCAAAATTTCCTGCAGGTACGTTTTGGATTCTATTCAGCGCTTCCCCACTAAGTGCCTGTTTCAGGTAATAGTACTTCACAGAAGGGGCTACTGATGTATTTTCTCCAACAATGTTAGAAAATGACAAACGGAACTCTAACCAATTGTCAAAACCTCCACTAAATGTTGGGAGTGGAATTTCCGGCAATTTGAAACTTTGAAAGCTAGGCAAGGGTTGCTCCTCAATGGATGAGTCACACGCCGGACGCTGCCGCTGCTGCTGTACTTCAAATAATTCAAGATTAACATTTATTTTAGCAAACAATCTTGTGAATTTGTCAGTAAAACTGACATGCTGATCCTGATCAATATCATCAGGGTCAATTTGAAAATAGATATCATCATACCGCTCTTCTAACTTTGAGAGCCTGGCTTTGACAGTTAGTAATCTTTGAAAGTCGTCATTGGTGACGATCACAAAATCAAAATATTCAAAATGGAGTCGTGATAACTCTCTTATAATACCTTGCCATTGGCGGATATGAGCGTCTTTGGCTTTAGGAGCCATAATTAAAATGGATCAAGTGATACCTCAGTTGTAGTGATGGTGCAAACTTTACAATAAAACGAGACTGGAAGTAGTTGCTAGTACAGTGGGCAGCCAACAGAAATCCAGTCACCGTGCATTGAGTTGTACAGACAGGAGGCGCAGATGTGGCCGTGAATAGTGAGTCTTGGAACGACAGCAGTACCTTAAACATGTAGTACCAATACGCATAAGTCTACTGTATAAACTATATGACATACAGACAAAGGAAAATACAGTTGAAACAAACAATCGAAATTATAAGGTCTCATAACTGTCAGATCAAAAAATAGGATTTCCATTAGTCACTGAGACAAATCCGGCCCGGAGGACCAAACATTATGTTAAATTCTGTCTAGGTTGAGTGGACTGTATTTGATAGTAGAGGATAGATTTTAATTTGATTGTAATAGAAGATATTAATTCCCAATTGGAACTGATAGACAAAAATTCAACATAAGGTGAGTGGATTGCAAACCATTGTGTATGCATAATATGCATGCAAAACGGTAACATGCAATAATATACTCTGGTAGTAGCTGGAAGTAATAAAAGATATGAGACCATATAACGTCAATTGTAAAAGAATATATTGAAAAACCAAATAGAACAAATGACAAATGTAAATTGTAATTGATAATGAGAAATCAATCTTGAATTAGAAATAATAATTAAGATGGATACAAGAATTCAAAAATGTCTTGATAATGAATCAATCAGCATTAGCTCAAAAGCGCTAATAAAAATACAACAATGAAAAGGATCATCAAACAAGTGTGTTGATGACAGGTAAGTACTGAATACCATGTAAGCTTTAAATGAAATAAGTATGAAAACTTGACATACAAAAATGTAGTAAATTACCTTGCAAAAGGTCATAAAAATTGAGCAAGCCTAGAAATGCAATAAAAGGACATAGACAATAGTAAACGGTGCATCAATGCAGCAGATGATTATTCAGTGGTGAATAATAAATCAATGAGCGCGAATGTGCGCTTTAAACAAGAAAGTACATTAGACAAATCAATAATTATCAAAGAACTGAATAGCATGAATATGCCAATAAGAATGAATGTAAAAATGTAGATAAAATGTAAGTTACATAATACTAAAACGTTTGCAAGTTGGACATATAAATCATCAAATGCATAAAAGAAATGCATCACTACTATGCATAAAGAATTCAAAATATTGAAGTTTCTGAGAATATCAATCATGAAATATTCAGAAAAGAAGCATGAAGTATTAATGTGTAACTCAAATTAGTCATTGCTGTGAATGAATAAATGTCTCTAATAATATGTATTGTAATTGTATTTCTTTGTGCAAAGAAACTGTAGTTGAGATTGAATTATGTATTTCAAATCAAGCATAAAGTTAAACAGTGCTAACTTCTTACGGTGCAAACAAAGGCACATGAACAAGTAATAAAAAATCAAGAGCTTTGAAGACAGACAAAATAAATTAAATATAATGAATTTACTTAACTCAATTTGCACCAACACGTTGAGGAGGGTGGAGCTAGCTACAGCGCTAGCAGCAGGCAGCAGACGACGTGTGACAAGGCGGCCTCGGCGACCACAAGTAAACAGTGAAGAATAGTGCAGAGAGCCTCAAGATGCAAATACATTCCCATGAATGCACAGATGAGAAAGGAAGGAGAAGATCTTCATCAGAAGACGACAGTAGACATGGAATGGATATCTTCAAAACAGTATATGAGTATCCTGAACTCATGATAGGCGAACAACTCATTCTAATGGTTAGAATGACTGTCAACTCGACGATAACGAATGAAGAACTCTAGCTAGATATGATAGCAAGGCAGTGAACACAGTTCTTGAGCCCAGGGTGGGCGAACAATTTATTCTAATGGCTAGAATAATTGTTAACTTGACGATAACGAATGAAGAGCTCTAGCTAGATATGAATCACAAGTAGTGAACATAGTTCTTGAGCCCAGGGTGGGCGAACAATTTATTCTGATGGTCAGAATAATTGTCAAACATGATTGTAGTCTCTAGGCAGAGATGAGCACTGTGTATCCAAGCATGGAACACCAACATAATAGAGCCCACAAGCAGGAGAATAGTTCATTTCAACGTAATTTCAATAAAAGTTCGAAAATAAGTCAAGATTGAAAACACAGAGTGAATAGAAAGTTCCAGGCACCATGAAACGTTCGTACAGTAACAAACTTCAATAAACAAGTCGAAGATAATTTTCAAGTCCACAAGTGGCAACGTGCTCACAAGGGAGAAAAAAAAATGCTCACCAATATGCAAGAATTTCAACATTAATAATGTTCCAAATCACTGCACTTATTACGTAACATCGAAAAGAAAAGTTTGAAAACAATTTGTAGAGATTATAGTAATTGAATTTACAAGAAATATGAAAATTTGGCAAACACTGCCACAAAAACGGTACGAGCTACATCGCTAAAAAGTTGTCACACACGCCATGCTTGCTATGTGCAAGTAGGAAACGGAAAAAACACAAGACAAAGCATCACAAAGCAAAAAAATGCAAATGACTGTAACGAAACAGTCAGTAAGATTAACAAGGAATAAAATGGTAATTCCAAACTAATAATACAAACTATAAAAGACAAATACAAGAATAGATGTATCACAAAATAGTGAGCTACAATGACAGATGACTGCTAGACAGTTGGCAGCACTGAGCACGCAGCAATTGCGCGCACAATTCAAATAACAAGAGGCAAAGGAAGACAACTTCCAAATGAATACAAAATGGAAAAGAGGAGGAAGCGATTAGTGAGATTTAACAATATGTTTTGTAACTTTCATCACATCAACGTTAACTCCATGCAACATCTGGGCTACAATTTCTAGTGTTGCTGAATACTACTTGGCAACAATCTCCAAGCTCACAACAAAGGTGGTGGATATGACTGCACAATATAAAGTTGAAAAGCCTTCTGCTTGGTGTTTCCTAGTCAACTCTTGAACTTCCTGCAAAATAATATTGTATGAAATATAGAATAGAATGACTTTTTTATTTGTTGGCGTGGCGAAGTTTGGACAGTAATGTCCACTCTTCCACTTAACCACGTCAATAACATAATAATACAAAAAAATATTTAGATAAGTTGTTTCAAACAAAAATGAATCTAATCAATCATATATAAAATGAAATTCCAATATAGAAAACAAAGAGAAAATAAAATGTCTTTAAGTGATTGAATTTAAGTAAATAATTGAAGTATGATACTTATACAAGTTGTACAGAAATAAGTAGGCTACATATAAAACAAGTTTTCAATCATTTTAAATACTTTTCACTGAAATATTTGTTCTATGAAATTACAACTTTGTAATATGTGATGAATGTTAAGTTATTTTTTCCTAACATATTATTTTTTTCCTAGGCCCCACGTTGCCCCTATGTGGTGGCGCCCATGACACAGTGCTATTATTGTGATTAACAAATACCCGTGACAGACACTGCGCTTTGTAAGTGTTATTTTATTGAATACTATTTATCGCCCTATTGATAGTTAGTAAGGGTGATCGATTGGATTGACTAGCAAAAAAGACTGTTCTCTGCTGTAAAATCACTTCCCGGTGGTTCGGAACACACCTTAAACTGCAGGTCCAACTCATCAATAATATTACTATCACACAATTCATTACCCATGCACGGGTCTCAGACCTACTTGGGCTTCATCCTCCGAAAAATAAGGGGAAAAATATTAGTTTTTCTTGTGTGACATAACTGATTATGATCAGTGCGTGTTGTAATAATGTGAAAATAAAGTTTGAGTATTAATTATTTAGTGATAAAACCCGTAACAGTATTTTATTCAGCATGATTTTTTGGCTATATATCCTGATTTTCTGCTTTGTTCGAATTTTTTTCTTTCTCACCTTAAATTTCTGCTAATTTGACGACTATCACCGCAGTTCATAATAATATTATCTAAATTTACCGCCTTCTTCAAGTCGACTACAGCAGTATCTCGACTCAAAAGTCGACTGAAAGCACTGAGCAGGCCTGACAGCTGTTCAGAAAGTTAGGTTAGATGTTGCTGTGTTACTGTTATTATGTTGTAAGTGTAAGTGGTGTTTATTATTTGTCGTCTTGAAGATTTGATAGCCTGTTTCTGTTTGCATAAGCAAAGGACTTCACATTTTATAAGTTTATCTTACCCATATTATGGACCAAAGAGACATTACAAGTAAGTTAACTCAATTTTATCGTGACTTTAATCAGTTGAATCAATTAACTTTATTGTGGCTTCAGTCACTTGTTCGTTGACTATTCTTTCCATTAGTTGTCTTCATAGTTTATTATTCTTTCTGTCGAATTATTAGGGTTGCAGTACCGTATCTTCCCCACGAAACAATCTAATGAAATTTCGATAATCCACATCTGTACCAAACCCAAAGTTAAACCTAACGTTTCTCTCATATCTACTGTCGATTGTTTCGTCGGGAAGATTAGGTTCTTGACCAATAGACTAGAAAATCTTCATTATAATTAGCAGGTATCTGTTCAATCAGAGAGATAAGCTGCGTTCTCGTATGTCCTGTTTGTAACGGTGACCGATTAGATTGGCCAGCAAAAAAGACACTGTTCTCTGCTGTAAAATCACTTCCCGGTGGTTCGGAACCCACCTAAAACTGTAGATCCAACTCATCAATCACCATCATCCAACTCATTACGGTACCCACGCACAGGTCTCGGACCTATGTGGGCTTCATCCTCAAAAAAAAGTAGCACTTGATAGCACTGCAGCCCTTATTTGCTTATTTACCAAATTGTGTTCTTGTTTCAGACATCCGAAACGGTCATTTACAAAAGTGTATTTTTGTTTCAGACATCCGAAACGGACCATCAGTAAACTCTAGAATCTTTAGCATGCACACCACAGAATAACATGATGAAGCTTTCAATCTATATTGAAGTTACAAGTACTTCAACGATTCACATATGAATTAGAACTTCACATCAGGTAGGTTTTTCATGCATAAGTTATTTCGTATATTCTGATAACTCTTAATTTTCTTGCAGATTTTACTTTTGATTACCGGTTAATTGCATGATTGTCGTGACATTACTTGTGAATCAAATTTTGGGTTAAGACTTTTATAACTTTTACAAATAATGTAGCTCATTCTAGTCCAGTATTGCATTGGTATGTTGCTCAATAATTTACTGTAAGAAATTAAGTTGTAAAGGAATACAAAGGCCAATTATCTATTCAGCAAAAAAAAATTTTAACAAAGTTGACAGCAAAACCAATAAGTCCAGCCGGTACGGAGTATTCTTGTTAGATAAATTAGACGGAAACGAAGGTACAAATATAGTATGTTTCTTGATAAAGATATATTACATGAGCTATTTCATTATTGGCATAGTTATGTTCAGTAATTTCGATCCCTAGTTGATTTTGAAGGAGCTGAGAATTATGAAACTGGCAAATATATCCAACATACTTTATTAATATCGATTTTCTCAAAGTGCTATCACTTAAACTGAAGAATTATACTGCAAAAAAAAAGTATTTAGTCACCACCAGGAATAGAACCACGGACCTCCCAAATTTGAGGAATCTGAATGTAAAAATTATATTTTATGTATTTGTCAGTTTGATAAATTATCAGTTCCTTCAAACCCAACTTGTGATATACTACCGATATGGTCAAGTCTAAAATGAACGCTCCTATACAGAAGGGTCACTGTTGTTGCGCCTGACCAGCAATTGGGAGGTCCATGGTTAGATTCCCGGCGGTGACTAAATATTTTTGTATAGTAGCGTACATCTATTTTCAGCTACTCAATGCTAATATCAATAACTGCCATTGCTGAAGCCGAATTATTGACAGCACTTCGAAATTATTAATGAATTAATTTTTATCCAGTTACAGTGTACTTGAAGGTTTAAAGCTCTGAAAACTATATTCCTACAAACAAATTTTTTCATAATATTGTGATCTGTTACATGCTGGTATAATTATTTAGCTCTACGTTTTCTACCCAACATACTCTCGTGAGTCTCATTGAGCTAGCTCTGTACTCTATTCTTGAATTTCTGGATCTATTATGAGCCAAATTAGACAAATCGAGAGAAGCAACTGAAAGAGAAATGATTTTTCACCAAACCTTGGGTAATAACATACCAAAATTCCCCAATGGTGGGGGGTGAGCTCGATGTGGGAGGAGGGTTGTAAGGGGACAATTTTTTCAGTTTTATGCTTATAAATCATCAACGATAACTCAAATAGATTTTTTTGTCCATATCAAATTTAAAGCTGATAAAATTCTCTACAAAAATGATCGTATGCATTTTTTTAGAACCCAACACAAGCGCCGCGTTACAGGCTTCCCAAATTAAGGGAACGCATGGTGCATCACATTATGGCATAGGAAGCTATTCCACTTTGAATGCTATTTATTATAGTTTAATTTGAAGTTTAGGAAGTTGAACAATCATATAATACCGTTTTTGAAGGTGAAATCTCAGTGATGATTAATAGCGGGTGAGGTGGGGTTGGGTGTAGTCACTATAAGCTTGTTGTAGGACAGGCAATAGAAGATTTATTTGAATAAATGAACTGAATCCATATTTTAACACTTCCTTTTCCATACAAAACCCCTCCTTGCCAACCCATTTATTTGTCAATATTAGTAGGATAAGGGGTGGTTATACTGACGCCGGCCTATTATTAAACTATTGGATTATGCATTGCACCCTATCGAGTGATGGCTCATTCTACTCAGCTCATCAAGGTAGACACGTTTCATGATTGCATGTAGAATACTACCTATTATTTGAAATTTCACATGGAAGGACATTTCTCTCGATGACCATGTTTTTGTCTAATTTGATAATTGTGACTGAAGTGTCTAAAACTCATTGAGTTCTTCATTATAATTGAAAAATCTTTTTTTAGGTAGCCTTCTAGTCAGTGATACTCCTTAGCAGATGTGGAATTCTTAGAACCGCTGTCAACCTTGGACTGATGTATTCACCAAGGGAGAAAATATTCTGGTTCGCCGTGATAAGCAGATGTACCGTACTGTGCTTATCGTCAATATCAAATGCCTTACTAGAAGACCATAAAGCAGAAGGCGTTTTCATATCTTCTATTCCATGTGATAGAAACTTGAACAAACTGCCGAAAAATCGGTGTGACAGTGAGCATAGTCCTATTGATTATTTTATACATATACTTTTTGGAGGATTGGTCAGATGGGATGCTCATTATTTTCTCCACATAGCGAAAAATGACTACTCACAGGAAAAAATGCTGGCGTTCTTCCCATTCTATCCATTAATCATTCGTTCATCAGCATCAATTTTAAATTTCTTCGTCTCAAATTTTGTTACCTATGAATCACTTCTAATTCTCACATCGGTTGTAATTAATTTCGTATTTTTCATCAAATCCTCGCTAGTTTTATACGATTTGAGTTGTGCGGTTTTGAAAAATGCTGAGATATCTTACAAAGCAGCTATACTTTACTCTGTTAATCCTGCCAGTATTTTTTTCACTGCTCCGTATTCTGAAACGTGTTATGCGTTTTTAACATTTTCAGCCATGTTCTATTGTGTTGAAAATAAGCTGACCATTTCTTCTTTTGTTAATGGTTTGTCATCAATGACAAGATCAAACGGGATACTGAATGTTGGATTCGTTTTATACAGATTATTGAACAATTTCATCATGCACTATCCATCTAATTCGAATTTTTTAATTAGTACTACCATAATAATTAATAATACTCTTACATGTTTTGGATCACTTATAGTTTCTGTTTTACCGTTTTGCTCGTTCCAACTTTTTAGTTATGTTAAATTTTGTCATGAAAGTTTGTACAAAAATGAAAGGCCATGGTGTAACCAAACAATCCCACTTGCTTATAGTTATGTTCAGGACCATTACTGGAACGTAGGGTTTCTGAGGTATTATCAGATCAAGCAGATTCCAAATTTTATGCTTGCATTTCCATTAATATTTATAATAATAAGAAACTCTATAACAGAATTGAAAAGGAACAGTTTTTTTTTTAAACGTATAAAATCATTATTCTTAACTACCAATGAACAACATCTTGTGTTTAAAGTTCACGCTCTTTGTTTGACAGTATTCTGCTTGCTATGCATTCATGTCCAAGTAACAACACGTATGTTGTGTTCTTCTAGTCCAGTATTGTATTGGTATGTAGCTCAATATTTTAGTATAGATGATTACAAAAAGTCTGACCATGAAACGAAACTTAAGGATAAGTTAAGCTGTAAAGGAATGCAAAGGCCGAATGCCTATTCGCCGAAAAATGAGTTTGCCGTAGTTGACAGCAAAGCCAACATGAGTAGCCGTTTTAGAGTATTCTTGTTTGATAAATTAGACAGAAATGAAGGTAGGAAAAGAACATGCTCCTTGATAAGGATCTATTTTATGAGCTATTTTATTATTGGTACAGCAATGTTCAGCAATTTCTATCCGTTTACTTGAAGATTTAAAGTATTCAACTTTAAGGATTTTATCAGTAACTGCTCAGTGACAGTATTACTGATATAGTGGAAGAGCTGTGATACAGTACAATTGTAAATCACAAAAAACACGAGATCAAATGTGCCATCATATATCCTTGAATAAATAATGTGATATGTAGGCAGACGTAGAGAATGTGGCAAGAAAAATGAATTTGTGAGAAGTATAGAAGATAATGCTCCAAAAAAGATGAACATAAGATGGAATTTTAATTTGTGGAGGATGTACAAAATAAGAAAAGAAGCAAGAAATTTTTCCAATGAAGACACGGTTATTAGATGAAATAGAGTTCTATTGTTTCCTCCATACTTTTATATCATCTACTAACCGTGTCTTCATTGGGAAAATTTCTAGCATTCTTTATTAATTTTGTCCAAAGTATGGAGGAAACAATAGAACTGTATAATTCTATTTTATGCATAATCTGAGAATATAATTATCCTACCTATTCAATACTGTTCGAGTTTTTATAAGTTTCTTATCACTCTAGTCCAAGAACACCGTCTCTGTCCATCCATTACTAGAAAGCTATACGTTTACCATAGTATTGTAAATATTGATGTTAATTTGTTCTATGCCTATTTGTATTTTCTATGTTTTATTTCAATATATAACGAAGCTGCTTGCTCTATAAAAGCGACTTAATCGAGATGAGAATCATTAAATGCTGGTACATAATCCTCTTTTAATTCTATTTCTAACTCCTGGATTTGTACTTCACACTGTTCATACTCTTCCAGTGTTTAGGGAGTTTATTCTCCCTTATTGCCGCACTAATATACATACTAACTAGAAAGCTATGAAAATAGAAGCTGTGGAAATGGTTCTACCTACATGGTTCTACTATTACTTATGTTATGTAATTACTACTAGTATTGATGAATCTGAACCAAAGTTAATAGATAATCTACTAACCTTGATTCTGAACAGGAATCATCTACAAAAACTTTCGAAAACATAGCGGATTCTACTGTAATCAAGTTGACAAAAGACGGTTATGATTCTTACTTACTTTCTGGAAAGGATTCAGCACTATTTTTTGATGAACCATTCAATTATAGCTCGAACTCAGAACTCATCTATCAAAGTAAATAATAGTTATATAATATCTTGCACTGTTAAAGCACTGCATTTTGCCTTTTTCTTCTAAAGATTATATTAGAATGTTTCAAGCATGCTTCATGATTCTGATTACTTATTTTCTAAGAGAAATTACTTGACTATAATTGATGTAGAGTACCATCCAACTCATAATAATACTAAGAAATAAAGTTTATTACTGATAGATCTATCATGAACGATTCTTTGTCTAATTTTGTATAGTTATGCATATAAGCACGATAAACGAAACTTTCCCATCTAAAACAATTAATTACCTGAAATTTTGTACTTTTATGAATAGAAATAATGCATAAAGAGTTGTTGCTATACTTGGTAAAAATCGATGATTTGTAAGCGTTTTACGAAGATGTTATGCTGTATTAGTTATATTTTGAGTGAATTAATATTAATAATATATAAATATGAATTAATATTAAGATTAATGGCCAATAGACTGATATTTTTTCTTCTTTTCAATTGTGAAATTAAATAAAGCCAAATTTACGCTATTGGCTCATTCTTCAATAAAGCGTATTCATGATGGATTTATTCTAGATCAAAGTGACCTCAGAACACAATAACTTAGTACTCATATTTTATAATATTTATTAACAATTGTTTTATCATTTTACAATTAAGGTTCAAGAATCATCAATCTTATTAAACAGGCAACAACATTCACGTTAATACTATTTCCCAAAAGTTTGTATTTCTGTTTCAATGTGCTTGTTTGAGGAAAACTAAAATCGCCATCAGGAAAACTCATCAATCGCGCGATTTCAGTAGGCGAGAAAAAACGCAATTTCAAACTGTTCAAAGCTTCTAAAAATTGTTCATCATTTGAATAGTTTTCCCTTTCTGCTATTTTATTCACATAATTCAACGTAAATGGTGAATACACAGAACCGGTTCCTTCAATGTAATTTCCATAAGCCTTTGTAAAACAGCATGAGCGTTTGTCCTCTTTAGTAACAATGTCCATTACAGCGATATGTTTTGCTAATTTTGCGATTGGGATTAATAGCTCGCGGTATGATGGAGAATCAAAATCATCGTCCACTGCTAATATAGTTGATATTGGGTAACAACTGTCTTCACTCATTGGGATGCCAATATCTGAAAGATTGGTGATCTGCAAAAAATTAAAGAAAACCTTATTGTTGAATAGAAATATTTGATACAATTGAATAAAAAAGACATAAAAACTGAACAGTCGTTTGAACAGAGATTTTTGAAACTGAGTTGAAATAGATATAAATTAGTTCAATGCAGTTTTTTATTTTCTTGGAGTATGAAACCCATATAGATCTGAGACCTATGAGTTGGATGATGATGATTGATGAGTTGGTCCTACAGTTTTAGGTGGGTTCCGAACCGCTGGGAAGAGATTATACAACAGAGAACAGAGTTTTTTCTACTACAGGTCAAAGCAGTCACCATTACAAGTAACCACTTCTCGACTTCCTCTTCTTCAATTTATTGTTTTGTAAAATGTGGGCGCATAAATTGGAATTTTCCATTTTTTAAAACATGGTCATCTCTACAAATTAATATCAACTTGATACTCTATATATATAAAAATGAATGTCTGTCTGTATGTATGTATGTATGTTCCCTATAGACTTCAAAACTACTTGACAGATCGGCATGAAACTTTGGGAATATGTTGTGTGAATATTGGGGATGGTTTCTGACCATAAATTTTAATAGGGAGGCTAATAAATATTATTAATTAATCCATTTTACAGACCTAACCTACTGAATTTGCCGGCCAAACAGCTTAAAGGAACAGCTGATAGAAGTCAACAGTTTTTAATCATATGGCAGGCCCCTTAGCGGCGTTATTTACGCTGTCTGGAACGCAAAGACTTTGCATGTAGGCTACCTTTGCATGTCGGAGCCTTGCAGTATGTAGGAAACATATGACTGGGATCATACCCATATAATGGGAAATGTAATTATGCCGGGTTAATGACATCTGTCTCAGTAGGAGGTGGCGAATAAATCAAAAACCAAACTTCTACCCTAATAGTCCTAGAAGGTTGAAATTTGAAATGTAACCTCAGTGGGAGGTGGCAAATAATAAAATCAAGAATTTTTTATGAGAACGCAGCAATGCGCGTCGGGCCAGCTAGTCCGTTTATAATTTAAACTCACCAACCTTACATTAGAAATTGAATTAGATATTTTATAGTCCAATCAAAGATCTCATTTCTTTGCTGCTATATTCTTGAAAAAAATTTCAAAGATTTTGCTATTTAAAACAGTTATTACAAATTAAGAAACTATTCATTTTAATAATTAATATGCAATTTAATCTATTCTACAATTTCAATCTATTTTCAATTTAATTGAAATACGAGTTTTTTAGATAAAAAATTTGAATCGATATTATCAACTAATGTAAGAGATGACCTGCCCTAACCACCTGCATGAATTCTAACTTTAAACGGCCATATTACATTTTCATAATAATTTACAAAAAATTCCACGATAATAAATAACATTTAAACAGCTTGAAGAAGACGCCAACTCTAGAAACTTCAGAAAAATTATGACCTAGTGCACACCCTTGAGAAGGGTAATTCAAGTATGCTACCGATGCCCTTTTAAGCTTAATTCACTTAAGAGGCCTTAATACCTTTGGCAAAACTCGGTGGTGGAGTCCGATTCTTGTAATCGACCTCAGTAGAGTCAGAGTCATAGTCGGTAGGCGAGAGGTGGAGAACGGGGCAGCAACCGTGCCATTCTGAAAACTACAGTCTTTCCCCCACCTCTCCGCCTTACCATACTACACTCCTCTCCTACAGTCTCAACTCTTCTCACTTACTCACAGTTTCGGTCTCTCTTCTTCGTTTTCGCCTTTCCGTAGAGGTAGAGAATAGAATAAGCTGTGTTTATGATTCCCAACCGGTGGGTAGTGGTCACTAGTATCAGTACCATCACTTACAATTCCAAGAAAGACTTGAATAAATTACGCTTGCAGTTATAATATTTGAATGGTGACTTTCAATAAAAGTGCTATAATATTCAACAATAATGAAAAATGAGCATGAATTATTTTCTTTAAAATATATTAATTCATGATATGATAATAAAAAATTGTATCGGAATATTATAAACAGACAAGAGACTTAGAATCGCCCAGTGAAAGAGAAAAAGAGAATTTTTTTTCAAAAAAAATTTTTTCATTTCTTTTTTACATTTGTATTATTTAATTTATTCAACATAACTAGCATTATTTATTCTCATGTATTTTATTCTACTGATTTTTTCCCTATGTAACTCATTCTGTTCAATACTGACTCCTCTCTGCACACGGACTAATCATCCAAGCAGGGTGTCTATTCATATTATATTGTAACTATATACTGTATTGTATTTATTTCCTGAATAAATTGAATTGAATTGAATCTAAATAAGATTTAGTTTGTTTATAGTAAAATAATGAAACAGCTGAAAAAATAGAATAATCAAGTAAAATGAAGTACGGCAGCCTAGTTCAAAATGCATTTCATTTCTTGGATACCAAGACTCTAATCTATCAATGGAAGCAAGCTAAAAGGTACTCACAATAAAAAGTAAAATCATATTGGAAAAAAAATTAAATGATGACAGAATGTAATTTAATGATGTGGAGTATTTTTTCTTGTTTCCTTTTTGGAGTGCATTCACTATATAATCAGGATTACTTATTTCCATTAAATCTGGGATGTCGGGGATCCACCAATTCCAGTAGCAAATAGTCCATATAGAACTTCTTTAATATCTCTTCCATCTGGTTTTTCCAAAAGTCATCATCTCTGAAAATAGTCTCAACTATGATGCCGTGAGGTGTCCATAAAGCAAACAAACATTTATCTCTCTTTGTTATGTGTAACTGTCACTGTACTTGATAGAAGAAGTAGTGGTTTTTATTTACTTCAAATCTATCTCCCTCTGAGTTGAGGAAAGGGATTTTTTTTTGGATTTGATGGCATCCTCAGGAGTAACATTTTTACAAGACTCTGGACATTTCACTTCAATTATAGAGTTGTCCCCAATAAGGCCATCTGAATTGCACCTAGGTATGAAATTGCCTATATTTTTTATAGATTCTCCCAGAACCTCATCCATCTTCATGATGGCATTTATTTAAAAAGTAAGTACAGAAATGTACTTGTTGATGTTGGAGACGATTTAAGGTTGTACCTAACAAAACTTGAGCTGAACATTGAGGAACTATGTAAAAGAAGCAAGCTCATTCTTCTCATTAATTTTTTTTTAATGCGTTTCAAATAATATATTTCCAAATATATATCGTGTTTTTGATGGAAATAGCTATTTGTGTAACTAGAGCGAAAAGTGGGAGATTTCTGCACCGAGAGAAACAGTTTTTTTCACAAGCCGAAGGCGAGTGAAAAAAGTTTCTCGAGTTCAGAAACAATACTTTGTGCTGGAATTACACATTAATTTTTTCCTACAGTAATGTATAAAGTAATTTAAACAAACAAAACAGGACATGCATAGCCTCACATAACCTATCTTCGAATCAAATCGATTTCGACAACTCTAGGCCTACAGCTGACTGTGAGCTGACTTTTTGCCCCGCTGAAGCACAGTAGCCAACCTATTTTTGAATGCAGAATAGGGAACCTGCGTATTACATGCTCACTATTTTATATTGTTAGGTTGCAAATCTGGAGTGCGGAAAAGTACTTTCGCGCACTGGAATTTACTTTCCCGCACTGGTGCAGGAATAGACTATTTTGCGTGCTACAGTTAGTGCAAAAATAGGCACTTTTTCTGGTCACTGTAGGAAAAGATTATTATTGGGTTTTTGACTACATACCTATGTTAAAGAGGGTTGTCGAGCTCAATACATTTAAAAGTAAGTACAGAAACAAGGTTAATGTTGAGGACGATTTAAGGTTGTACCTAACAAAACTTGAGCTGAACATTGAGGAACTCAACGAACCTCAACAAACCCCTCCCCGGCACACGATAACTAGGGGGTACGCAAAATTTTAATTTTTTATAAAGGGGTACAGTCTTTGAAAAAGATTGAGAACCTCTGATGTAGCTTATTAAAATTTTTGTAATGCTGCCATTTACACTACTATATCCAATTATCATAATATTTAAAAGTTGTTCAACAAATTCAATTTGTAATGCTAATTTTTGTAATGCTTCCATGTACACTTCTTTATCCAATTATCAAAATATTTAAACGTTGTTAAACAATTCCAAATTCCACAAATTACAATTTCGCCTACTTGAATTTCATCACCTCCAACTCAAAAAAGGGATGTTTTTTAAAAAACTAGAATACTCGTAGTCAATTCTTTTTATTGTTCATTTGCTCCAAAAACAAATTATGCAAAGCATTACGGTATGTCGAAATTGTAAACTTTTTGTTTCCTTTTATCTAGGCCATCCACTCAACAAATTGGTTGTAATTATTTTCCACCATCAGCAACACTGTCACCTTCGAGGATAGAAAATGGAATTTATTGATAATAAAGTTTTTCAATATAATTTTAGAGCTCCATATTTTGGTCTAATCACAGTTTTGCCTGTCCCTCTCCTAAAGGGAGGACTTTGTAAACTGTGATCAACGTTCAAAAATTATTCAAGCTAGCCTGCTCCTATCCCATTTTTTTTTAGTTACAACTTTTGTCAAATAGAACTGTCTCTTGCTTCTGATAGAAAGTCCTTGAAATTGCCACCAAAAACATTATTTTGACAAAATTAAAAAATCCCATTTCCCCTGCCCTTTACTCCCATAGAGGTGATTTTTTGGAAATTTATAATAGATGATCATATTCAATTCAAAAATCTTTATCAATCCGAGGAGAGAATTTCTCAAGATGTCAACTACGTTGAACATTTTGAGTAACTCCTAAAACATAAAAAAATGGGTTGGTAAGCTTTTCTCCCAAGAACGTCTGCAGAATCACCTCAACTACATCTCACAAAAAATATAATTTTGAATAAAATATTTCAGCTGTAGATTGAATATCCAACTAATATTTCTGTCTCACTGTTGTTATAATGACAATAAGGAAATCATTGCCGAGATAACATTGTCTGGCGCCTAAATGCGTGCATGCGCTTGTGTGTGTTTATGCAACGGCCGGCAAGGCAGTGTGTGAGTGCAATATTCGGTTTTCGATGGAATGGTTAGTAGCAGCATTAGGTCTTGCAATGAAGAGTCTCCTCTAGAGTCAAAAACAGCACTTCGTAGTTTTCTGTTTCGGTCGCTATTTTCAATCCAATAAAGATGAAAATGGTACCAAATTGTGCAGAAAGATCTAAAGAATGGTCGTATAACCTCCGAATTTCGAATTTTTAACTCTATTACAGCCCTATGAGCCGTTAAACTTTTATGAACTTTGACATGTAATTATAAAAAAATGGTAAGTGATATTCAAATTCCGAGGTTATACGACCATTCTAGCAATATTTATCTACAATTTGACACCATTCACGTATCTCTAGCTTCAAAAATAGCGTCCGAAACAGAAAACTACGATGTGCTTATTTCAGTGTTTTTTCCAAAGGTATTAAGGCCTCTTAACTCACAAAATCATTTTAAAAAAAAACAAATAAGCTCTGTGAATGCTCATCTAAACCGCGATAGGTCATGGGCCTCATGGAAACGAGCATATTCAACAGATAATCTCAAAAGTAAGTTATAGTTTATTCTTAACAAGACTACTGTACTTACAATATTGGGTAGAGTTGGAAAACTAAACTTCGATGGTTTCTTCTTAGCGATGAGATAATATCGAGTTCTGCTGTTTGAAATGCCAAATTGTGTGGGACTCAAAAGAAATTCCTGGTAGATGAAGAGATTTTCCTCTAAAAATTCGAGCAGTTTTTTTCTTGCATCCGATGTATCAAATCCTTTTACATTTTCTACAAGAATATATTTCAATGAGCCGTTGAGTTTCGGGAGTATTTCCAGAAGATGTAGAAAAGCACAGGATCTATTGTCTTCAATATCCTTTTTAAGCCCAACCCTGGAAAAAAGAATACATCGAATGGGTTGATAGACTGTTAGTAAGTGTTAATTGTGCAAGAACCTAAAAAATATTTCGTTTGAAAAATCAATATGAACTCTTGAGTAATTCACTATGGCTATATTGAGAAATTGTTCTAGTTGCCATCAAGTAATAAGCATGGAAAGAAAAATATGAGCAAAAGAATATGTGCATGAGAAGACAGCAAATTGCGCTAATGTTACTTTGTGACATCATGATGGAAAATCAATCAATCAATCAAATTTATTTTCAAAATTTACAAGCATTGTAGGGTCCTGCTAAACCCGTAGGTTTTTCAGCAGGTGCCAATCTTCACAATTATTCCAACAAAGAAACAAATTCACTTATTTTAATATTATAAAGAAAAAATCGAGATAAGTTAATGAAGACATACATTACAAAAGAATTTAGTGATAAAAGTAAAGTAAAAAATAAAACTGTTCATACAGAACTGAGAAAGAAAGAAAAAAACTACAATCCTATCAAAGATTAATAATAAATGTGTTGCCCAACCAGACTTCAAGGCAAGTTGAAATTTTTACTAAGTGAGCGTAGAATTCAAAGTATGTAGTTTTCAGTTTTAAACAGTGCCTTATTTCTAAAATTTTAGGTGTGGGAACGCTCATTTATTCTTATAAAGCACACTCTCTATTTTCTAATAAGATCTAGATGAACAATCTCACTCCCTCACCCCCACGCCCCACCCCGTTAACATTTCAGTGCCTACTCTAAATTTCCTATAAACTTGTTTCGATTAGCATCAACCATTTTGTATGAAACTTACAATAACCAAAGCTAATAAAATTTGTTTAATGAATGGTAAAATAAAGACAAATAAAGCCTTATTTACATTTTTAATTATATACAGCCCATTAGTAATAATATCAATACGTAAACAGATGTTTTTGAATATTTTCTGAAAAACTAGTAAGCCTAAGTGCTTATAACTTATTTTTAATGTCGCAGCTTGAACTGTAATTTTTTATATTTTACAAAAACATTTCGCCCATCTTAAAAAGTGCAGAACAATTTTTATACCTTCAAAGTAAACCCAATTCTTGAAAAAGAAAGGAAATATTTAATGACGACAGGCAGAAAATAAAATTCCCTTGCGTTCCGGCACTCTTGGGAGGTAAGGGAACGCCGTTCTCTTGCGTTCCCACTGAAATTAACCCCTGGTTTTAACTACAGGAATGTTGTCAACAATATCATCTAGCTCATCAAAAGGAAAACAGTACGTAGATAAATATCTCAACCAAATAAGGATTCTCTTAAGATATTATTAAATGTGTGTACTAGAGGACATGTGGGTCCTAACTCCACTTAACAAAGACAACTTATTTATCTCAGCATTCTTGACACGAATGGTTTGAAAGAAATTAGTGTCCTTAAAATTATTCAAGAAGGAAAAAGAAACTATAAGCATTTGCAATAAACAGAATTATTTGGAATATATTTTCTTTCCAAGGATAATCACACTTTCTTACATTATTATTCAACGCACCTTGTATATGGCTGACATGGAGGGCTCATTAATATAATATCGGGAGATATATTGTTCATCTCCTGTACACTGAAAGATTGTAAGTTCCTGCAAAGCAAGCATGTTCTTGGAAAATTATGCCTGTAAACAATATTTGCAGATGTATTGATATCTATCGCTGCTGTCACCGAAGCAGGAATGCCACTTTCTGAAAACAAACAAAAATTTTATAAAACAAAGAATAAAAACCAAATAAAAGTTACAGAAACATTAACTTGAATTTTCTCTAATTCAATTCCGAACTGACAAGTAAGTCTCATGAACATTCAAGCGGTTAACTTCACAGTGAAACGGAAATTGAAGCTCCAAGACTAGCTGTACACTAGTTATCATTTTTGGCCTAATTATTATGCATTACTGTTCCTTAGCTTCAATGTGATTAAATTGCAATAAAACATAGTAATATCGCATCAGCTTACGCTAAAATAGAAAAGGACAATTTGTTAAGACTGTTGTAGCACAAGGCAAACCTAACAATTATCGGCAAATTAGGTGGTTAAGGACAAGCTGGACTTTATGTTCTTAGATTTATATTTTATATATAGCGAAGGCATTATTTGAAGTTATTAAGTGAATGTCAATGTTTTATTAAATTATTTGCACATTTATAACGTGTAAAACCTTCTGAAATTGAAAAATACTAATTTTTTACTCATGCCCACAATGATAAACTTCCTTAATATCGGCCACCAAGATTTATATTTTAGATATAGCCAAGGCATAACAGGATGAAAGTGTGAGTGGCCGATATTTCGTAGGGTTTTCTTAGCTCCAGTCTGAAAAGGAGGTTTTGAGAAAACAGTTCATTAATGCTGTAATTTATAAAGTAAAATAGTAGATGGTGCAACGATGGCATTGACTGCCCTTTGAACGGGTGAGATGTCAGTTAGAACACGTGCGGAACGAGTGGCTTCAATGCAAAATACAATCTTTGCATACAATATTCAATCTCTAACTACCAATAAATTACGTTTGTTTTATCCGTTTGTATCGGATAACTTGCCACAACGGTTCCGATTTGAAATCCAATTTCATTTCGAAATGTTTACATCAGCTGATGTGAATTTTGCGTATTATTCATTTCGACCCTGGTTGAGTTCATGGGAGCTTTACCAATAATGAAATTTTACCAAAATCTAAGGGGTCTAATTAGCCTATTGAACCAGCTGAGCCAGCCAGGTCACACGATATTATTATTATTATTATTAATTAGCCTATTCAAATTCTTCAACATCTAAGGGTTTGAATAGAACAATCAGAGACGCCTTGGTTTTTGGTAAATGGTAAGGAACCCATTTACTCAAGGACCCAACTAATGTTTTGAAGAAATCCTGAGTTCTGATTGGTTTAGACTCCTGTACTGAAAACTGACCGCTGTATTGTAGCTTCATTATACAACTGTTCTGATCAGGCGTGAATAGTCTGTTATTTTATTCTCTTTTAAAACTCGAATGTCTACTTTATCAGGTAGTCTTGGATAAAATACCTTTCTCATTCAATTATGAGTCATATTTGTTGATATTAAAGGTACCATACATTAGATAAGCACCTTTTAAAGCAAAATGCATTCCTCCAATCCCACTGAATAATTCGAGTACTTTCATTACTACAGCTCGAAAATTACGTCAAATAGTATGTGGACTGATAAGTTCAAATATTTTTCTATATAAAAAATTGAATCAAAATTCACTAATAGTAAATTGACAATCATTTATTAAGAATAGACTTTATGGCCACATTGCTAACCTATAAAATTGAATAAAATGTGAACATAACATATGAACATATCCAAAAACATAATAGCCAGCTGTTGTTCGTGGGGCGCAGTGTACCAACCTTCATGTCCAATACAGTTGTTTGAACCAAATATTAATATTTCACAATAAAAATTGAATATTGGATTTCAGTTAGAAGTGATTTCTCATCAAATTTTATTTCCTCTTTTTTATTATTACTGTGTATTAAATGAATCTCATTTCAAGGCTGGAATTTGAATTACATTCTTTCATTTTCAGTGTCTCACTTTATAATTTTGAAAGCTCAAAGATTCGCACATAAGTAATATTCATCTCTCTTAATTTAATTTTCCACTTCAATAATATTATAAGATCATTTATTTAAATACAAAAATACTGCGTTTAACAGGTATAAACATACGATTGTAGTGTAGAGGTTATGGTGAAACTTTGTTGATCAATGTTGGTGTTGACATTTTTACATGAGAAGTGTTTTTTCGGAGTTTTCGAACAATTTAACAATGAATAAAATAATCCGGACACAAGCGTTGTCTACTTGTGATTTGTTTGCTGAAGAGTAAATTTTCGAATGTAAGTAGTGTCGAATTTTATTGATTTTTATCACTCAATGAGATAAATCTAGAATCGCATTCATAGATGGATCTAGAATGATTGAGGTTTCCATTGAATGCATTCAAGCTCCAGCATAGCAATAATTTTCATTTGAGTTATAAGCTACTCAAGAATGAAGACTGTTCTTCTTAGTGCAGTCATATAATTTTCTAAGTTTGCTTGCACATTGGAACATCCAATACTCGAGGATAATCTCTAGCAAAAACAAACAGTGTAATGGTGTATGAAGATTGGAGCAGCATGAATATGTTTGATTTTGTTGTGGTTATTATCCTCGAGTAGCGTATTGGTTATTGAATGGCAATCTCCCCAACATAATAATTAATTTGAAAAACCTAACTTACCTACAGTGTAGAATGGTGTGTTTTCAGGCCATCGTTCTACTTGTTATATAGCTCTGGATAATGTTTGCATATTTCTAGTGAAATAAAATTTCTGCCATAGTCATCTTTCTGAAAGCCTAGTTCTTTACCTCATTATTCGATTTTGATGATCGTTCATTAAAATTTTCTTAATGTATTCTAGTACAAACAGAACCATCATTCGAAATCTGTTGATTTCGCTTGCAATTAAATACTATTAAACCTATAAAATTGTTATTCTCGTCAAAGTTCTAGCGTTATTACTATCATTACTAACACAATCTGCACACGGAGTGTTTTCCAATCGTGGAATCTACTCCACGTTCCAAACATTAATGACTGTCTCTGGCTGAATGACATCGACTGTGACCGCTCAGCCAATGACATCATTTATCTGGTGCGTAGAGCACCTAGCTCCAAGCTTGTCAAACGCTTCGTGTGTGGACTGTCTAAGAATTTGATTTTTTGAGTTACTACAGACCATATTGAATCCCTTTGACATCATTTTTGATGTGATTGATACGTGATTGAATCAAGTAAATCTTAGACCGCTCATAGAGCGTTTGTCAAGCGTGAATTCGACTTCACGCTTCAAATAAATGGCTGTCATTGGCTGAGCCGCCACACGCTTCATGAACGAAACGCCTTACTTTCATTTATTTAAATTTCTCTCCGAAGTTGTAGGAAGGAGTACAAAGTATCTCATGTCCATTGAGTTACATTAAGAGTGGCACTTTTCATTTTAATAAATGTGTATAAAATTATGGATTCCTCTTTTGGATACAGTACTTCCCATCTTTCTGCAGTCTATGTGAATTACATCAATTAGGATGCTCGCGCATTGGATCATCCAATACCTGAGAATATCACCATCGCAGAATCAAATCACGCGGCTCCAATCTGTCATGCACCATTTCATGTGTTAGATGTAGCGATGGTGATTATAATCGAGTAGGCCTATTGGATTATCCACTTAACTGTGCACCCTTAGACAATTTATGTAGATTAAATTCACATGTCAATGTTTATTTTATTCAGAAATAACGTTGTGAAACTCTACCTTTGCAGGGATACAGTTTCTTCTGTGGCCGTATTACCTCTAAAATTGGGTGCCATTCTTAAGGGCAGTGATGTTATTGGAGATATGGGATCAAAGGTGGCTTCGGCGCTTAGAGGGCCGTTCTCTTTTCTCATAAGACTCGCGTGGGAGTCGAGAATCCGGCTGCCTGTGCTAATTACTGTGGCTTTCATGGTACTCGACATACGAATGCAGTTAGAAATCAATGTCAATCTGGCTGTTAGGCGAATTCCAATGATCGTTGTTGAGCCCGATATATCCGATAATGAAAGTGTGAGTATTTTTGCTATAGACTATCATTTGCTATATAGAGTGTTTCGCATACAGCTAGTAATACTCGGTGGGCTTGTTTTACTCACCAAAGCAATGAAAAACGTATCAATAGTTTTTATTGACTTTTTGCAACTTCATTCTATAATAAAAGTGAACACTGTTATTATTTTTGTCAATTCTACTTTCCTGGATTTCTTGTTCCATGACGAACTGCGTTGTTAATATTAACGTTTCATGTGAATTTAACGACTTGCAGTTAAATATTCATTAAGAATAAGTATAACTTACTTAATCTGTAGGCCGAGCGCTTTCGAATCTTTGAGATCCATCTTCAGAGGCGTGGGTTCCTAGATCATCATGTCAGTTTTTGGTTAGAAGTGTTGTGGTTTTTGTAAAATTTGATCAAAAAGTTTTTGTGATTTAAAATTTACTAACATCAGTACCAACCTACACATTCTACATATATAAAATCTAAAGGACACGAACTCAACACCTTGGAACAATTTGAAATATACAAACACACCACACACAACAAACAAAACATTCTCAATGAACAACTAAATTTTAAATCACACAAACTTTTTGATCACATTTTACAAAAACCACAACACTTCTAACCAAAAAACTGACATGATGATCTAGGAACCCACGCCTCTGAAGATGGATCTCAAAGATTCGAAAGCGCTCGGCCTACAGATTAAGTAAGTTATACTTATTCTTAATGAATATTTGACTGCAAGTCGTTAAATTCACATGAAAAGTTAATTCTACTTTATTGAATACTGGTTTCGTGACTTCACTAGTCACATTTTCAACAGTACTGAATAATAATAATATAATTGGTAGGGATGCTGCAAACAACTCATTCAGTCCGCCTATAGATATTGAATTTCAATTGTAAGAACTCTTGGTTTATCTAACGTTTAATAACATGAATCTGTTACTCTTTAATTATTTTTTATCTGTGGTCAATATTAAGTTATAAGATTCATCATGAATTGTGTATGTTTGTTGTTTTGTATATTGTTCTTTAACCTATCATTTATTCATAATATGGTCAATTGTATATGTACCGTACTGCCAATGTCGAACTCATTCTCCACACTCAGACTTCTGTCTTTGTGGGGAATATTCACTGTGAAATTATTCATTCATTTTATGTATTCAAGATGTGTGTGAATAAAAATCTTATTTTTGATTTGATAGATAATAATTTGGCATCTTGGGAATACTGGGGTTCAATTTGGCATCTTGGGGTTCAATTTCTTGAACAGTAGATTCCTAACCTAACCTAACTCATCTAAGACCCGGTTATGTTAGGAATCTACTGTTCAATTACACTTTTTTAAATGCGGGGTTATATTGCGAAAGATCTGAATAACTTATTGAATAAAATAAATATATCTCATTATCCTACCCCTTCTTCATTGTCTCCCAAGTGAAGGTCATACTATATATCAAAATTCTTTTAGCTGGACTAATTTCGGACTGAATAATATAAAATATACATATATAACAAACGGATTGTTTAATTCCATCATTTTATCCTTCTCTCATGTTTTTTTTCTTCATAACACAGTATACTTAAATTGACCAGGCTGGTTTTTACTATAATAGATACTACTACTGGATACTTTTAAAAATAACATACTTAAGACTAATTAAGTTATATTATCAATATGTAGAATCTTGCTGTGCAGAATACCCAGTATAAATGATCATAATTTTGTCTAGACTGGTTTTACTAAACTGTCGTGATATCTTACATTGTGCAAGTAATCTAATCCAGTCTATTTATTGCCTATGAACTGAAACCAGCTAATCAAGGTAATTACGATGCTATAAATCGAGGTAGTTACTATGTAATACAAAATACTGTAGTATCATACACACCTATGCTATAAATATACCTATATCTATAGGCATATAAAACTTCATCGTCTAATTCCTCCTCTCCCTTGTCTACTTTCATAATATATAATTATAATACAGTATAATTAATTTAATTAATTAATCTAGGCTGGTGTTAATAAAAACTTATGGGATATCTAATTTGTAAACTGACCTAATCAAGCCTAAAAGGTTCATATAAAAAAGGTCCAAAATGATTCGTTACGGAATTGAAAATGGCAGCTGCCCTTATGAATTAACTCATTCAGACATTTTTACTGCCTTCAATTTACTTGTAGTTTGGTGAGATATATAACTGTTATGATAAATGAGCTTGAAAATTGAATAAAAGTTAGAAGTCTATAACTACAGTAATTTTCGAGATAATCATCAGAATAATTGAGTTCTCTTTTAGTTTTGTTAGAAAAACTGTTGAATTTTAGGACAATTAACCAAGTTAATCCACTTGAACTTTAAAACCGTTGTTTTTGGGCCATTTTTGCATAATATCTCCTAATTTACTGTAGTTACTGACTTCTAACTTGTTTTATTTAATTTTTGAGCTTATTACATAGAATTGGACCAATTTACCAATTGATGAGGCTAGCTTCTAACTCCCGGCTTTTTTAATTTTGCAACCATGTTTTTCTGAATCTATCCTTATGTAACTTTTAAATCACTTTAGTGAGTACAACATCTCACGAACTCTATAAAAACCAACCAGCTAGCAGAGGCATAGAGTGTCAGACTAGAATTAGCGACATCGTTAACGTAGATAGATAATACGTCATTTAATACGTTCTCTTCAGATAGATAGATAGAAAGAAAGATAGATAGATAGAAACTAACTTTATTTGCCATTAAAGCACAAAAAATTACAGTTGGAAATATAATATACTTTCATAACATAACATAATTTACACAATATAAAATAAGAACATTACTGAAAATATTCCATTCTGTTGACAGGATGATGATGATGATACAGAGGAAGATGATGATGAAGACGATGATGACAGCAGTGGATGTTCTTATCCAACTGATGGTACAGCTTCGGATCCACTAGAGAGTGATGATGCCAGTTGTACAAGTCTTGAGCTTGATACGGAAAGAAAGAAGAAGACTGACAATGCCATGAAAGATTCAGATGTTGTACCAGAAAATACTGATACCACAGACAATAATCAGCCACCAGCCAAAACAAGCTAGCAGAACATCACAAAAAGGACTAATCAGATTCATTATTATTACTTTTCTTTATTTATTTTCACCTATTTTTTATTGTCAAAATCATGATCGTTTTTATTATGTGTAAGCTTTGTGGAACTAAACGTCAACGTAGTTGAATATTTCTGTCATTTTTCTTGTTTTGTTATAATTTATTGTGTCAAACAAAAGCGCGCTGCTTATGTATAGTCCTGTATGTAAAAAAGAGTTAGCTAGAATTTGAATTTTACAAATTAATGTGATATTACAATTTCTTGTGCGAAATTCCGGAGTGTATTGATTTTATATTTAGTTTAATATAATTAAGAACGGATAGAATCTTGAGATGTAGGTATTTTGAAATCTTGAAGTGAATCGATCTAGATTATTGGAGATTTTCTGTGTTACATGAACGTTTTTAATTATGAAAAATGGTTCTTTGAAAAAAGGATTGCTTGTCTTGGAGTAACAAATAAGTAAATGTTGACAGAATTGAATTGAAAAGGCAAACCACAAAGATTAATTATCGCAGATAATAACTTTTCACTTTTACTAATTTTTTAAGAATTAATAGTTTTAATTATATTGTGAACAGTGAGCTTATAATATATGTCCTAATGCAGATAATATGCGAGATTACAGTACTTGTTTTAATACTTTATGTGATTTTTCTATTTACCAATCTCAAATGTTTTTGTTCAACAAACATTTACGCTTTTTTGTAATGAACTTAGTTGCTTCTGATTTCCTACAATAGTGAGTGTTTACAAAAGATGTGTCAATTTTGAAGGGCTTTAATTACAAAACGCAGATACTTGCAAAACACCTTGGCCATTCCTATGTAATGAAAATTTCGAAATTTTTATAAATAATTAAATGCTTCTATCTATAATAATTATGTTAAATGTGACCACCACCAGAACCAAGCGATACCTATGCGATAATCGAATTTTTAAATACTTGTAGCAACATTTCTGGTGCTAAGTTTTTAATGGCTGCAGTTTTTTGTTACTTTGACATGCTGAGGAAATTATTGTCTTCTCAATTAGAAGAAAAGGCTCATGTTTTCCATTCCTGGATGAAGCACCTCCACAATCGCACCTTCCTCTTTGAGAATTCTTCGATGACAAATCAGGTGCCATACAAAGGATTGGCCGCAGAGGAACTGACAGAAACTCTTCTTTCCAAGAAGCCCTGATTAGCCCCCTATGATTTTTTCTTATTTATTTATTCATTCATTTAACTAAAATACAGTCAATGAATACAACAGGCTATTGCCCAAAACTGCTTTTCACTAAATTTTAAAGTAGGATCAAAATCTTAGGTTATGTTGCTGTTTCACTTGAAATTTCACCTTGAAGCACAATAATTATTCACAATCACGTCTTTTGCAGAAAAAGAATATTATTTCTTTATTCTAAACAAAGCACTATCACAGTCTGAAGAAGGATGATTATAATTTCGAATTTTGACATTTTTAAGCAAAAAATCTTCACTTGTTTATAATGTAATAATCATCTATTCCTTTATTTATTGTACATAGAAGATGAAAAAGCGTTTATTCCAACACTAACGAACTTTGAGCAAGAATAACTGCAGCTATCAAACTATAACACCGGACATGTTGCTACAAGTGTGGGAAGAGTTTGATTACCGCATTTATCATTTGGGCCATAACCCTCATTTATCACTCATGAGAACTTTTGGTCATTTATAAAAACTTTGAATGTGCTATTTCAAAATGAACTTATGATCATTTATAAAAATGATGAATGTGCCCTTCAAAACAGTGGTGGAGAATAATCAATAGTCAACACCTTTACTATTGATAGTTTTTGATAGTTCACCTTTATACAGCAAAATGCAAATACTGTATTAATTTATTTATAATTTTCTGTTAGTAAACCAATATTCACAGCTATCAAGTGTGAAAAAGCTTTATCAAATTGTAAAAACCGGCAAAAAATGTAATCCAGACTGCAGATACAATAATTCTGAAACCAGCTTCAATATATTGTTCATCTATTTTCACTTCTCTTCCATTGAGTATTTTCTGAAGGTTTTTTTTGAGGATGAAGCCCACATAGGTCTGAGACCTGTGCGTGGGTAATGAGTTGGATGATGGTGATTGATGGGTTGGACCTACAGTTTTAGGCGGGTTTCACACATATGCATCTCGCACGGTGCGACTAGCATTTTTTATGCAAGATGCATGCAGGCTGCATGGTCGTGGCATGTGCTAGTAGCAAGATGAAAGAGGTTGGTACTTCTTGGCGTTCAGTTCATTGGAGAATGTCATCGTCGGCATCGGATGATGAAATGCTGTTGCTACCGCCATTAGAAGGAGACGTCATATGGTCATGTGACTTGCAAATGTGTTCTGCGCATGCCCCAACTCGAGATGCACGCTGCATGCCACGCCAAACACCGACCGATCGGTTCCTAGTGGCGCTGCACGCTGCATGCGAGATGTATGATGCCAGTCGCATAAGTGTGTAAGCTCCACGTAATTAACACAGGTTGGTCTTCAAGCTGCATGCTAGTAGCAAGAAAAATGCCAGTCACACCGTGTGAAATGCATATGTGTGTAACCCGCCTTAGGTTGGTTCCGAACCACCGGAAAGTGATTTCACAGCAGAGAACAGTGTCTTTTTTGCTGGCCAATCTAATCGGTCACCGTTACAAACAGGACCTAAGAGAACGCAGCTTATCTCTATCTGATTGAACAGATACCTGCTACGGCTCGCGGCTATCACTTCCCCAGTTGAAAATGGATTTTTATTTGTGATTCACAAAGACATAGCTCGCTCTTTACTGAAATGCACCTTTTAGGTCTGAAAAGTCACCGCTGAATTTGGCCGGAGAGACTAATATTCATAAGTAGAGCTCGATTGCGTGTAATCTATGAGCCAGATTGATTGATTGCTATAATCTCACTTTGCCAGGTCTTGAAAGACCTATGGCAAATATCAAGTACATTTTGCATAAATTATAATACAATAAATATTATAGAAGAGGAGAAAAAAGAGGGAGATGTTTAGGAGTACGAATAGTTTCAGGATGTTGAAGTGGATAAAGAGGGTCAGGAGTTTGGAAGCATAAAGTCCAGGAGCTAGAAAAGATAAAGTGGTTAGGTTGAAGAAAGAGGGTCTTTTGTCATGTGTATTTATTCTACAAAATCACATGGTCGAAACCCAAATTTACTTCCTTGACACTAGTAAAAACCAAACAATCTTCACTTACCGTATCTACAACAAAGAGTTTGATTTTAATTGCACTAGTCTGCAAGTGATGATAAGCACATTCTATGTGGAACCGAAAAAAACGCGTGGCTTACATTTCCCATGTTATCGGGGACATTTTATAATATGTACCAAAATTTGGCGCCGACAGACTAGTGTTTTGTGAAGCAGAATTGAATTTTTCGGTCGCATTTCTGCCACACTTTTTCTGTTCGTATAGAATGGCTTTAGACTTCATTTCAATTTCTTAAAAAATTTCAGAGTATAATCTGTAATTTACTTGTGATTGATGCCTGACATCTATCAAACGTTAATACTTCTTATACGTACTTCATATATGTTTAATTTACATATTCTTCATTAGTTTACATAATATGCTTCAACGCTTGTGTATCCAAACCCTAATCATAATTTATTTTCGATTTCATAGTTTTAAGTCATATGTGCAATTTCTTATTACGGTTAGCAATTACTATTTGCTCATGTAGGCTGTAATTAATCATTTCCTTTCAGCAACTTTCTTAGACCCAGTACTATAAACACCTTCAAAATTCTTACCACTATAAACAGAATCTCTCATCATAATTCTTTCCAAATTATAAATATGGATTCATATACCGATCTTGATGCAAAATATGATGACGATTTCAGATCTGGCCTGATGAAAATCAAACCGTTCATATTGGAACTGCAGAAGCAAGAAAGTAAGCAAATATATTATTAATTTCTCTGAGCATATTAGTACTGTATTGTGATTTAATAATTACAGTTGAAGCTGTAATGTAAGATGATTAATAAGAACCTTAACTGTTCAATATTCACAGCCTAAAATAACGGCTGCTCTTCCAAAAGAACTAATGTGTGTAAATTGAATCTGATTTCTCTATTAGGTTAAGTTTTCTGTTATTGCCGTTCTAATTATTAATTGGAATTTAACAAAAAATACCTCATTAAATACTGATCATCCCAAATTTTAGCTATTTTTATTGAAATTAAACTTTTTTTTGTTTTCAGTTATTCATTCATTAAAGCGTATTAGATTAAATTAGTCTATCTTTTATAAAGCATATTATTTTATTTTGAAAAATGAACATTCAAGTTCAATATTTAACTCCTCTTATCCCCTCCAGGAATAAATTTCAACAGTTTTTTTCATGTTTGAATAGAATATGTGCTGAATTTATTATTGATCAAATTAAGTTAGCCTACTGGTTTTGATTCACCGTGCACTAATGGTGAAACTTGATCAGGATTAAGAGAATCAACGAATACTTCAATTTATAAATTTTACTAGATTTTCCATTAAATACCGCATTTTCTAACCGTAGTAAGTGTAATACAAAGCTCAAAAGAAGAATTCTAAATTAATTTTGATTGTACATTGTAATTAATATAGGTCCCTTTATAACGTTAAAAGAACAAATCAAAGCACAGTTATGTTGACTTGGTAATTTTATTAATTTTTCATTTTCCTAATATTTAATGGGAGTAACATTGAGAGAAAAAATTGACGTAGAATGGTAGTTTCATTAACATTATTCAATTTTTTATTTTCCCACTAATTCTATAGGCCTATACTTTTTTCTTATTTATTGTAAGGCTTGAAATGTAGAGTACGGTAGTCAATAATGAAATAAATAGCATTTTACTCAGGACTTATTTATTTCGGATAACAGATAACAGTTAATGATTGGAGATGGATATCAATAAAATCGTTTTATACAAGAAAAAGAAAAACAGAATTCAGTGCTTTTTTTATGGAGAAAAGACTTTCAGGGTCATTGTACTGTATATAACCACTTATTCCAGACGTATCCTTTTAAGATAAACTAAATATTGGAGAAATATATTAATCTAAGCATGTATTAATATGATGTTGAAGATCCATCTTGTTTCCACTAATATGTAATATAAACTTGAAAAAAACACTTTTAAATGGAAACTAACTCACGTTATGGCGTGACGGCCGTTTCGCTCTGTTGTCTAGAGCATCGTCAGACGACCCACAGTCTGACTGTGGGTCGTCTGACGATGCTCTAGACAACAGAGCGAAACGGCCGTCACGCCATAACGTGAGTTAGTTTCCATTTAAAAGTGTTTTTTTCAAGTTTATATTATGTATTAATAGGTTCCAAGATTTACTTCTAAGCTGTATTTAAAAGGCGTATAGGCCTTGGTATCATTTCTATAATTATCATTTAAAGGAATATCTTTTAACACATCTACGATTCTGTGATGTTTTCCATGACGAAAACTTAATGAACAATCTAATATTAAAACTGACACTGTATTTCAGAATGCTATGGGATGCATTTCACTTCTGAAAAGAAGGCTGACTAAGCTTCTTCTCAGATTTGAAAATCATCCCTCAAGCATCTCCAATATAAGTGAGTAAAACAATATTTAAAAGTGAAATACATTGTCAGTTTTAATATTAGATCTACGATTCATTATAATAATATCATACTTATTTTTAATTAAAGCGTTCCCATAAATATTAATTTATATGAAAAACAAAGGCGTTTCACTGTTATTGATTTTTCATCACATTTTTTTGTACTATTTCAGTACTGTACTATTTTTTTTTTTTACGTATTTTAATTATTTCAGATGTGCACCTCTGTCGTATATGGCTAGAAAAGCTAATCAAATCTGATCCCAGCGAACGTGCCCTGAGAAATGTTTATTTAAAAGAGCTATGTAGGCACGTTCAAAATAATGATTTGTCTCCACCATTTAATAATTGTCCAGCGGAAGGTCCTCTACATCAAATAAAATCAGAAACTCAGATATGCAACGAGGTATTCTATTTCAGTCTGTTCGATATTTATATATTATTGCTGTTACATAACGTGTTGATAAGGTTTGGGCAAAGATTTGGAATTATATTTTATAATGGAACTGTCCATTATATGCTGTGACGTAACTATATGTAAGGGGTTAGTGATTTTCTAGAGTACTTCAAAGAGTGATTTTCAAATACTGATCGCTACCGCAATCAGGTGAGGAGAGGATCAAAATAGCATAGTTAAAATATCTGTGATGTTTTCCATGACGAAATACTTAATGAACAATCTAATATTAAAACTGACACTGCATTTCACTTCTATATATCAGGCTGATGAAGCTTCTTTTTAGAAGTGAAATGCATCCCTCAAGCATCTCCAATATAAGTGAGTAAAATAATATATAAAAGTGGAATGCATTATTAGTTTTAATATTAGATTGAGTTAAAATACTTTCAAGTAGGCATACTTAAATTTTTTTACGAAAACATAGGGTCCGGATCTTTTATTGACAATGACGCAAGAACTTGATAAAAAATGTTTTGACGCATGAAATATGCTGAAATGTTAAAATGTATTCATGTTTAGAATCGATTAAAATGTGGGTTTAAAAAGAATTATTTTTCAAAAAAAATTCCCCGATCCCCCTTTTAAAAGAGATTATTAGTCATAGCCAATAATTATCATCTTCATAACTGGTTACAAAACGCTTGCTTTTTCCCCTTTACTATGATATTCTTCCCCACTACATCACTGGTCATTCCCCTCAAACTGAAAATCTAGTTAAACCCTGATTTTATACATGTAGACACCTTGATTCTAAGCAATTCATACTGTTACGGGTTCTAATGTCTAAAATTAGGCTGGCAACACTAAAGTTCACACTTGCACTTTATTTACACAAATTAGTCTACACACAAAAATTTGTAAGTTCAATTAATAAAATAAAAACAGATCATCAAATGACAAGCTAATACTTATTTTCAGTAATTATTTACAAGAATTAATAAATAAGTAATTACAGGCTGATCAATAATAAAAGAAACAAGAATCCAATAAACTGTACAAATGAATAAATAAATTATAAAAAAGAGCAACTAATCACTTACAAAAACACAGTCCAATTCGTTATTTGACAGTCCCAAATAATATCACTTAACACAACGTCTTTAAACTATTAGTAAGCTGCATAAACAGTAAACACTACTTGTCTCTGCACTTGACACTGTCTAAAGACTGAATAAAGCACTGTTTACTCCACTGGCACGAGATCTGTAATACAATCTGTCACGCTGGTTTGTAGAAAACTGACTCACTGGTTCATGTGGGCTCCTTTATATAGTTGTATAATTCCAAGAATTGGAGCTCACCAGACACTTCGAGAATCTTCAAGAAACATGATCTCAATCGTTGAAGAATTCTAAAGAAATCACGAGAAGTCTCGAGAAATCAATTGAGTGAGAGAGTTGCAGACTTGAAGAATAGGAGTGAGGAAGACGTCTAACGAGTGAGAACAAAAATATCAAATTGCAGCTGCGTCTGTCCATGAAAACAATGGAATGATATAAATAGAAGAAGTGCGTGATTAACTGCTTGTTTGCTCTCGTAACAATACAAAAACTAAAGAACAACTTTACATAAATTATTACACAACTTTTAAATACAATAACTTTAGAACTCAAAAAACGAAACTTTAAAAAAATTGTCAACAGAACAAAAAAATGTTTTATCCCAAAAAAGGCATTTTATAAACACATTGGCCACTTGCCAAATATCGGCCACTTACACTGTTAACCAAAAAATAGGCGCCTGCTTCAAGTTTTCAACAGCTGACGAACAGGAAGTTATTTATTGGTTTCTTGTATTTCTAAAAACATATCAAGCCTGTGATCCAGCAAATACAGTAAGGAATTTTGCCGTTTCCATGAGAATTCTTTATTTTTGAGCGATTTCACATTACTATGTTATTGGGTGGCCGATAATTAGGCTGGTTCATCATTGTGGGCATGAGTTGAAAAATAAGTACTAATATGAATTTCTGAAGGCATTTTTGTTACAAATGGTGAGAATAAGTTTAGAAAACATTGACGTTCACTTTTAAAACCTTACATCATTTCTTATAAAATTTATATTTAATATTGGAACTTAAGCTAAATTTATCCTTAAACGACCGATAGTTCATTTCAAAGAACTCGACTTACTAACACTTCCATCCATCTACATTTATCAATTATTAATATTTGTTAAACTGAATTCTGAGAAGTTCCAACTCTGTACTGACAATCACGAATGCAATACCAGAAATAGAAATCTGATTGCTTTCCCAATCCACCGAAGTACAGCATTTGAAAAAACGCAATTTTATTATGGAGTGAGATATTTTAATAAACTTCCAGCAGCCATCAGAAATATCGAATCTATAATGCTATTTAAACAAACCATAAGACAAATACTAGTTTAAAAACATTATACTTTGTTACTGAATTTTAATTGATTTTAGTATTAATTTTGATGAATTTATAAAAGAACTTTGACTCGTTACAATTATTATAGCTATAAAGGAGAGTGTTGTATGTTATTGATAGATATACATACCTTTGTGATGTATAATTTTTTTTATTTTTTTCTTCACTTTATAGTGAAGCTAGAAGTTCGAGAATTGACATGTCACCAATCATAATGTGACAATTGTGAATAAATAGATAAGTTGGTTGGTCTTAGTTGGATCTAATTCAGTGGGTTTTATTCAACAGGAGTCACTTCAGCTGATCGATATATCTTCATGCACTGATGAAAATATAATAGATTTTCGAAATGAAGAGCCTGTGACTAAGGAAGCGGTTGAATCTTCAGAGTCAGAAGAAGAATGCTGTACAGAGCAGTACGGTTCCAGCGAGTCATTGGAATCGGGGCCTTGTGTATCTGCACGTGTTGACTCTAATACCAGCTACGAATCCGTCCAAGAACATATTCAGAACGAGGTAGACATCACATTTCAGAATAAATTCCAGTAGGCCTAAGGTTTGAACCATGTTGTAGAACGTTCATACTTTCCGAATGTGATTGCGATCGAGTTTTTCTGTAATAGCGCCAATGGTCATTGATCATTGCTGACCTGCATCAATGAACGGACGACAGCTGATCGTTGGTGTAGTCGGACACTCAATTCTAAAAATCGACAAGCTCAGAAGGTTTTTCCCTCATAGGTCCGTGTAAAAGTGTAGAGTTTTCCATTGGATTTAGTTTATTAATTTTGAAATTACTTCTAGTGCTATCAATTTGAAATTAATAAATTATTGAAATTACTCCAAAATAGTTTATTAATTGAGATTTTCTTAGATCTATCGGAGGCATTTGATTGTGTTAAGCATATAACTTAAGTAAATATACTGCAAAATGTAGGCGTAAATGGGGTTGAACTGAAATTCTTTGAATCATATCTTATTGGGAGAAGACAATATGTAGAACTAACTACAGTAGTTTGGAATAGCATAGTAAAGAATAAATCTAAATTGGAGGTTCAAGCTGCAGTGCATCAGGGTTCAATACTATGTCCATTGCTTTTTTTGTTGTATATCAACCGTTTATCTAAATAATTAAATAATAGTGGTAGAGCCCTCTTATCTACAGATGATACATCACTCATTTTCAGCAATTCCGTTCTAGATCATTTTGAATTAAGGTGTGCAATTGTTAAATTAGTTGAAATTAACAATAAATAGTAAAAAATGCCTTCAATTCAAAAACAAACATAATTCAAATGAAGATAGAGCTATAAACGTGTTTGTAAACGATACCCAAATAGACCAGGAAGAAAATATTGTATTTCTAGGAGTTTTGTTGGATAGACGAAGACGATTAACCTGGACTCCATACATTGAGAAAATATGTTGTAAAACTTCATCTGGGGTATTTGTCCTGCTACAGCTCGCTAGATTGAATGACAAAGAATTACTTTTTACAGCTTACCATGGGCTCTTACTGTCACATATTAGGTATATGCTATCTTAGTATGGGGTAATTCATCATAACAACACCTTGATAGGCTGTTTAAGATCCAAAAGAAAGCGGTTAGGTAAATTGGAAAGAGTAAATAGATTAGATTCATGTAGGCCGTTGTTCAAGAGATTTGGTCTCCTAACTGTACCCTGCTTATATGTGTATAAAGCTACATTATATGTAAAAAAGAGTGATATTAACCAAAATCTTGACGTACATGATTATAATACAAGAAGCTGAGGAGATTATCACTTAGTGAGTCACAATAGTAACTTATTCAAACTAAAAAACTAGTTATATCGGTAGGAATCTCTACAAGCTACCGCAGTTTTTAAAGAGTCTTAAAAATATATAAATATTAAAAATATAATTAAAAAAATATCTAGTTGATAAAGATTTTTATAGTGTACAAGAGTTCCTTTCATATCAAAATTAAGCCTCACCTCAACTAATTTTTTTTTTTTTTTTTTTTTTTGAGGATGAAGCCCACATAGGCCTGAGACCTGTGCGTGGGTAATGAGTTGGATGATGGTGATTGATGAGTTGGACCTACAGTTTTAGGTGGGTTCCGAACCACCGTGAAGTGATTTTACAGCAGAGAACAGTGTCTTTTTTGCTGGCCAATCTAATCGGTCACCGTTACGAACAGGACCTGCGAGAACGTAGCTTATCTCTGATTGAACAGATACCTGCTACGGCTCGCGGCTATCACTTCCCAATTGATATAGTAATTATGGTAACTATAGTCAGGGGTGCCCACACCCCTATAGGGTGGGCTATGACGCAGACTGCGTCATTGAAATTCTTGGGGGGTTCCAAAAAACGGTTTTTTTGGGGGGGGGGGGGGGTTAAGTTGATTAAAACCGTGTTTAACGTGACTACATTCAAAAATATATTACGAAGTGACCAGATAGAATGCCAATTAATGACAATAGATTTATAATATTATTTATTACTATACTATTGAATATGAATTAGTTAAAATAGTTATGTTTAGGATTTGTGCAGGAAGTTATTATTCAAGCTTAGCGAGACGCTAAGCGAGTGCTCTGAAAGAGGTTTATACAAATTCACTCTCCTTAGCAGTTACTAGTTGATTAGCGGAAAGAGCAATGAGTCGAGTTAAAATTATCAAAAACAGACTCAGATCAGCTTTGGGAGACTCATGGTTGTCCAATCTAATGGTTCTAGCTGCAGAAAAATATGTACTTGAGTCTATTTCTAACAAAGAAATAATTTAAAAGTTTTCTGTTTCCTCATCCCAAAGACAAAAACTGATATGTAGGGTTTAAAGAAATGGATTTAACAAGCTTAGAAGGTGCCTAGCTAACTCGTAGATGGTCACAGCCTACAAATTTAAAGTGTTTACTTCAAACTGTTGATGTTTGTGATGTTTTCCATGACGAAATACTTAATGAACAATCTAATATTAAAACTGACACTGTATTTCACTTTTAAATAATATTTTACTCACATATATTGGAGATGCTTGAGGAATGCATTTCACTTCTGAAAAGAAGCTTCGTCAGCCTGCCGCCAGGGGTCATGCTCTGTTTGGGTTAGGATGAGCGGCCATTATGTATTTGAAAATTGCGTTTGATTTGAATTGTGTTTGGTCATTGAGTAAGTTTGTTCTATCTTGTTTATGGTGTTTGAATATTTCATATTGTTCCAGTGTATTTAGTTTGTGGCTTTTTTGGAATGTGTGTAGAATTTCCAAGTCAGTTTGGATGTTATTGTGTGAGTGCCCAGTGTTGATTAAGTGATCTGCAAATGTTGAGTCAGAGTTGGAATGTAGTGCTTTGATGTGCTCTTTATATCTTATGTTGAATGATCTGCCTGTTTGTCCTATGTAGTACTTGGGGCATGTGTTGCATTTAAGCTTATATATGCCTGGTTTGTTGAATTTGTGAATTGTGCTGTTTGTTAGGTGATCTGGTTTTTGTTGGATCTGGTGTTTCAGGTTGTTTGTTGTTCTGAATGCTGTGTTAAATCCGGATTTTTGGAAGATGTAAGCTATTTTGTGTGATTTTTTGTTGAGATATGTGAGTGTGACAAATCTGTTTTGGTTTGCAGGTTTTGGATTTTTATTTTTCATTTTATTCATGATTTTGTCTACTAGATTGGTGTTGTATCCGTTTTGTTGTGCTAAATATTTGATTGTATTGATTTCTTCTTTGTGGTCAGCTTGTGATAGTGGAACATTAAGGAGTCTATGGATCATGGAGTTGAAAGCAGCAAGTTTGTGTTGATTTGGGTGGTTGGATGAGTTGTGAATGAGTGTGTCTGTGAGAGTTGGTTTTCTGTAGATTTTGAATTTGTGCATGTTATTTAGTTTTTTGATAGTGAGATCTAAGAAGTTCAAGGTGTAGTCTGTTTCATATTCTGCTGTGAATTGTAAGTTTTTATGGGTTTTGTTCAATTGTGTTAGGAGTTGTTCACACTGTCTTTGGTTTCCATTGTAAAGTACAATAATGTCATCAACGTAGCGGTGCCAGTAAATAATTTTGTTTGAGTGTTTGGTGTCTTTTAGTATTTTAGTATTCTCTATGTGCTGTAAAAATATTTCTGCTAGGATGCTGGAGATTGGGGATCCCATTGGTAGTCCTTCTGGTTGGGTGTAATACTTGTTATTGTGGGTGAAGTAGTTTTGTGATGTGATGATTTTTAATGTCTCAATTAGTTCTTTTGTGTGTTCAGGTGGGTTGTTTTGTGCTTTGAGTATGTTCTCTATTATGGAAATGGTTTCAGTTACAGGAATGTTTGTATACAGGTTTTTTATGTCAAATGATGCTAGTGTGGAATTATGTGGGATGTGTGTATTTTTTATTTTGTTTATGAGGTCTGTGCTGTTCTTTATATGAGATGGATGATTGATATTGATGAGTCTGCGTAGTTGAGTATCTATCTGTTTGGCTAATTTGTATCCTGGTGCTTCATACAAAACAACAACATCCAACAAATTCAAAGAGACCCAACACCCAAATTCCAGAGCACAATTAAAAACATTATAAATAAAACAAAACACCTCTTTAATGAAACAGACAAACGATATATGAAGCAAATTCACCCTTCTGCACCAACTCTTCAAGCCCTACCTAAAATACACAAAGTAAGCACACCAATCAGACCCATCATAAATTACAGAAAAGCACCAGGATACAAATTAGCCAAACAGATAGATACTCAACTACGCAGACTCATCAATATCAATCATCCATCTCATATAAAGAACAGCACAGACCTCATAAACAAAATAAAAAATACACACATCCCACATAATTCCACACTAGCATCATTTGACATAAAAAACCTGTATACAAACATTCCTGTAACTGAAACCATTTCCATAATAGAGAACATACTCAAAGCACAAAACAACCCACCTGAACACACAAAAGAACTAATTGAGACATTAAAAATCATCACATCACAAAACTACTTCACCCACAATAACAAGTATTACACCCAACCAGAAGGACTACCAATGGGATCCCCAATCTCCAGCATCCTAGCAGAAATATTTTTACAGCACATAGAGAATACTAAAATACTAAAAGACACCAAACACTCAAACAAAATTATTTACTGGCACCGCTACGTTGATGACATTATTGTACTTTACAATGGAAACCAAAGACAGTGTGAACAACTCCTAACACAATTGAACAAAACCCATAAAAACTTACAATTCACAGCAGAATATGAAACAGACTACACCTTGAACTTCTTAGATCTCACTATCAAAAAACTAAATAACATGCACAAATTCAAAATCTACAGAAAACCAACTCTCACAGACACACTCATTCACAACTCATCCAACCACCCAAATCAACACAAACTTGCTGCTTTCAACTCCATGATCCATAGACTCCTTAATGTTCCACTATCACAAGCTGACCACAAAGAAGAAATCAATACAATCAAATATTTAGCACAACAAAACGGATACAACACCAATCTAGTAGACAAAATCATGAATAAAATGAAAAATAAAAATCCAAAACCTGCAAACCAAAACAGATTTGTCACACTCACATATCTCAACAAAAAATCACACAAAATAGCTTACATCTTCCAAAAATCCGGATTTAACACAGCATTCAGAACAACAAACAACCTGAAACACCAGATCCAACAAAAACCAGATCACCTAACAAACAGCACAATTCACAAATTCAACAAACCAGGCATATATAAGCTTAAATGCAACACATGCCCCAAGTACTACATAGGACAAACAGGCAGATCATTCAACATAAGATATAAAGAGCACATCAAAGCACTACATTCCAACTCTGACTCAACATTTGCAGATCAATTTATCAACACTGGGCACTCACACAATAACATCCAAACTGACTTGGAAATTCTACACACATTCCAAAAAAGCCACAAACTAAATACACTGGAACAATATGAAATATTCAAACACCATAAACAAGATAGAACAAACTTACTCAATGACCAAACACAATTCAAATCAAACGCAATTTTCAAATACATAATGGCCGCTCATCCTAACCCAAACAGAGCATGACCCCTGGCGGCAGGCTGACGAAGCTTCTTTTCAGAAGTGAAATGCATTCCTCAAGCATCTCCAATATATGTGAGTAAAATATTATTTAAAAGTGAAATACAGTGTCAGTTTTAATATTAGATTGTTGATGTTTTTCATGTATTTTACAATAACTGTTTACTAATAAGTAAAAGCTGCTATAGCGAAATTTACCAAGTAAATACTAAAAATTCAGTAATTTTTGATAGGCCTAACTATGTTTTTATTTTGTTTTTGAAAGACGCTTCTTTCGATTGTCTGTTGTAAATAACTATACATGAAATTTGCGCCTTTTATGTACTTCATCCATACATAAATTCTCCCAAGATATAAGTAAATAAGATACTAAGTAAATAACTTGTTGTTTAACTACTGTCCAATAAATATTAGCATGAATGACTTAGTATTTTGAATTTGTGTGTTTTACAAATGAAGTTATCAACTCATTGTTTTCACTTCCTTTAGAGGAACAACTTTGTAGAATTATTTAACCTTAATGTAATTGGTACACCGAACATAAACTTATAGGTATTTATTCAATTTTATTGAACCATTGTGTATTTGTAATAATATTTGATTGTATAAAAACCATTTAGGTTCTCATTCTTTTTTAGGTATTTTGCAATTAAGTTTATTGAGCAGAAGTTCATATATTCATTTCATTATATTTCTTTTTTACCTTTAAAAAAATGTTACCTATGTAAATGTTACCTATATTACCTATGTATTTTTTTGTAAAGAATCTCAAGAAATATAAATACTTTTTTTATATTATCGACTGGGTTTGAATTTTTTCAATAGCTATATAAATCTTCTTTTAGTTTTAGAAAGAATACGTTTTCATATTTTTTGGGGGGGATTGGTGCTAAATAAATTGGTGCTATCATAAGGCTTGGTGGTGCCTAATTTATGGTGGGGGGGGGGGTCTGGTGATAAATTTAGGGGGGGGTGCGTCATGAGGCTTAGGGGGGTTGGGCACCCCTGCTATAGTGTATAAGATTGTATAATTGTTGGTCTGACTTGTCTGATACTCCTTAACTGGAGTCTCCAAGACGTAATCCACAACAAAATTGAACATATATTTTTAAAGTTTATTTCTGTTTTGTTGAAGGTGGAGAAAACCCCCATTATCTCAAATAATAGCCAATCGGAAAAGACTCTCTTGGAAGAAATCCGTGTGTTAAAGGTAGGTGTGACTATAATTTATTCCTAAATTGCTTCTTTAGTTATTATTACATGAACTGTTGGTTACCTCAATTAGAAAATTTCATTCATGATTAGTACCAGCACCAGGACTTGTTTCGGACGCGTTTTCGGACCTGAGTCCCATCATCAGCGAACAGATCTGTATTCAGTGCCTATACCTATACGGTAGTACATATACCTTTTCGCTGAGTATGGGATTTAAGTCCTGAAACGCGTCTGGTACTATTCATGAATGTAAATTCTGTTGTAAATGTTATTGCAAAGTTTATATACATCTATTATGTCTAAAATACGGGTACGCATTTGTGAGAATATAACTTCCGACCCTTGTGACCGAAAAATAAATAGTATCTTGTTACTGACAGTTTCTTTCTATTTCAGGACGAGAATAACTCATTGAAAGAAGAAATCAAGGTTAAAAACAATATTATCTATGATCTAGAGGGCCAAAGGGACAACTTGAATGAGAAAATTGTCGTTTTGAATAAAAAGTAAGTTTTGAATATTTTATTCATGTTAGGTAGTCTATAATAATATCATAAGTGATCAAATCTGTATTGAACTAGTGGTGTGAGATTTTATAAAAAAATTGGCTGTACTTCATCCTATGAAATAATAGACTGAGAGAATCGATGGCCGGTAGGTTTAATTCTCTCAGTCGATTATTTTATGAAGACTAAATACGGAAATGCAACTAGTTTTTCAATCAGCAATGGCAATAAACTCATATTTTTCATTTTTCAGCTTGGAGAATGTCAATGTTGAACTCAAACAGCTGCAGGAATTTGAAAAAGGTTTTATTCAGGCTCGAAAAGAAGTTGAACTATGGACTGGAAAATATCAGGTTTGAAAATGTTATTCTCATTCAAAGTGACGTAGAGGTATTCTCATATAAATTAAAGCAATGATCATGTACTATTGATCTTCGATTGTCCATTATTCACTTTCCTTCGAGATTATTTTCATTTTTCTTGATTACTCAAAAAACTATTGTCAATGAGAAAGCGACGACTGAAGATGATATTTCATGTAACAATGGTTTCTCTACCGTAATAACGGTATAATGGTATTTCTAGGTATAGAAAATTTCTATTATAATCGGCTCTCAACTGTAATAACGTTATAATGGTATTTCTAGGTATAGAAAATTTCTATTATTCAATAATGAACATTATAAAGTCCTAAAAATTGAATGGAAAAATACTACAGATCCATAATGTTTTCACTCTCATCACCATGCTCATAGAATCAAAATAAATGTTTAAGAAATTACTGATCAATTTGTTTAAAAACTTGCAATGAAGTCAGTTGGAAATCTTATCTTGATAAATATCAAAAAACATTTATAATATTTAAATTTAATGTCCGTTCAACAGATCATTGATGCCAGATCCTCAGAGATGGAGAGCAAATATTTGACAAAAATTGAAGAATATGAAGCTACTACAAAGAAACTAAAAACAGAGGTATTCTTTTTTTGCAATAACTTGTATCTTTTCTTTTAAAAAATGGTCTCTGAATTCTATAAGTACAGATATGAGGTCTAAAAACATGTTTACAATCGTTACAATTATGGTTTAGTTGGATTTCAAATCACTGGTCAGGCGGTTGATAATGTTCATGTGTAATCGTTTATGAGAACCAGAATGTTTTTGCATAGTAATATTTAGAAGTTTTACAAGACTGATTAGGAACATTTCATGAATGAATAGTAGCCTAAATCACTGAAGACAATAAATCAAGAACTACAAAATAATTTTGGATAGAATACTCATAACATTAACATATTGAAAAACTATGTGCTATTTAATTGTATTCAGATCTATCATCTACAGATAAAAATATTGTTTGAAGAATTTTCAAATTTTTAAAGTCCTAAAACATTTTTCTATATTGAAAGCCAGAAATGAGTCTTATTGTAAGGTATCAATACGGGACATATTTAGATATGCATATCTTATATTACTATCTCAATGTAATTTATTGTTCCAGACTGAAAATCTACGTCTTAATGAAGAAAATGCTAAAAAACCATTAGAAGATCTGCAGATAGAGCTGGATCTCTCCAACAGGAAAATTGAAGCTATTGAAAAAGAGGTAGGGACAAATTAATTTGACAAAGCATTTGTAATGAGCTATCATGCTGAACTATTTTCTTTATTGCTGATGAAGCCCACATGAGTCTGAGACTTGTGCGTGGGTGATGAGGTGAATGATAGCACATAGATGCCAGACAGAGAAACGGGATTCAAACCCACGACCGCTTAAACGACAGCAAGCTGAAAATAAATAACCCCTTGAATGTTTTTGTATGATACTAGCCAAAAGTAACAGAATATTCCTATGGGAAATGCTTATACAGAACACATTCTTCGTTTCCATATTCCATTCGAATTTACTTTTGCTTCATGCCAATTAGTGTAGAAATATTAATAAATATTACTACACAATTCACAGAAATAGAATTTTATCTCATTTCAGTAAAGAATAAAAGTGCGAATTCCACGTTGAAAACATTGCAATATAGCCTAATATTCTTAACTAACTTGTATAATCTCTGGATAAAATTCAGATTGATAAAATAATTGGCAATCTGATATTAAAACTGACACTGTATTTCACTTTTATATAATGTATTACTCACATATATTGGAGATGCTTGAGGAATGCATTTCACTTCTGAAAAGAAGCTTCGTCAGCCTCTTTGTCACTTCTTTTCAGAAGTGAAATGCATTCCTCAAGCATCTCCAATATATGTGAGTAATACATTATATAAAAGTGAAATACAGTGTCAGGTTTAATATTAGATTGTTCATTAAGTATTTCGTCATGGAAAACATCACAGAAAATAATTGGAGTATGAATTAATATTGATATTTCCATGACAGAAAAAATTGATTTACTGTTTGTACAAAAATGGTATTTTATTGTTTACAGCGTTCCGTTCTAACAAAAATGAAGGAAAAATTGGAGAAAAATATCAAAGAAATGACTGATAAATATGAAGAGAAGATAAACAGCCAGAATAAAGAGGTATGTAAGGCATCCATTAAAAAATACAGTATATTCTCTACTCTAGTGGGACTTTGAAGTCAGTTATTCCTCTTAAACAGTAGCATATTTAATATTAATTTATCTTAATAAATCTTATATAATAACCCCTCTAGCCTAGGACTAGGACTAGGACTAGGAGTACGGTCCGAACGCGAAGAGGTAGCATTATCAAAAAATACAGTTTTACAGTAAAATATGCAGCATTTGAACTAAAAAAGAAAACGCTGTCTTGTTCTCTCAAGTGACATCATAGCTGATTGCATTGCAATGAAATGCAAAATAGCTGTTGCTCGTATTAAAAGAAAAACGACATAGAAGTTGAAAAGGTAGTCCAGTTGTTTTGCGTAGAAAAGTTTGCGTGCTTGGTGTGGTCGGATAATCCGAAGTGTCGGACCACCCGAGGGTATATACTGGTTTTACGGTATTGTGCATTGAAAAGTTTATCAATGTTGTAATATCTTTGAGAGTGTCTTGATAGCTAATACCTGCACTTTTATTTGTAATAAGTAGATTACTACTTCAACTTCTAATTTATTCTCAAACTTTAATATTAATGTAGTTTTGAATGACCTATGATAATAAACGTGTTTTTTTTAAAATAGCATTCAAATTTTAAAAATACATCACACGTCATTATTTTACAGATTACTCAACTTAAAAATAGTTTACAAGAAGAATGCGATAGAATGAAAACCGAAATAAAAAGCATGAAAGAAACGTCGGTGAAGAACAATGAAAATGTCAAACTTCAATTGAGAAAAGAGGTAAGGTTGTTTTATCAATTTGGCTTCTTGGAAATTCACTGTGTTCTAGTTTTGCAATGTGATCTTTCATTTTTTCATATATTATTTTCACAATAGTTGCGATGCGAATCCTAAAATATTTGCACTTCTTTTTTTAGAATGAAGCCCACATAGATCTGAGACCTGTGCGTGGGTAATGAGTTGGATGATGGTGATTGATGAGTTGGACCTACAGTTTTAGGTGGGCTCCGAACCACCGGAAAGTGATTTTACAGCAGAGAACAGTGTCTTTTTTGCTGGCCAATCTAATCGGTTACCCTTACAAAGAACGCCCATGAGAACGCAGCTTATCTCTGATTGAACAGATACAGCTATCACTTCCCTAATTCAACTCTTGGATGCTTATCAATTTGCAAGTCGTAGGACACCTTTCAACCACACTGTTAAAATAATTAAAACAATCGCAATCATTAAAATAGTTTTTGCGTGCATTTAAGATAATGTATGGGCACAAGTCTCTATATTATTTTAAAATCTATTGTACCAAATTACAAATCGATTGTTATTTCATCTTATTTTATTGATCCACTGTTCTATTATAATTCATTATTATTATTATTATAGTTTTATGGCCTTCATTGGACCACTGTAGTCAGTATCTTCCGGCTTTCCTCTGTCTTCTCTCAGCCCAATATCTCTTCATCCGCTCAGAAATCAATTTCCTTTCCTCGTCCGAAATCACTCTTCCCATCCTATGTCCGACTTTGATCTGCAGTCTGGTCTGTTTGTCCTTCAGGATTCTGATGTTGTCTGACTTGTCTTTCAAATCCTTGAATATTATGCGCAACTCTCTCATATCCTCCTTGAGTTCTTCAATCCATTTTATATTTGTTTTACTTTTCCACAGCTTTTCAATAATTCTTCTGCTTAGTCTGTCCTCAGAAGCTTTAATCAAGTGACCGAAGAAAGATATTCGCTTTTTCTTCATTGTACTTGTGACAGGTTCAATTTCTTTGTATACAGTTTCGTTGGAAGCTAATCTCCATTGTCCATTTTCTTGATAGTTTTTGTTGATACAGGTTCTGATGATTCTTCTTTCAGTTTTTAGTAATTTGTCTATTGCGATGGTATTAGTAGTTTTAAAGATGGTTTCACTTGCGTAAGTTATTAATGGTTGAGTAACTGTCTTGTAATGTTTCAATTTTGTGGCTATTGATAGTGATTTCTTGTTGTAAGTGTTCTTTGTGGCATACTGTGCTCTTCTCAACTTATTTATTCTACTGTCCCATGCTTGTTTCTCATTGAGATTGTACGTTATGATTTCACCTAGATATTTGAAACTGTCCACAATTTTTATTTCTTGATCTCCTATACGGATTTTCTTTGCAAGAGGTGGATCAGTAAGCATGAGTTCCGTTTTTTTCTAAGATATTCTAAGGCCAATCTTCTGAGAAATATTCTGTAGTGTAATTATTTGTTTCTTGGTCTCTTGAATATTGTTAGCTAGCAGTGCTAGGTCATCAGCAAATCCCAAGCAGTTTAAATTTATATTGTCTCTAGAAGTTCCAACTTTGATATTTTTCGGATTACTCTTATACCTATTATAAATTTAAAAAAACACTTTTGAATGGAAATTGACTCACGTTATGGCGTGACGGCCGTTTCGCTCTGTTGTCTAGAGCATCATCAGACGACCCACAGTACACTCACACGCCATAACGTGAGTCAATTTCCATTCAAAAGTGTTTTTTTAAGTTTATAATACATATTAGTGGAAACAAGATGGATCTTCAACATCACACTCTTATACCATTCTCTCATTATATATTCCAAGACACAATTGAACAACAGTGGTGACAGGCCATCTCCTTGCCTCAACCCTGTTTTTACTACAAACGATTCGGACAGTTCTCCTCTGAATTTGATCTTAGATGTTGTATTCGTCAGGGTGAGCTCTATCATTTTTATAAGTGATATAATTATAATTCATTATAGGCTTCTTCATTCAAATTATATATAAAAATATATTTTTTACTATTTGTGTGATTTTATTTTGAAACTTAATACATTTTAAATTATATCGTAAATTTTTTCATAAGGGTGGTTTTTTGGAGAATGCTTTGAAATTTGTCTTTTCAAATATTGAATTTTTGAAAGTTTCATCTATAGAGTTTATAAATTTGAATCTTTTTGAACAATTAAAATCAATGGTCTATATTCTATTCCATCCATATAATTGTATAGCTCCAGATAATTATATTAATTGATTTTGAAATCAGTCAATTGTTCTCTTGAATAGGCAAATTCAAAATTATTTCAAATTTGGATTTGACAGTACCTTAATTGTTTTATCGGAACCATGATTTATTCATCATTGTTAACTTTTTTTGTTTAATTCAGTTCAGTTTTGTTTCATAATTTCACAGGTAAACGAGTACAAGATGAAATTGGCCAACTTGACTTCTGAAATGAATAATAAAGTTAGGCAATATGAAACCAGAATTGATTCAATGAATAAAACCAAGGAAATGGAGGTAAGATTTCAAAAATTGCGTTTTTAATCTTAGGATTCTCTTTTCACGATGGTTGACTCTAATAATTCATGTCAATATTATAACATTCATGATGAATTATTATATTTCTTAAAAATGCTTTTATAAATATAAAGCATAAAAGAAGGAATTTGACAAATTTTCTAATTATATTTAATCTTGTTTTAGTGAAATTATAAGCCGATAAACATAAAAAATTATTATCTTTCCCTCTTAGGTTGATGAATTGTTAAATTCGGTTATTGTGACAGATTTTTTTGTTGAGGATGAAGCCCACATAGGTCTGAGACCTGTGCGTGGGTAATGAGTTGGATGATGGTGATTGACGAGTTGAACCTACAGTTTTAGGTGGGTTCCTAACCACCATTGTAATTTGTCCTGGTATTGGCCATTTGCCTATCGCTGTCTATTCGAACTGATATTTACCAAGGTTGAATTCAAAAATTGATAATAGTGTATTTCTTCTTAATCTCATCCAGCTTTTATTACTATAACAGTCCAAAAGAATGAAAATGATGAAGCTTGAAAAATTATAACTTAGTTGATATTACGATGAGAATCAGTGCAATATTTAGATTTGAGCTGTAGTATTAGTGCTCACATTTGGTCCGGCTACACAGTCATTTATTGAATAATAAATAATGTAGTTATGACTAATTAAAAATGTGAACTATAGGAACTCTACATTTATTTATGGAATCTAGGCATCCCAAAAAGCTACCTAAAATCTCTATCTAGTTGTTATATTAATCTGTTCTAGTTGTGTATGCAGAAGATGACTTTAATATCTGAATTTTCGGTTACCAGACAGAAAGAGCTGGAGAATATCATTTCCGTCTTGGACGAAAAGTATCAAGCGCGGTTGACGGCCAGCGATGTATTCAAGTGCGAATCAAAAGGAGTTCAGGAGGTAAATATTTAATTTAAATTTTCATAATTGTGTGACTAGTAACATTTACAGTCTACTCAGGAGTGTAAGGGATGAGTATCCCACTTTAAAAACATTTAAAATAATTACTGTAGTTCTTTGAATTAGAAATCTATGAATGCATGACTATAACTGCTCTTAGAAAATCTTGAGATTATTAAGAGCCTTATTATACAGAGACATTGTAGTCGCGGTCGCGACTACAATTTTGGACTAAATCACACCAGCCGACAAAATTTGATTAATAAATCAGCTCATGGCTTTAAAAACATGTACGCCTCTACATTGGAATATTGTTTCGCAGTCACACGGTCAGCTGGTGTAATTTAGCCTTTAATTCTGGCCCGCGACCACGACTTCAGTGGCTCTATATAATAAGGCTCTAAGGAGTGATAATATTGAGAGTAATGAGGTGAGATATTACACAAAAATACCACGTCTTGAACTTACACAACAGTCGTTTAGATAAATAGATGAATTGTATTTATTTTTGCACTTTACATCACAAATGTGCTGTGATTGAGGTTGTGGCATAAGAGCCCTCTTCCACGTAACCCACAAGTCAGTTACTCTAGCTATTCATCAATTGCCGATTGGTTTAAAGAAGTGGCTCAGAAGTAATATTGAAAATTTATGTGTTTATATTGGCTAAATAATTATTTCATTAAGTGTAAGGCATCATTTGCCGAGCGTCTCAGACGAAATGAGGGGCTGTGATCAGCTGAATAGTCAGTCATTTATTCACCACACCAAGCGTCTGAGACGTATACAAAGTTTAGTGTATGCAAACGGCTCAAATATTTCATTTTTTGAGGAATAAGTAATCCATTTTCTTTTAGCTTATTGAGCTTCAGTCAAGTTTAATATTTCAGTATTAGAGATAAACCTCTTCAGTCTCTGAAAATTCCAAGAAACACTGATGAATCTGCCTGTATGGACTTGTTAATAATTAATTAATCCATTTTCTCCTGCTCAACATAGGATACGTTTTTGAAACCTACAATATCGTATCATTGATATATTATAATTTATAGTCTTTACTTTATATATGTATTAATAAGACAAAGTTTATTCAATTTCTGTTCACTACCAATCAATAATTGCTCCCATTCTAGACATTTTGAAATTTATATAAACAGTTCCTTTTCCCAGGCCACAAAAATCAAATTTGAAGAAGAAGATAAGCAAGAAAATAAACTAGAACCGATAATTTTGTTGTAATAATAATGTGCGTCTAATAATGTGTGAAACCTTTTTACATTAAATTCTTGAAAGCAATAATGATGTTTTTGATTGAATGGTATTTTGCTTGAAAGATTGAGAATTATTTTTCGTATCAATTGAGAAACGATACTGAGTATTCATTCTAAAGAAATTTTAAATATTTAAAAAATTGAGACTACATAATATTATTAGGAAAAAATTTATATTGCTAATTAACCAAATTTATTTTCATTAGTTTTAATTGAGTAATGATCTGGAATAGAATAAAATTATCAACTGCATAATAGAGACTTACTATTTCTATTAGTATTTGTCTTGAATAGGTATATGAGGCAAATCAGGTGATGGAACTTATTCAGGTGTTCCAAGGTTTTTTCAGGGAAATGTCTTATTAGCCAAGGTCAAAAAATGTTGGATAATGTCTAAAGTTGTCTAATGTTATTGTCTCAATATTAAACTTCAATCCTTCGTCTACATTCACGCTTATTTCCTTCCTTATAGTCCCTTCATTATTTCCACCTCTTATTTTGTGTTAATGTGTTTTGAAATTGTTTCTTGATGTGATAATAAATTATTATCAACTCTACTTTCAATTTCCTTACTTTATAAGATTTTGCTTTCTTCAAATCTTTTGATTTCTACAGCCAATAATTGGCTAATTTATATGTTATTTATTGGCTAATGATTTTTTTTCTAGTCAATCGTTAATTGTTAAAGCTAATTATTGTTATCTTCCAATGTTCAAAGCGAATAGTTGATTTTAGAAATGTTTATTGAATTGTGATTCATTATTCTGTAATTGAAAAAAAAACATTCTCAAAGATTTCACAGTATCACAGATGGAACGTATTCAGGTGTTCCAAGGTTTTTTCAGGGAAATGTCTTATTTGCCAAGGTCAAAAAATGTTGGATAATGTCTAAAGTTGTCTAATGTTATTGTCTCAATATTAAACTTCAATCCTTCGTCTACATTCACGCTTTTTTCCTTCCTTATAATCCCTTCATTATTTCCACCTCTTATTTTGTGTTAATGTGTTTTGAAATTGTTTCTTGATATGATAATAAATTATTATCAACTCTACTTTCAATTTCCTTACAATAATTTTGCTCTCTTCAAATCTTCTGATTTCTGCAGCCAATAATTGGCTAATTTATATGTTATTTATTGACTAATTATTTTTTCTAGTTAATTGTTAAAGCTAATCATTGTTATCTTCCAATGTTCAAAGCGAATAGTTGATTTTGGAAATGTTTATTGAATTGTGATTCATTATTCTGTAATTGAAAAAAAAAAACATTCTCATAGATTTCACAGTACCGTATCACAAATTGTTATACTATTTTAATATGGCCTATAATATTATTCTATTTATTCATGTACCATATCCATGTTTATTCATTTACTTTTTTATCAAGTGTTCTTCCATATTAGACATTGAATAAAAGATTAATACTTTATTTCACGCTATATGGGTATTCGCAGCTTATAACGTCGGACCACCGTTCGCGACGTATAATACGTTTGTGTATCCGGACCTTAGTGACTGAGATGATGTCATTATGACGCAATAACAATGCTCAGGTCAATTGTAGCGGGAAAAAATATAGATGCCGGTGGAAGTGGAAGGTGTCTGGTACTACTTCCACTGTGTGGATTTGCAATGGACGGTCAGTCCCACATATATATTGTGATTATCAAGCATATATACAGATATACCTGTGGCTAGCCCCGGAACCACTCCCCTCGTCATCTACCCTCCCATTCCTCTTCGTCCACCATTCCACCAGTTCGGAGAAAGACCTGTCTCTGGTTTTGAAGCATCAACACTGAACTGAAAGTTTATAGAAGATAGTCTCTCTTGGTTGTTGGTTGGAGTTGGAGAAACGTGACTTGAAATTACTTCTTGTCTCTCTCACTCAGTCAGGAGTCACAGAATACACGCAACTAAGTTATATTAGGTGCTGATCAGGGCATGGCCGTGTTCTCCAGCTGTTGAAAAGGCCGCTCCCTGAAAACTTTTCGGATACATGTACTTGGGACTTTGATCTTCAAGTAAAATGTGAGTAATAATACTTCTGTTTTTTTACTTTGATTAAATGTGAATGTTTGAGTGTTATGAAGTAATGAAATTTCAGTTTACAGATAATTCCTTGTAACCTCATTATAATTTAGTTTGTAAGTTGCTACTTGATCTAACGTTCTATTTTCGCGGGACTGCGCTGTCAGCGTTGTCAAATGAGGGTGTTTTTGCCAGCATATAGTAATTATATATTGCATTTTGTAGAATATTTTGTCATGATTAATTTCCCACCAACATATTTCATTGCTTTGATTATAGTATTTTTCATTTTCTGAATAAAGACATCTTCAAAAAAGTTATAGAATCAGTAATCAGAATGAGCTGTAACATGGTATAAGTTTTCTCTTGAGAATATTTTCTGAATTTTGGACATCATTTCCCACTTTTTAAAGATTCTGTGTTGAGAAAGGAAAATAATTACCTTGTGGGTTTCCCTGCTCAACATAGAATCATATGAACAGTAAACCACTTTTAAATGTTATTTTTTAGACTTTTTTTAATAAACGATCCTTCACAAGGTGATAAGGGAGTCTCATATCCAAGTTTTGTAGGGTTTAATAATTCATATAATACTCACTAAATCGTCCGAATTTCTCCATTGCCCATAAATAAGATGAAGAAAAATCTTGATTCTTGATAGGTTTCCTTATATGAAGGTTCTCATTGTGTAAACTAATAGTGTTTATTATTCGATAACTTCGAGATTTGGTCGCAAAATTTGATATTAGTCTATATTTACATAGCTGTTCTCAATTCCTTTCATTTTCATCAACTAATCCTACTAAAGTGATATATTTTTGAAAAATAGTTTATCAAGTTTTAGAAGTTTTTGTATTTTTTAGTCAGCAGCCTCAACCCTCTTCAACTAGGTTCAGCTCATGGAAAATTAATAACCCATAAAACCGGTCCTGGTTTGGTCCTTGGTTGTATTATTTATTTCGCCTTATTCAAGTTCAATAATTTAATGTTAAGGAGCAGTTAGTAAAACATCAGAGCAACAGAAGCGTGACTAGAAGAGGGTCACCCACCCTAATGATTTCCTCTTTTGGGAAATCAAGTAAAATGTGAGCCCAGAAGTTCATCAGAATTGCACAATGCACTGTCATCTCTAAGTGACTGTCATCTCTATTTATTGACTATGTCCCTCATTACATTTTTATTATTTTTTTTAAATTTTTATTTCATTTTTACTATTATTATCATCATTGTCATCGAGGTTGGGAACCCCAGAAAACGTTAGTTCTATTTTGTTTTTAGTGGCATGTGTTAGGTACGGAGAGTTGAAATACCTGGAAGAAGCCCCTCTCAGTAAACGATATTTTTTTTGTTTTATTATAAATATGCCTACTTATTTCTTTCATCAAGGAGATCTAAAAATTAGTTCTGGTTTTCAAACTTAATAAATTATAGAGATAGTTTTTGAAAGGCTTGGCTTTTCATAAACCATAGCCAGTCAATAAGAAATTTATCAATTTAGTTGGTTTGGCCAGCAATAGACTCTGTTCTCTGCTGTGAAATCTTTCCCAGTAGTTCGGAACCCATCAGAAACTATAGGTCAAACTCATCCAACTCTGAAAAGTTTAAAATCACTCAGAGGTGAGATCAATTGCCCCCTAAAACCGAAAAATTTCAACTTTGAACCCTCATATTTCACAAAATAATTGATGAAAAAACTTATTCTCACAGCAATAGATAACATTTCAAACCCCTAATAACATACAATACAATAAACTTCGATCAAAATTATGAACAAAAACCCTGCGCACAGCCTTTAAACTAAAAGCTAGCAGAAAACTAATCAAAATTGCACTTGGCTAAAGCGAGTAGGTTAATAATTATTGTGCTTCCGATGTACAGTACGTAGATAACACAGAGTCCTTTATCAGTTGCAAGTATTGAACAGTTAAATTATCATGAAAGCCGAAATAGCTCAGTTGGGAGAGCGTTAGACTGAAGATCTAAAGGTCCCTGGTTCGATCCCGGGTTTCGGCATTAGTTTTTATCAATTTTTTTTTTATTTCCCAATTTTTGAAAGCTATTGAAATTGAGATGTTCACAGCTCAAAATATCTAGAAATAAGAATTGAAAGGAGAAATCAACCAGTAGAACAAAAGGAGAATGAAAAAATTGATGTAGAAGGCAATACGATAGCCTGCGATGAAATATCAAAGAAACAACAATAGGATATATATTTTTTAAATATGGGACGAGGCTATAAAATGAAAGTTTGAATATAAACACTGTAGTAATTTTGAGAACAATAACAATTGGGTGACCTTGAACAGAGTTCAGTAAATCAATGAATAATGGTAGTTAAATAATAGAGAGTCAATTAATAAAATCAAGTTATTCAGACTATTTCCACTTGCCTATTATTGTAGTGATTGATAATAGGCCTTTTGTATTTGTATGTTATTAAATATAAATAACTTTCATTCTGTAGAATCAATTTTCATAATTATTCAGAGTGCATTGCAGGAGACCATAATAGAACCATTAATAAAAAATCAGTTGAAAAAGTTTAATGTACTCTTACAAATTTGTGATAGAATGCATCTCAGTTTCATAAGATATTTAAATCTTGATTTTTCATTGATAATTTAAAATAAATCCAGGGGCGAAAAGGTTCTATCCCCTCCCCCCACAAATACAGCTTTTCTGTCATGATTGATAATTTCTGGGGTACACATCCCCTTGATTCGCGCCTGAATAAATATGTTTATCAAAATACAACTGATGGAGACATTGTAGGGAAATATGTTGGGGACGCTTTTATACTTATTAGTACGGTATAAGATTATATACTTAAGCTTGTATACTTATTAGTACGGTATAAGATTATGGACGAAGAGATGCAATTGGAGTGAATCGTGGTAGTACGAATTCATTTTACAGAGAAGAATATTTTTTATCACACTTTGAAATCAATGGAACTCTGAGCTCGGATAACAGACGTAAGAAATAGCAGCCTTCACCGGATTCTTTTCTCCAACAAAGGTCTGCATCCTTCTTGTTCTCTTTTGTTTTGTTTTTTTAGAAGACAAGTAGTTTGGGGTTTCGGCTTTGCTGCGTCTGTTCACCTGTTCTGATCAGCAGAGCCTTCGTCAGCCACCTGTTGGCGGGAGCTCGGATCGAGTAAAATTATTTTTTCTTCGAAGTAATCTAGTCCAGTAGCATGGGAATAAAAGATTATGGAGCAAATGGAATGATGCCACTCACTTCTGAACACAACCCTTACTATTTTATTATATTTTTACTGCTGTCAAAACGTTGAAAATGAATTTGTAGAATTTCTGAAAGAAGCTGAAACAGGCTGACGAAGCTTTTATAAATTGTTTTACTCACTTATATTGGAGATGCTAGAGGGATGCATTTCACTTCTGAAAAGAAGCTGAAGGAGGCTGACGAAGCTTCTTTTCAGAAGTGAAATGCATCTCCAATATAAGAGAGTAAAACTATATATAATAGTGAAATACAGTGTCAGTTTTAACATTAGATTGTAGAATTTGAGAACAAATGGATTGATTAATGCTGAATTTATTAATTATTTATTCATTAATTCCTTTATTCATCTAAGCTAGGCTAAATACAATAGAATGTAAAGAAACGGCCGGCTTTGAGAACCCAAAACTGTATCTTGAATATAATAAAAATTGATAAATTTCAAAGAAAGAATTTGAAAGATCTCCAAGCTACAACAACAAACAGCCCACTCATATAAATCTTTTATTTTACAAATTTTGTACCGGAAAAACAAATGATTTTTTTTGGACACTTGATGATACTCACTACAGCATAACCATCATCATTAACATTAATATCATAACTCGTAAAATAACATTTGATCTTCTGGTGTTATAATATGGGATATATTCTCAGACAGCCTGGGAGTCTTTAAAAGTAAGATTCGCACATAGCTTTCTCGTCAATAAACCTGTACCCCCAAATATATTTTATATCAATTTGTTTTAGACTTTCTTTAATTTCTTCTTCTTCTTCTTCTTCTTCTTCTTCTTCTTTTACTACTACTACTACTACTACTACTACTACTACTACTACTACTACTACTACTACTCTTCTCTCCCTGTTTTCCTTTCATTCATATTTTCCTATCCCACTTGGCCCTTCCATCATCATGTTCATTATTTTCATTTTTCTCACAATAGTTCAGTAATTTTTTGAATAAGACCTTCTTAATCAAGTTTTTTTCTCTTTATATTTGTATTTAGTACGTTTTTTCTCAATTTCTTTAAGTTTGCTTGTGGTTTACTCTATCTAGAATGCTGTATTTATGTTAAGGAGGCAGTTTTGGGTATATTACCTGTTGCCTCCAAAGAATATTTGTATCAAATAAATAAATAATGATTAGAGAGTGTTAGAAGACTTTAAATTTAAAATCTAAATAATAGTCTACTTTCGAAAATTTGAATTTTATTTTAACTTTTTTAATATAGGAGTAGAATTTCAATCATGTTTTTTCTGTACGTGGATTATATAGTGTTCTTAGCTACTATACTGAGATTGTTCTTTACTCCTCCATAAGAACAAATCTACATAATTCAATCTATTTCTTTTATTCATTGTGGATTAGCAGTAACTTACAAAAAATAAGTTTTATTTATTCAACATAGCACATTCATTCATTCATTCGTTTGGTTTTTGTATGATGCTTGGCTCAGCCTAGTCTTTTGAGAATCAGGTCTCAGACCCTTGTCTATAAAACATAAAATATTAAGAATAAACTTTAAATAACACATGAGCATATAAACATAGCACATTATTATACAGTATTACAGTTGAATATCGTCAAATATAAATTATACAAACTAAAATTAACACAAGGCTACAATCATAATAGGTCATTATTTCTAGTCTAGGCCTGACATGCCTCTGAGGCGAAAGCAGAAGGCACTGACTGCACCGCACCGGCTTCCAAAAACACGTTAGTTTAGAAACAAGTCCATAATATAAATTAATACAAACTACTGGACCCAATGGGCTTTATTGTTGAAAATGTTGAAAGGTGGTGTCATCATGAAGCCGAAATAGCTCAGTTGGGAGAGCGTTAGACTGAAGATCTAAAGGTCCCTGGTTCGATCCCGGGTTTCGGCAAAATTTTTTGTCAATTTTCACTTCTATTATCACACTATTAAACCAAAAAATTTTGTATCTACATAACACAAGTGAAAGTTTTCACCACAGTACTTCCTTAATTTGCTTCAAGCAAAGTTTTTGTTTATTTCAAGTATAATGGAAGTAAAAATGCTAGACCTTGTCAAGAATTAAACCTAAATCACTGGTTTGAAGGTGGGAACTACCCTACTCTATACTATATAATAAATCCATGACAAAGTTATTATTCATGTAAAGCATTGAATCATATTTATGAATTACATTTTTCTTTCAATTTTATTATTTGTGGAAGAGCATTGAACTGTATAGGAGGTTCGTGAAACTTCTTGTGCATGAATAATGAGTAAATAAATTATGATAAAAATGCCAGATCCAACAAGGAATCGAACCTGGGATGAAAAGGATCAGTACCGGTACAGACAGGACCACTACAACGCATTGTGTTAAAATATGAAAACACCTAATTAAATAGCTATTGACAGACAAATTATTAATTAGCAAGAATAAAGTTAACAAACGATTGAAAACTAATTGAACTTGAACGTAACCTAAAATTTAGGTGTTTTAATTGAAAATTTGTAAATAAAGCAGTATCTTTAAAGTTGTATCTTTACTCGATTGTGTTTTCTAATAAATATATAAATAATAAATAAATCAATTATAATAATCTCATATTAAAACTGACACTGTATTTCACTTTTATATATTGTTTTACTCACTTATATTGGAAGCTTCTTTTCAGAAGTGAATGCATCCCTCAAGCATCTCCAATATAAGTGAGTAAAACATTATATAAAAGTCAAATACGCAGTGTCAGTTTTAATATTAGATTGTTCATAAGTTTTTCGTCATGGAAAACATCACAGATGAATAATAATAATTATTAAATAGAATTTAAAAAAATACTAAAAATTAAAATATAGGTAACTTTTTAACCAAATATTGAAATACAATTCCTCATAGGTTTTTTGAAAGTTCATTAAACCCAAGCTTTGTAATACTAATAATAGTAATGGCAGCATGGAAATACGACACTTGAATATTGTTTGTGAAATGATTAAATTGATATTTTTTGTATATGTGCTCTGTCTGTCTTCTGTCACTTTTATAAGCAAGGGAACTCCTCCTTATTCTGAAACACATTTTTCAATCGATTGTAATACTTCCAGCTATAGCAGTAAAAATCACACAATTATGTCTTACGTCAGGCCCTATTGAAGTGTCTTATATTTAGGCGTAGAGCTCTTGCTGAATTCCTCCAATAAACAAAGATACTAGTTTTCTTAGTTTCGCAAGTCTTATTTGAGTGGGAGCATTGACCGTTCTCAGAAGTTCAAGTTGAGTGTGACTTGATGGAAAATCAATTTCGAAAATTCTTGTTTGGAATAACAAAGTTGAATTACGCTTCCTATTTTTCTGCTTTAAATATGAGTGCGCTGACGACAAAGTCTTAGTCTAGTCGTTTTCTGTCTACTGCAAACATCCTTAGCTGTTGATTTTTTATTTCACAATTTAAAAAAAAAACTTACTTTGAGTCCAACGAAGTTTAATTGGAAAAACAACTATTACTTCAACGAGTTCAACGAAGTTTAAGCGAGTTCAGATATCCTGGAAAGCATAAAAGCAATAGTATGCCATTCAGTTATACTTGAAGATATATTTTAAAACATTCAGGTACCATATATTTCAAAATATAGGCCTATAGCAAAAATAATATTATTTTATTATTATAAATTCTATTGAAATTCAAGATTGAAGATTCACCAATAGCATTAGGTCTAATCAAACCTGGATTGAAAGATTAAACTACCTACTAAAGTTACAGTTTTTTGCTCATAAAATAATCGCTAGATCTAATCTAATCTAAATTAAATTTTGACCTCGCATCTCTCGCACGTCGCCCTTTAAGTTACAATGTTTTAAACAAATAAAATAATAAATTATTTGAAGCAACAAGCAACAAGTCGTGGGTTTGAATGAAAACATAAATTCAAAACATATTAAAATGTATTTTTTTATTATTCCGTTTTGGGGGCCGCCTAGCTGGCGATCGCCAGGTAGCCTCCTGGGCCAGACCGGCCCTGATTTCAATCTTTGGTTCTTTCTTTTGTTAATATTTCAAATAGATATGATTAGATAACCAGTAACTATAAATATATTCCTATATTATACGGTAGTCTTTTTTATCAGTCGCTCACTTTCCGTTCTGACATCACTACCCAAAACAAAGACGATTTAAATTTCTCAGGTAATTTCTTAAGAGTATCTATGCTATTTCTTATAGGGTCTGGAATTACTAAAATTTGGCTCTAACCTACTTCTCGAAAAAGAATATTTAGATTTCTCAAGAGCCTCTCATTACACTATTTACATTGTGTAGGGTCTCAAGTTACTGGAGCATAACTCCAACTAATTTCTCAAAATATGAGATCTACGCTTCTTAAAAGCCCCTCAAAATTTACACTATAGCAGGGGTGCCCACAGCGCAGACTGCGTCATTGAAATTCTTGGGGGTTCCAAAAAAAAGTTGGGAGGGGGGGTAAAGTTGATTGAAACCGTGTTTAACGTGCTGATATTCTAAAATATATTACGAAGTATCCAGATAAAATGTCAATTGATGACGATAGAATGGCATAACTGATTCAGTATTTAAATTTTTTGTGTTTTACAAATGAAGTTATCAACTGATTGTTGTGCACCGAACATAAACTTATAGGTATTCGATTTTTATTGAACCATTATGTATTTGTAATAATATTTGATTGTTTAAAAACCATTTAGGTTCAAATTCTTATTTAGCTATTTTGCAATTAATTTTATTGATCAAACGTTCATATAATTATTCATTTCATTGATATTTTTTTTATCTTTACAAAACAATGTTACCTTTTTGTGAAGAATCTCAAGAAATATACATACATTTTGTATATATTATCGACTGGGTTTGAATTTTTTCAATACCGGTACCTTATAAATTTTCTTTTAGTTTTTGAAAGAATACGGGGGCTTTTTTCGCATTTTCTGGGGGTGCCTAATTTATGGGGGGGGCTGGTGCTAAATTTAGGGGGGGGGGGTTCGTCGAGAGGCTTGGGGGGGTTGATCACCCCGGACTATAGCGTCTCAAATTACTGAAACCTGGCTGTAACTCTTGTGTTTTTTAGTCTCTCATAAATTCGCCGACTTTTTGTAAAGCAGAACAATTTGATTGCTACCGGTGTCCAGAGAGTATTGACTGAATCGCCAGCCAGACAGAAGAGGAACAGAGAGAGAGAGAGTGAGAGGCAAATAGTTGACTAGAACTGTTAAGTGTTTAGATACGGGTCAGCTGTGACCGAGGGGACACCACTGTCTGTGACCAAACTGGTCATTATGTTTGGCAGAGTACCGTAGCGTCGCTTCTAGCGCCGTACACCGCGTGTTCCTCTCACAGATCAAACTGTTCATCGATGACATTTTGTCGCTGTAATTTCTCATTCAGTTTATAGAGTTTCTACATTGTAAAGAAAGTAGAGAGGATTTTGTAGAAGAGGGGAGTGTAAAGTCTACATTGTAGAGAGGTTTGCTCTTTCTTAATAAAAACTAAAAAAAAAAAAAACACTTTTAAGTGGAAATGATGTACTATGGGTCGTCTGACGATGCTCTTAACATCAGAGTGAAACAGCCGTCACGCCATAACTTGAGTCATAATTTCCACTTCAATTTTTTTTTAAGTTTTTATTTTAGCCTATATTAGTTGAAACAAGATGGATCTTCAACATCATAATAGTTTTTCATTCACCCATTCCCCTCATTACCCGTGCTGCATCATCCGATTAAAAAATAGGCCTATTAGTAAGAAGAGGAGGATAAGATTCTTGAGAATCCAACATTGTAATCAGCTAGTAAAATTGTTTTAGTTTATCTATAATATTGAGTATCCTCCATTTTTTTTATTCTATCTTTTAATGAAGTATAGGGTATACAAACTATAAGAATTCTTACATCCTCAATCTTCCTCAGTCTATCTTTTTCTTGAAGATGAAGCCCACATAGATCAGAGACTTGTGCTTGGGTAATGAATTAAATGGTGGTGATTGATGAATTGGACCTACAGTTTTAGGTGGGTTCCGAACCACCGGGAAGTGAATATTCACCAGAGAACAGAGTATTTTGCTGGCCAATCCAATCGGTCGTTCTTACAGCTATCACTTCCCTATATCTTGCTATCTTGCATCCGATATAGGTTAACCTAATAATACGTTTTTTTTCTTTATAAAAAAAATTCAATGAAGACTTACTTTTTTTCAATAAAGTCTCAAATTTATCTCAATATTTTCAGGAGCTTTTAAATTATTTAGACTTTAAACAAACTTACATTACCAGTAGTAATGTTCTTTATTATGCTTAACTAAAGCTCTCATAACATAGCTGCTCATAACGCTTAACTTGTCAATTCTCAACAAATATTCTTGGTTGTCGTTCAAAATCTTACTATATCCAGTACCGGTGATAAAAATAATAAATATTATTATGTGGAGAATAACATTAAAAAAATATCATTGTTGTGATAATCCATTATTCGTGAACTGCAGTAGAACTATTCATAGGTATAGACTTGCTCTGCAGAACTGACCTTTTTGAGTTGCGGCGGACGCGTTTCGAACTATTTAGTTCTTCTTCGGCTCTTGGTTGCAGACATAATAATATTTATTATTTGAGTCTGCAACCAAGAGCCGAAGAAGAACCAAATAGTTCGAAACGCATCCGCCGCGACTCAAAAAGGCCAGTTCTGCACATCAAGTGTATACCTCTGAATAATTAAGAACATATTATTTTACTCTACTTTTCAATATTTTCCTAAAGCTTTACCAATCCAGTAAGAATGAACTTCTTATTCAGGTGTATTTACATTTTGTCAACAAATACAAGGGAATAGTTAACTGGTCTCCAATGAATAGAAGCCGTTACTCTGTGCTTGCTTTTTACAAGTTTTTTCCACGGAACATTCAATTTTTCCACGGTGACCAATCACATTGAACGGTCGTCCCAACTGCAGCACCATCGTCATCATGGCTGGCCCCTGCTTATCTATTTAACCGCTAGTCTTACTGTAGTTTCATGCTTCATAGATTGGCTTCAGTCGCCGTAGACTGTTCTTCTTTTGTTTCATTTTGCATGTTTGTTTTTTCTAAATGGAACCAAAGATAAGTCACGAAAAGAATAAAAAACTGGCTACCGTCTGCTGAGAGAATACAAAAGGCTAATTTCATGAGCTGATGAGTAGAACAATATGTGTCACTTCTAGTACACCTATTTTTATAGGAACACAAAGTACCTATTCTTCATTTTTCGAATGTTGATTTTTTTATAATATAAAAATTAAAATCAAACTGAAACAACCAAACTATAATACTTAGATGTAAAGAATGAGTTAATTGCTTGACGTTTATCATTTTTTGGCAAATGAATTCATTCATTATTGAAAATGTATTCATTATTAAAGATATTCATTATTAATACCAGTACCTACAGAACTTGAAGTAATAAACTACCTTATAATTTATTACAAATCCATCAATTGTTTTTGATTGTGATTAGTGTTGTGGAGCAGATTCATGATTGTATGCAAAATCCAATATTTTTTTTCAAATAAAAGAGTGATTAAAGAATCTATTAATTTTTTTTGGAGGATGAAGCCCACATAGGTCTGAGACCTGTGCGTGGGTAATGAGTTGGATGATGGTGATTGATGAGTTGGACCTACAGTTTTAGGTGGGTTCCGAACCACCGGAATTCCAGGAATGTAGACGAAGAATCATAAATAAGTTGAAACAAATTGGTTATTTCATGGTAGAATGTTGATCAAAGTATGCTGATGTGTTTAGAGTGAATGTACTCGTATATCAAGCTATGGATTTGAAGGATCTGACAATTTTGCAAAATACACAAAACATAAATAAAATATTAAATTCGAATAATAATTGGTAGCACTTTGAGGAATTCGAAATTAATAGACTACAGTAGAGCGTCGTTAATCCCGATTAATTAGGACCAAACCTCTCATCCGGATTATCAAAAAACCCGGATTTTCGAATATAGGCTGTTTTTATAATTTAAATTGATAGAAACTTAACTGAAACCTTGAGAATTCACTTGAATATGTATTTAAACAAGCACAGTAGGTAAGTACAGTTAAAGCTGTTGTGTATTACTCAGTACTGCACTGGAACTGAACCAATACAGAATACAATACAGCACAGAACGTGAAGTACAGTGCAGTACGAAGTTAAAGAATATTACTCACTCTATACATTGTCAGGGCTCATAAAAAGTTTTTAATTGAATTTTGTACTGCAGTAGTTGTTCGCCTTTTTGCAGCCAAGTCTTTAATACGTTTTAACAGAATGAGCTGGGAAGGTGAACGTGAATCCGGATTATCGACGGTCTGGATTTTTGACGTGCGGATTATTATTGACGTTCTACTCTGTATGTTCTGAATATATATTATTGAAAATATTAACTTTTTGATCGCAGAATAATATTGTTTCATTTAGTTATTAAACTTCAGAAGGGAAAGGTCTCATCCTTTTAAATTCGCCTAATGGACCTTTTTAAAAAACTTCATACTCTAGTTTTTATATTTATGAAATATAATATTTATATATTATCAAGTGATGCAATGAAAAAACATATGATTGCATGACTCATTTATCCTTCAAGAAAAATGGGATGCAGAAAGTTACAGAACAAAAATGGTAATGATAAAATAAATGCATTAATCATTCATCTTTCAAGAAAGTTGGTAGGCTAAGTTAAATCTGTAACAGTTTCACATTCAGAATGACCTTATCTGTGATTCAGGCTCATTCTTAATATTTTATTCATCATTTACCGATCATTTACTTTGTCATTATTCAAATATTTACTATCTTACACTTCAAATCTCATTGATAACTCAGACGCCTCAAATTTGCATAAGTTACATGAAAATGAGCACGGTATTAAATTTGCAATCAATAGGTAATTTTCTTACTTCTTTTTGGATTATTATCGATTTTACTAAATTTTTACTTCTTATCGATTTTTACTAAAAAAATGAGTCAACTTAGCTTCCTTGATATTCTGCCATTCGACCGATTTATTTCTCACTTATATCTGGATTAATAATGGTAATAATTTAAATGTTGACTACTCCTCACCACACCTTTTAGATAAGTGAACACGTTTTATAATATTATTTGATACTTGTGAAGTCTATGTAGAATTTACTCAAAGGTGTCAAGAAATGAAACTTTGAATAAATTCGTAAGCTTAAATGATAAATTTTAAAATAGCAATAGCGAATTCTTTAATAGTACAGTAAAGCTCCAGCCTAGTTCTGCATCTAATATCAATCCAAAGCATCTCAACGAGTCCATTGTTCGTGTGTTAATTGCATAGAGACAGAGACTGACATTCTTTTTCTTCATAGCTCAATTAATAAAAGAACATTGACCCCTCTCAAATAAGAGATTGCTTAGAGGTATTGCTATCAGCTTCCTTTTATTCTTATTTTTCAAATCTTTTCTTTCAAAAATTTGGCAAATGAAACAATGATGGACATTTGATAATTTTGACAAATCGAATTTTTAGAAAAATAGGATGGGGTTGAAAAATATCAATTTAATCTTACAATAATAAAAAGAATTTAGTCCCTAAATGCATTTCAACCCATACATTTACAAGCCATACATTTCCATAAGCCCTGCTTAATCAATATTTTTACTAATTTTGTTGTCCTATCTGTTCCCCATAAAAATCGTGGAGCTTAATTGGACAAATTATTACATTCTGTCCTCTTTTTTTCTTTATTAATTATAATTTTTTCGGCTTGATAATACAGTAAATTATTAATTAATTATTTGGCAAATTCAATTATTTTTTACACATGCACATGCTTTCACACATGTTTTCATTTCTGATTTAACATTCTCATATTTTCTACTCAATAATTACAATCGGGAATTAAAAAAAAAGCTATTTCAATTTTCTGTTCTCTATCAAAATTTCTCATGTTTTCATACATCATGATTCTCAATAAGCTTCAAGCTAGAGACTTGTAATTACAGTAAGTCTACTATTAGTTCCCAACATATACTAGTAGTTACTATTTATTACTCGTGGTTAATTTGAAGATTGCAGTAAATACACATGAATGTCATTAATTCTCAATGACTTGATGTTATAAGCTATATTATCACGTACCCGGTGGTTCGGAACCCACTTAAAATAGTAGGTCCACCATGTTCCCCATAACATGGCTCATACGGCGAGGTGGAATTTTTTTGTAGATTACGTCTTGAAGACTCCAGTTAAGGAGTATAAGACAAGTCAGATCAACAATTTATTATTATACTCTTATACACTAGTTATACCATAATTAAATTACTATATCAATTAGTTGGGGTGAGGCTTAATTTTAATGTGAAAGGAAAGGAACTCTTGTAAACTAAAAAAAGCTTTATCAACTAAATATTTTTTCAATTGTTTTTTAAATATTTCTATATTTTCAAGACTCTTTAGAAACTGCGGTAGCTTGTTGTAGAGTTTCCTACCAATATACTGTAACTAGGTTTCTGTTTGAATAAGCTACTATTGTGGGGGGGTGTACCCACCAATAAACAGTGGCGGATTAATGAATTTTTATGGGGAGGGGCGACATACTAAAAAAATACTGGCTGTCGGGGGGGGGGGGGGGGGGGTGTTGTATGGAATAACAATTTTGGAAATTTAGTAGCCTTTAACCGCATTTTACACCATACTAGCACTTAAAATAGAGAAGAAATATATTTTTTCCTGTTTAAGAACAATCAAATTTCCCCTAGCTAGAGTACGGTAGTTTATTTCTGTATATTCATTGATGGGAAGTGATAGCCACGAGCCGTAGCTGGTATCTGTTCAATCAGAGAGATAAGCTGCGTTCTCGTAGGTCCCGTTCGTAACGGTGACCGATTAGATTGGCCAGCAAAAAAGACACTGTTCTCTGCTGTAAAATCACTTCCCGGTGGTTCGGAACCCACCTAAAACTGTAGGTCCAACTCATCAATCACCATCATCCAACTCATTACCCACGCACAGGTCTCAGACCTATGTGGGCTTCATCCTAAAAAAAAAAAAAAAAAAATGAATAGAAATTGTTGTATATGTCTTGAAAAAATTGCTTTGCTTAACTTTTTATCAAAATTTACAAAGAAATGAACAGAGTCTAAGCAATTTATTCATGATCGTGATGATTTTTAGACCTATATATTATATTTAAATTACTCTCAACATTCTTTCATGCTTCATAATACCAGTACAGTACTACAATAAATACGTAGGCTACTAGGTCAAATACAGAGATGTATATGCCCCTACCTATTCTATAAGAGATTAATCTTATTCAAAAGTATTTCACTTGATATAAGATTTCCTTCATTCTCTGTCATTTGTTAATTCTTCATTGAATTATACTTATATAGATAACAACAGTTAAAGATAAAGTACAGGTACAGTAATATAGAAAATAAGACAAGTGGGATGACATGTTATATTCCGTCTGTCATAGATGTGGTGGGACAATTAAAATTTTACAGTGTGCGTGTCGCATGTGTTTATTTTTTTAAATGTGCAAGCCCTCGGAGGGGGCGGTCGCCCCCTCCGCCCCCCCCCTTTAATCCGCCCTTGCCAATAAAAGCCATTATTATATAAAAGACATATTATATATATATATATATAATATAAAGTTTATTATTACTAGATTTCTCATGAAAGATTTCAAGTTAGTGGAGATCTACCTACTCTTTACCTTTTTTATACTTTTCAAAAAAACAATACGCATGATTCACTAAACAGCGCTAAATCTTGTTCAGCATTAGTGAGTTTCTCACCTTTCATATAACTCACGCTAGTTAACTTTTATCATGTGAAGAGTTGATCATTCGACACAGTTGCTGTGAATGATAATGTTGCGTAAAAACCGGTATTGCAACAAGAAATGAAGATTATCGTGAACATGTAGTCGACACTGCTTATAGATCAATGCTTATAGGCAATGGATTTATTGAGCTATCTAGTACAATTAGAGAGTATACTCATACCACAGAATAGATAGCTACTGAAGATACTATCTATTGTGTGCTCATACTGAATACTCAAACTATACGAAGTATAGTAAGCTTCTGGAGTATAATTCTCATCTAGTGTGTTCAAGTCATAACATGAATAAAATAGAAAATTCTGAGTGAAATTTCTGTAATCTCTGGTAGCAGCTAATTCGCTATGTCCAAAATAAGGGCTTAGATTTATGCTGTTGATTGTGACGACTTTTCCCAAGTTTTCCTGAAGGGAGAAACTTATGGGCATGTCGTCATGATCTTCGTGTGATTTGTGTTTAATATAATTATACCATTTAGGCTTGTCTAAAGGTAGTTACTATTTTTTATACAATGGAAACATAATAATATTATAAATATTTCAAACGACTCTCCTCGACACTATAGTTGTTACAGCTTGCGTATAAAGATTCATTTCACTTTTTTACACACAGTTTCCAAAATATAATAATATAGGCCTAACATATAGATACAATACAAAATGGGAAAAACTGGTTATGTTAGGTTAGGTTATGGAAAAAAGTGGTTAGGTAACCTCATTGAAAATGAGGATTCTAGATTATGTAAAAAAATAGCCTGTACGTTCAAAAAAATGTTCCTGTTCTATGCTTGCGGTCTATAGTTTAAGCATAAAGGCCTAGGCTACTCAAGCTTAATCTTTTTATTTTATTTATTTTTTTAGACAATAAAACATGGCTGAATGGCATCTTCAAGTGCCGGTCTTCCTTCTATCACTGGTAGCAGTTCTGAATGCAGTTGAATTCGACCGAGAAAGGATCTGCTACGCAGCCAACCAAGAACCATACCTTCATTTCGCATCGAAAACAGCGTATGAGTTTGTGTATGGCAAGAGGAAATATCAACCAGTACCAAGTAAGACTCTTTAATGCAACTTAATAGCTCATAATTATTTGAAGGTCATAGTGATCTAAGCTCAGACTGAGACATAATGCTTTATTATTTGTTATTAGAAACGCTACAGTACACATCATCTTTTCATACTTACAAACATCCTTGAAAGAATTTTTCAGTTTAGACAATAAACTCAACACAACTAAACAATACTGACAGCTATGAAGATGATGATGATGATGGATGGCTCACCTGAAAATGTCCTATTCATGAAGGGAACAATTTATTGTCGAAAAATTTATCCCAATGGAAATAGAGTTTTTGTTTTGTTGTTATCTCTGGCACCAACATTTCCAGATATCCTTATGCTTTCATGAATTTACAAAAATAAGTAATATTTTTCAATGAATAGATTAATTACCACCTAATTGAATGCAATAAATTAATGAATAATACATTTTTAATAGTACTTTAATGGAGAAATAAAAAAATTCTTTCTTCATGATACAAAATAAATTAGTTTCCAAAAGGAACAAGTTATAAAGTTATACATATCATACTCATATCATCTCTACTAACAGAATAATTGTCATACATATATCAAAATTTTATTATATTATTCATTATTTCCTTTAGATCATCAATAAATACCTCGAAGATAAAATTGAACCAATACTATGCATGTAAAGCAATAGAAATCTGTCATGGCATTCTTCTCATACATTGATAAATTACATGGGAATTTATTGGTGGATTTTATTCATCTGATTTGATTATAAAGGAAGCAATTGATCTGATATCGGAGACTTCAATACACTATTGATAATTCTACTTATATGTACGCAGAAAATGAGGCAAATCAAATCAAATAATTTTTTATTTTGACATCACAAACAATTAATTGAAACAATTTTGCTGGTTACAGGCAATAATTAAGCAAGAAAAATAATTTTAACAACAAAAACTGGACAAAATTGTCTCATAACAACAAACTAATATAAGGCAAAAAAAGTACTACTTGCTAAATTTAAACAATTTGCACGCAAGTAGGATCTATAGAATGAGATATGAGAATGAGGTTGCAGACATAAAATATTTTTAAATAACGTTAATTTCAGTAAAATTGAGTTCATCTTATTCCATAAGCATGATATTTATTCTAGTTTATAGCATATAGAGTTCTATATTTTTGGTTACCAAAGTAGCATTATTCTAATGTTGGAAATTTATTGCTTTCCAGACTGTTCTCCAAAGCAAGTATGGGTGCTGGCCAGACATGGTACACGCTATCCCAGTAAACAAGAAACTGAACAACTCAGGAATTTATTAAAACTTCGTGATATCCTTGTGAGGAACCACGAAGAAAGACGAAGTGAGTAGTAGTTTTATTAATAATTATATTATTATTATTAGCGAATTAATTGCAATCTCGTACACCAAAGAAACAGCCAATGTGTGGAGTATTAATTGATTGAGTTATGGGAGTAATAACAATGGATCTGCTGTAACTTATACAGATCAATTTTACGCAAACATCGTTCGACTAGCCTGTGACTGATTTTCCTATACAATAAGTGTGCAGCTTGTCCAACGAACACATAAGACCAAGTCCAAGTTCGCTGAACTTGTCCACTCATTTTGGCAGTTGTATGAATTTGCCTCACGCATGTCGGCTATAGTTCCCCGTCATTGGCATGTTGTCAAGCTCCCAGGAACTCGACCAATGTATTAGTTTTTAATTTCCTTTTAGTTTTGAATTTCCGAATTTTGCAGTTGCGTAAATGGCAAGTTCCATAAAAAATAATCTTTAAGTCTTTAAGAGTATTTTTTAAATGTATTCGCCTAATTATAAAAATACTTTTGAAAGTAATATTGATTTTAACTTTTTGTTGTACATTTAACGACTTGCAGTCAGTTTTATATTGTGAATATATAATAAATGTACTCATATTAATTTATTATACATTCACAATATAAAACTGACTGAAAGTCGTTAAATTTACAACAAAAGGTTAATGTTAGCTGCGCCGATCGTTATGGAACAAGAAACCCAAGAATTATATTGATTCTTGACCTTTCAGCTGGAAGTTTATGTGAAGAAGACATAAAAAACTTCAAAGAGTGGCAGTATGATTTGACGGAAGGGGAAGATCGAAACTTAACCGCACAAGGTAGGAATGATCATCGACTCTTGGCTCTGAGGATGAAAACGAACTTCCCCAGCATTCTGGATGATCCATATTCACCAGAGAAATTTACGGTAAGCTTAAGCACTCGCCTCATTCTGAACTTAATTTGAATAAGTCCACCAACTACAAGGATAATTATTATCAAGTTATTATGTCTGTGATGTTTTCCATGACAAAATACTTGATGAACAATATAAATATCAAAAACTGACACTGTATTTCTATTTGAATTATGATTTTTACTCACTTTATACTGGAAGAATGCATTGCGCTTCTAGCTACATGGTGAGCGGGTGGTCGTCAAATTGAATTGAATAAGAGCCGGTAACCAAGAAACCATGCTTGCTTTCTATTTAACGTTTGCTACTTTGTTACGTTTTCTGCTTTATTTTATCACTTTCCCAGTTGTTGAGATCCCACTTTTGGTCCAAGCCGTGCTTTTTTCATCATTATCCATTTTAATGGAATGTATACATAACTTTCCAAGAATTTTTGTATGCGGTGACTTTTTAACATATCATTATCATATATATATTTCTAAATGAAATATTATCAGTCTTTATTATTCTTTTTGATAATTTGATTTATTTCCATTATTGTCAGTTTATTGTTGTATTATTTTTGTCCATTATTTATCATTGTGATTTGTATGTCAGTGTTATGAATAAATTTCATTTTATTTCATTTCTTTCATGAATGTCAGTTTTGCAAACTTTTTTATGACAGACAGATTATTTGTTTCTACTCTTTGCAGATTTGACGTCTAATAAAATCAGAATTAGAATCAAATCAAAAATTCTACTCCAACTTATTCATTTTCTTTCGTATTTCAATGGAGTTTTCTTCAACTTAGTTCAACAAGCGGACTAAAGTCCTTCTGCATATTTTGCAACTCAATCACGTTTGCATGTCATTGAAAAAATGATCTCAGGTGATTTTGAGAGATGTGTTTTTCATTATATTTTTTTAAGATTGATCAATATTTTTTGTTCATTGTCAAGTTTTTAGGTATAATTAGTCATATTATATGAATCTTCAATTCATATAATATATGTAATACTAGATGTCGGTCAATCAAATGTTTGTTACTTCCTTACTGGAAACCAGTTGGTGTTCCTTGGCTCACTTAATGGATCCGAGTGATTAATTTTTATTTGTTATTTTCAGATTGTTAGCACAGATACAAGCAGAACCATACTCAGTGCAAAGGCATTCGTTGAAGGCATGTTCGGGGGTGATACAGATATTCCAGAGCCCGTTATAAACAATTCTGTCATTAAAGTGAGTTCCAGATTATTTAATCATCTATTATTCATATTTAGATTTCTTTATTTATTAGGCCTATCTTTGTACAGCATGCTCATGAAGAGATAGTCTGTGTTTTTTCGGTTCTTTTCTAAAATTATTCTAAATGCCCCATTCCGTGATGGTCCTCCATTAAAATTAATATTTTTCATATACGAATAATTATTCTATGCGGTGTGAGAATGAGCACATAATTTCATATTATATTGTTCAAATAGAGTATTATTATTGAAGCATGAATCAACTACTTTGATATTGTTCCTTACATAAAGAATTAAATGTAGACCAACCATGGAATAAATGCTTCAAATTTCGATCATTTAAATACTGTATTTACGATATTGTAACAAGTTAAATTAATACAATATTGTAGCACGTATTCTGACTATTACAAAAATATTCCCAATTACTAACTAAAAAACTAAATATAAAACTAATATATTGATGCGGAAATCGATTTTTCTTGGGTCTCCCCATACTAGCTTATCATTTAATAGTAAAGTTCCTAGTGTAAATTTCAGAAATTGAGTCAATCTCAATCTTTGGTAATTAGAAGGTAATAATGTTGATAATGAATGTACTTTAGACTTCCTTTTCAAATGTTATCAACATTCTATTGAGCAACATAATAGTCAAGCATTCGAGCATTTGATGGAGATTTTTTGAAATGATTCTTCATAATAACTCCATACAGTTACATAAGTTGCTATGTAATATTTTATGGTGTTTGACTGTTTGCACAGTGGAGATCCCACACTCGAAGATAATCGCCATCGCAAAATCAAATTTTTACTGTGGAATGTTTTATTCTTCCTGCTCTAATAAGTCATACGCAGCATGTGTTTGAGTTTGTGATGGGGATTTTTCTCAATTATTAGACCTATGTGGGCTTCATCCTCAAAATAAAAAAAAATAAAAAAACTAGATGCTCCACTGTACAAGCACCATTGGATTCAAATTATCGGCTAGAATCTTAAGTTAGTGTGATGATCGCTAATAAAAATACTCACATTTGGCCGAACGTTTTCGAGTTATTGAATCTCATCTTTAAGGCCTTGAAGATGAGATTCAATAACTCAAAAACGTTTGGCAAAATGTGAGTACATTTATTATATATTCACAATTTAAAACTGACAACAAGTCGTTAAATTTACAACAAAAAGTTAATATTAACAACGCAGATCGTTATGGAACAAGAAATCCAAGAACTTTAATAAAACATCAACTGCATATCAAGTATTCATTTTTTCAGCCTTACAAAGGATGCGATAGATGGAAAAATGAGGTCGATGAGAACCCCAAAGCATTTGAAGAATTGACACTTTTCAATGAGGGGCCCATCATGGATGCGATGGTTGTGAATGTGAGCCGAAGGCTTGGATTCCTATCTAATCTTACTGAGGGTGAGTGACATATTCCTAACTGTAAGTAGACAATCCATTGATTCACAATAAGTAGGCTATATTTATAAGTATGTTCAGGAAGCTTAGTGTTAAACTGCGGTCTCCTAGAATGCGGATTCGGACTAATTTGTCGTTCAAGTATTGAATTGTTCTTTATTTCCTCTTTAAAAAACAAGTACATAGATAATAACAATAAGTCAGAGAAAAGAATATTCTTCTCATCGGCTACAATGCCTGTATGAGAAGAAAAATCTGAATCGGTAGAATTTTTCAAGTTATATAGAAGAAAAAAAGACAAACTTTAAAAAAAATTGGAGAGAAAAAGAAATTACAGCCAAAAAAAAAAATGAGAGAAAAAAGCTTAATTATTTGTGGAGGATCATCTATCTATGGGAAATGCGAGGCCGAGGCAGAGAGAAAAACGTATACAAATAAGGTTTCTGGGATGAGCACTAGTTGTAGGAAGAAAAGAAAATTATCTAGAAGCTTCAACACATGTTGAAAAGGTAAGAAGGCAGAACAGAATATTAAATAAATGTTCAAAGAAAATAATATAAGGGTTGGAAACAGTTTGGCCTATCTCATTTATGGAAAAGGAGAAAAGAAAACTCTTAAAAGTGGTATGCATACCGCAGCAGCAACTCAGATGCATCTCTTCCACTTTCAAACAGCCAACAGAGCAGCATTTTCTTGTAGGAAGCAAAACTAAATCTGTCAAAAGTAGAGAACTGCGTAGGCATATTGCAACACAAACAGTGAGAAATATAAAGAGGGGCGCGAGAAGCAGCCAGTGTTACTAGTCTGGGCATCCTAATGTTGTTGATGCGGGAGATGCGAGTAAAATGATCATGATTTGATACAGTCATAATTTGGCTATCACGCCTTTTATGCATGTGCACAAGCAATGCTTTGATGAAGAGCTGCCGTACATCCAATACCCCAAACTCCATGAACAGCTGGTTAGAAGAATAGCGTCTTGGCCAACCAGCAGCAGCCTTGATAACCGCCTTTTGCACAGTCAATAGAGGCTTTAGGATATTCATAAAAGCACCACCCCATACAAGAAGAGTAATGTACAAGAGTACGTGGTGAAGTTTGTCGTTTGCTCAGTTTGTCGGCGTCCCAAATGACAGCGGAAAGGGCCACATACACTACAACATATAAACCAGATTTTTGCTTTCGAAATATAATTCATAATTTGGTAATATATTCGATTAATTATAGCCTACATAATCTCTAATTCGGAACCCACCTAAAACTGTAGGTCCAACTCATCAATCAACATCATCCAACTCATTACCCACGCACAGGTCTCAGAGATATGTGGGCTTCATCCTCCAAAAAAAAATTATATTTATATTATATTGTATTATACATAATCTACTTTCAAAAATAAGTAAGAAGTTAAACTATAATTTTCAACTATGTGCCATCTTGATCTGTCCAGCGAGTAGGTGAGACATTTGGATGTAACCTACAACACTACAACAGTGGACACACGCTCAAAATGAAAAGCTTCATCTCGTGTGTTTCCACTTTCATAGAGCTAATATGTTATCAGCCTGATATCTCGCGAGAATCAAGATGGCGTGTTGTTGGAAATTAAAGTTGGAAAAACTCAATAAAGCTGTATTTGCAATATCAATGCTGACAAGAATTATGAGTCAAAACGTAGTCTTTACAACTTATTATGATTACTTCCAGTCTCTCCTTACATATGGATTGATATTCTGGGATGCTTCTAAAGGAGCAATAAGAGTCTTCAGATTACAAAAAAGGGTTCTGAGAATGATGCTGAACAAACCTCCAAGGACATCTTGTAGAGGCCTGTTTCAGAGTGCAAATATTCCCTTCCATGCTTATATATTTTGGAATGTGCAATGTATGGATTGGATTTCAGAGAGACCTGGACTACAGGATCATCTGTTCATGCGCACAACACTAGATTTAGGAGACATTTGAGAATCCAGCCTCATAGAACTGCATTCTATGAGACAAATCCTGAGCACATGAGTAAAAAAATCTTGAACGAAATTCCAACACACATAATAAATATAACAATAAAACGCCAGCTCAGAAGTGGCCTGAGAAACTGGCTTTGAATGAAAGCTTCTATAGTTTAACAGAATTCTTTAGCAGAGCCTCTGGAGAAGACAACCATCAATATAAACTAGGGTTTGGTCGATAATGATAGACATATTAAACAATTGAGATATGTAGTTATATGTAATGTGATATCTTATGGATTGAGTGTATTATAATATATATATATATGATATATGACTGTAATTTTATGATTTATGTTATTATTTTGTCATTGACGTGAGCCAAACATTCAAAAAGATGTAAATGCAACTATTAATTAAATCAAATCAAAGGTTGACTTCCCACTTATTTTTGAAAGCAGATTATTTTTAATACAATATGTCTGAATATAATAGCAGATTGTGTATAATTAATCGAACATATTACCAAATTGTATTGTTATAAACTATATTTCGAAAGCAAATCCAGTTTATGTATTGTAGTACAGGCTATGCGTCCCTGTGAGCTGTTCATTTAGTCAAAATCTGCATTCTAGGAAACAAAAGCTTCAACTGTATGTTGAAGACCATTCAATCAGGAATTCGAAAGTCGTTATCATTATCCAGCTCTAAGGCAGTCCACAAAGCGCAAACGGATCGTTTTCCAAGCGTGGAACCGACTCCACGCTTCAAATAGATGAATATCATTGTCTGAAAGGCTATTTAACAGCCTCCGACAATTAATTATTTGAAGCTGGAGTCGACTCCATGCTTGGCAAACGCTTCATGTGCCCAACTTGAACAATCCAGTCCTGGGTTCTGTTGCATAACAATTTACAAGCTGATATTATTAGTAGGTAATCGTATTAATTTGTAGTAACTGTATAATATTATGGGAGTTTTTGCTTTTGTATTGCAAATTTGTAAATTGTTACGCAGCAGGCTTCTGAAGAGATTGTTGAATCCTTTTTTAAATCACATCAATGCCTATATTACAAAAAAGATCATTCAAATTCACTCCTTAAAATCACTGTAAATGAAGGTGTTTTAAATAAAATAAAATTTGAAATGCATTTGATTGAAAAATTATTTTTTGGATTTATTTCAGCCGACTTGCACAACATGTACATGATGTGTGCCTATAGTAAATCATGGGATTACTATAAAATTTCACCTTGGTGTGCAGCATTCACTACTGAAGAGTTGAAGGTAATAAATGAAAACTACATTAAACAATATTAAATAATTATTCGTATCAATATCAATATAAATTACGATTTTATTCACTTAGTTATTAATCTATGATCAACATTTAGATATACAACTGGCTATAAACACACACCATTTACATAGGGATCGATGGGACCTTTACATAGGGACCATTTACATATTAGGTACCTAGCAGGTTATTGCTATTTCCAACTTGTACTAGATCTCAGGATCTAACTGTAACTTTCGATCCTTGTTAAAGTGATTTTGAATAGATTGATCAATGTGATTGAGATTGATGATTGTACAATTGTGATGGTAATCGAGGTGTCAATAGCAATTCAGCTGAATTATTAGTTTAAGAAGAGTGGCTTCTTTCAATTTACAGTTTAGAGTCATGCAGTTGCATGTTCAGACAAGTTGATTTTGACCATTAATGATTCTCAATCCGAAAATGGTGAATTTAACTTATAAATTATATTCTTTTCTCAGCTATTCTCAGTCATTGGTGTCTGCTATTAATCTCATAACTTTTCGATTACGATCTTGACTATTTGTCTCCCACGAATGGAGTAAAAATTTGATGCCAAGAAGCACTTGTGAGTTTAAAATAAATTGTTCGTACAAGATTGATTGTGTTATTTATGGAGTGTACACTCAACACATAATTATATAATCAAATAATATCAATAAATAATTATTGAAAAATGAGTTTCCTTCAACAATTTATTTTAGTAATTGTATTCCTTTTTACGGTAGTTCTGGTTAATAGTTCAGTGGGCCCAAAATAATGCGTTAATTAAATTCTTATAGAAATGTTAATACCGTATTTCTCAGACTAGCGAGCTGGCAAATACGGCGGTCAGACAAGCGAATAGCAATCCTGACCCCACAACACAATTTTAGATTTTGAATGTGACTTGCTGGTTATGGTCATACGATACATGAATTAATCAGACTAAAAAAATTCGAAATTCAAAGTATTCAATCCGATTTCTACTTCCTTTTAGAATAATATTTATCATTGCTAGTGGACACTTCAAGAGGGGACATGGACCTATACTAGTTAGCCAACACTGTTATAACACTGCAGAAGAAAATTATAATAATGTGATAATTTTCGTTCTTATAATAATGACTATATAAATATATGTTTAATTATTTTTTATCCATCTTGTTGAAATTTTATTTTGTTCACAGCTAATGGAATATTCGAGAGATCTGTGGCATTATTATAAATCCGGTTATGGAAACGACTTGAACTTGAAAGTAGGCTGCCCTGCAGTGCGAGACATGTACGAACGATTTGAGTGAGTGTACTTATCTTGTAAATTTATAAATTACTTTTACTATTAATTTGTAAAAAAAGAATTATCAATAGTATTGACCCATTTAAAAAAACAAAGGGCTCTTGCAACTAAAACTAATTAAATATTTAGTTGATTAACAAATATGAAACCTCATCAATAATACAGTGACAGACTGTGCTTTGAGTGTTATATGAACGTTTAATGGGTTAGTGATAAATGCAGTATAATGTGACAGATAATTATTCAGGCTTCTTCAACTGTTTATACAGTGATAGACTGAGCTTCGTAAGTGTTTCAACTGTTATGTTTTAGACGTTTCTTCTTGAATTATTCAACAGTTATTTGATCGGCCTATTAACAGTTCGTGATTATTTTTGTGGAACAGTAATATTGCAAATTCATGATTAGCTAAACATTATTGATTTATTCGTTTCTGATTGATTCATTTTTTGTGACAAAATTATTTCAAATCGCTAATCCATAATATTTTATCTATTTTTTTAACTGCAACCCAGACATTGAAGTGCACAAGTATATATACAAGACAATCAATCTATGTGTTCAATAGGCCTATATATCGATTTAAATTCACCAAAATATATAGTGTGATAGTGATGTGATTCTTATACTTTTTTATCTACGACCATGTCATAATGTATACATTACAGTTTCACAATTGATGCCAAAACAGCTGTCTTTTCGAAATGCTTTTTGAAACCCGTTGCATAATGAGCTCATTGTAGTACAGGTTCTACATTATAACACGGGTTCTGGACCAATCAGAAGCATTTTTGATGGAATCAATATCGTAATTCAATATTGTGAAACTATCAGCTGATTTGATCAAACTGCTACACCAGCTGCTTTAACCTAACAATCTACTATAACTTCTCGTATTTGAGATGAGAGGTTAGGTATCTCTGACAGTCACTGGTAAAATGAAATTTTAAATTAAATGTATACTAGTGGTTGTAGATTAAATAGTGTATGCAACGATTTTATTTGGCCATTAAAGCACTCGTGAGATATTTATAACACTCGCATTCGCTCATATTATAACTTACATCTAACTCGTGCCTTAATAAGGGTCAAAATAAAATCGTTGCATAAACTACTATTGAAATCGCAGTAACAGTAACTAAATTTCTACTCTATTGTTATTTTCTTCAGGAGATTAGCGAATAATGAACCAGAGAAAAATGGAGTATTCTATTTCACACATTCAACTGCTGTCAACACTGTATTAACAAGGCTTGGAATTGCAAAAGATTCATATCAACTGAAGCACGATAACTATTACAGTTCCTTAAAAAGGAAGTGGCAAATCTCTCTTATTGGGCCATTCACTTCGAATCTGCAAGCAGTTTTCTACAAGTAAGTCAAATGAGTACAATTTTACTTTTCAAAGTTTGCCTATACTGTAGTATTTAATACTGTATACTTACGCAAAATAATATTAATAATAATAGTGTTTCAAAGTTACCTAACCTAACCACCATGACATGGTTGTAATCATACGATGAATAAATAAATCATAGGCCTACTAAAGAAAAATGTCAAAATTCAAAGTACTAATTAAATTCAAGACCAAACCATTTCTACTTGCTCAGATCTCAGATGCATTACCATCAGACTAGACTAAAAGGGTAACAACGATGCCTTTGAAATTTTAAGATTTCAAAATTTCAATCAATGTCACAAATTTCACGAGTTTCATAAGCCATTGAAGAAATTTTTGAGTTACAGTCAATTTTAATTCCTACATAGACTGCGCCTTAACTGACCGAGCAGCTATGAATATTGTGGTCTGCATATAATTATATTTTTTTAATATTATTATAATATTACATTTGATTTTTTCTCCGTTTATCAAACTATAGTCTGTTCAGCGAGCCTACGGAGTGAAGGAAACAAACTTTGCATGTGTGTGAGTGAGGAATTCCGAGAATTGTACTGGCATCGGTCGGTTGGCCTATTCATCCACACTCATTGCCACCTACAGTTCATTCTTAACAGCTGTTGTCGCACTTCCAATTTGTGAAATAAATAATTATTATTGCATTATTTCAAGAACATATTAGATTTTAAATTCAGTTATCAAGTCAGTATTTTAATTTCAAATGTATAGGTAAAAATAATTCAATCGACAAATTTATGAACAATTCTAATAATATTGATACCAGTGATTGCTGAATGTTTGGATACATTACCTAAGCATCGAATGTAATAAAATAGCCATATAATTCATTAATCTCGTGTATCCATTTCCATTTACAAATAATAAGTATTATCCAAGTACTGTTTGAAATGATTATTGAAAGTCGCTTTCAATGGGTAGGCATGTTGCCTGTTTGATGCGTTTCGAAAACTAGGCTATCTGTGAATCGGGTTTCGTTGGGTCTCGGCTTGCACGCACACACATGTTTATTTACTCTACTCCGCAGGCTCGCTGAACAGACGATAGTATTATGATTTTAAACTGTTGTTTCACTATGTTTTCCATAACGTATGGTAGCTCCAACAGCAAGGTAAAACTGCCTGTAAAAGGGTCTCCTCACCAATAAAAGCCATTTGCAAAATTTATTTGTCATCCACATTCGTTCAGAACTTAATGGCTACAAAATCATTTTTTTCAGTAGATATTACAAATTCCTGGATTTCTTGTTCCATGACGAACTGTGTTGTTAATATTAAATTTTTATGTGAATTTAACGACGTGCAGTCAAATATTCGTTAGAATAAGTATAATTTACTTATAGAATAAGTATAATTTACTTATAGAATAAGTATAATTTACTTACTCTGCAGGCCGAGCGCTTTCGAATCTTTGGAATCCATTTTCAGAGAAAATGCCTCTGAAAATGGATCTCAAAGATTCGAAAGCGCTCGGCCTGCAGAGTAAGTAAATTATACTTATTCTTAATGGATATTTGACTGCAAGTCATTAAATTCACATAAAAAGTTAATATATTAAAAATGTTTTTTGTCAAGGGGCTTTTCGTTAGAATTTGGTGGAGAATTATTAGAAGTTTTGATAGTGAATTTCATGAGTCATGAGAATCTTCTTTGCTCTGGTGATGAGCTGTCCTCTTCTGACCAATTCTTCTCTCGCATCCTCATCATGCGTTGAGTGGAAGAGAGGGCCTTAAGTCCTAACTCTGCCCTTAATGAAGGCAATTTATGTATGCCCCTCCTTGTACTTGTATGTGTAGGATAATAATATTTCTTATTTATAATGTCAAACGTTCTTTTACATTTTCAGATGCACAGAAGGTGAGGAGAATCGAGTAAGCTTCTTCCTCAACGAGAATATTATCAATTACGAAGGCTGTGACGTCGGTCTGTGCTCTTGGCGGTATCTTCAAAAAAAGCTCAAACCAATAGTCGATCCTTCAACATGCAACAGAGACTTCTGCTTCTACTCTAGCTCTCCAGTTATGAAAATTAGTCTACCTGCCATATTCAGCTGTCTAATATTAATATTTTCAACCATGAATTTTCTAACGTAAACATCTAGGTAATAAGAAGCTTACAACCAGCTAAGTGCATGACCTATGTCACTATATATAATTATGTTATAATAGTTAAATATTCTATTATAACACTGAACAAATGTATTAGATGGAATAATATTGACTATTAGGGTGATCAAAGAACTCTCGTTTTGAACAAAATTAGACAATTTTGATGTTTATTAATTCATTTTAATGTTATGTTATTTAGAGAAAAAAACCTGATATTTTATAATTGTTCTTCAGAGCATCAAAATCACGCTGTTGAGTAATTTCGCTGAATAACTTGATGAAGCGTATAAAGAGAAAAAACAACTAAGTTTTGGTTATTGTTATTCATGATAACAAAATTACTTATGAACAAAGAGAATCAAAAATTCAAGTTCTCAATAATTAATAGTAGATTTATAATTATTTTAAAAACTAATATCTTTAAGAATATTGTTTTTAGAATATCGAAATCTTATCATCAATATAATATTGATCTGTATACAGAAAATTGAGAACGTTAAATTCTCAATAATTAGGAGTAGATTGACATTATTCCAGTAATTAGAAAACAGTGGGTCATTTATTATATTATTGTAATATTTTCTTACTTGTATTATTTTTATAGGCAGTATCATAAATGTAGATAGAGTAATGTGGAGCACTCCTTTATCTTAATGTGGAACACTACTCTATACTTGAAGCTTATAAGAAAATACATAAAAGATATACCGGTCTTCTACTGCAAGCGGAGCGGACTCTTTTGTAGCAAAGCTACACGAACTCATACACATACTTAGGGCCCTTCGATGTTAACATACATAAAATGGCGGTTTTTAGTCTAGTATAGACATTTTAGTAGGTACGTTATTACCATTGACATCCATGATATGTCTGCCTCCCTTGTTCGCCAGCCCATTTAGGGGTGCCAGACATCAAAAGAGGTGAACTAGCTTTACAAAACTTTATGAAATGATCAAATCATTAATTTTTTCTCAACATAATGTAAGAAATTCCCATTTTTTTAAAACATTCCTTAAGACTGATTGACGAAATAAAAGTTTTTGTTGTAAAATTTGATTTTATTTGTTAATTTAGTTCCATAATGTGCGTATATTAGAGTTAAAGAATTGTCTAATAGAATATGAGTTTATTTTCACTTGAAAAATCGTTTTGTTTGTAATTAATTATGCATCTTCTAATTCAATGTTATATGTATCATTAATGTATAATTTTGTAAAGTAGCGGTTGAGTAAATGTGTTTTATGTTTTGAACTGTGAGTGTTTCTATCCTGATTGCTGACTTCTCAAATTGCACTGTATAATTAATTCACGCCACCACTGCAGAAGCTTGAGCTCTGATGGCAATGCTGATGTGAATGGTAGCCTAACTAACTTTTCTTGACACTGGCTTAGCAAGGGTGGGGGACAAAAAGAGATATTTTAAGGCGTTAAGATATTTAATGATTTAATGTTTTTTTTTTAAATAAATAATAAGAGAATTAGCATGTTGTAGGAAGGGGGGGGGGGGGTGTGACGCAACAGGCGACTACAAGCGACACCCCACACAAATGGTACAATTGAGTTGGGCCGTTAAAGGGAAATCAAAATCAGGCTTTTGAAATGCTCGTTGCAATGGAACTTTCACACAAGATTATATGCAACAGGTGACCCTTAGAAAGAAAAGCAGAAGTTTTAATTACACAGAATCAAATGGTACCTTTCATACCACAATCGAATGTAACAAGTGGCGGTCGGAAAGAGAAGTAAGTTTTTGAAATCCACACAATTGAATGGCACCTTTTACACCGTGAGGTAGCCGTCGCAAAGAAAAGCCTGATTCCTGCTCGGAGAACCACTTGTTGTATTAACTCTCTCTCTCTCTCTGCGTGAAAGGTCCAATAAAATGTGTTTATTTCAAAACCAGCATCTCCTTTCAACGGCCAACTGTTACATTTGAAACCAGTGTGAATGGCCCTATTCATTCTTGTATATTTCAAAATCTGATTCTTGTTCCAATGGCCACTTTCTGCATTTAATCTTGTGATGTGTAAAAGGTCCCATTTAATTTTATTTCAAAAACTTACTTCTAGTTCGGACGCTCACCTATTGCATAATATATAAGCGTGAAAGATTCTATTCAATTGTGTACTTTTCAAAAACCTGCTTCTCGCTCCATGGGTCACCTGTTGCATTAAATCCAGGTGTAAAAGGTCCCATTCAATTGAGTGTATTTCAAAAACATGCTTCTCTTTCCGACGGCTTCCTGTTGCATTTGAATCCAGTGTAATAGGTCCAATTGGGGGGCCAACTGTTACACAGAATTGAATTGGACCTTTCACACAAAGAATTAATACAACAGTGGCCCTCGGAGCGAGAAGCAGGTTTTTCTTTCGGAAGGCCAGTGTGTTGGCGGCTCTGGTAGCGCAGTTGGTTGGAGCGTTTGTCTGTGATTAGATAAGACTCTGGCTGGATTCGTTTCCTGCAGCCTTGGGTTCGAATATCATTCAGCCATGGATGTTTCTCATCATTCATCTATTCAGCTTATTACCCACGCACAAATCTCCAGACTCATGTGGGCATCATCCGCAATAAAAAATATCACTTGTTTATTTCAGAAACCAGCTATTCCTTCCAACGGCCACTTGTTGCATTCGATCGCAGAATGAAAGGCACCATTTGATTCTGCTTATTTCAAAATCCTGCTTCTCTTATCGTGGGCCACCTGTTGCATTAAATATCAGTGTGAAAAGTATCATTCAATTGTGTGTATTCTAAAATCCTGCTTCTTGATCCGAGGGCCACCTGTAGAATTTGATTGTATTATGAATGTATACCACCATTCATTTGTGTGCATTTCAAATTTGCTGCTCGACTCCAAGCCATCTCTTAGCCTTGTAGCACAGATTAAATAATAATTAACTTATTAGCTTGTAGTGTCAGAAATGAATAATACTAGCCTTTTTTTTTGGATGAAGAGACCTGTGCGTGGGTAATGAGTTGGATGATGGTGATTTATGAGTTGGACCTACAGTTTTAGGTGGGTTCCGAACCACCGGGAAGTGATTTTCAGCAGAGAACAGTGTCTTTTTTGCTGGCCAATCTAATCGGTCACCGTTTCAAACAGGACCTACGAGAACGCAGCTTATCTCTGATTGAACAGACACCTGCTACGGCTCGTGGCTATCAATTCCCCTATAATTCAAATCAAGCCACAATAAGGCTTTCGTTCGTGACATTGTTACTGATAATAATTTTCTTCTGAAAAAAGCCTTGCATGATGAGGAGTAGATAGAATAAATACAAAAACAATATTATACCTAGTTTCAAAATTGGTTGGAAATGTAGAATTGGACAGCCTTAATAATTATAGAATTAAACTAGAAATTCGGATAAGTGGAATATCAATAATATAAAAACCGATATTCAAAAACAAGTTATTTATTTTTGCAAGTAATTTATACAGTATTCTATCAGTTCAAAATTCCAGTCAATAGACTCCACTAATCTACCAACAATATTGACACTATCACTAGAAATACTAAACAAACAGTAGCTATTATAAAGCTTATACTTCATACACTTCGATACTTTTATCATGACTTGGGTAAAGTGTATAAAATTAAAAAAAGAAAGTATTCACTCTTTTCAAACTAATTAGGTTTTATCGTTGAATAAATAATCAGAGTTGACTATTCTGTAATCCAACTTGAATAAATTAAGATCTCGTTTCCCGAAACACAATTATTATTATTTTATTCGTCGGGTTTCTGTTTAAATTCAACAAGAAGATTATAATTGGAATAGAAACGTAAAAACTAGAATGATAAATTAAAAATTCATAGGGTTTATAAAATTAAAAGCTATAAACAAAAATGAATTTGTTGATGTAAAGTTGGCTCTATGATGAACTTGACGATTGGCAAAGAAGAAAATTAAGGAAAAATATATTTACGAAATTATACGAAAAGTTAAAAAATGAATGAGTTATTGAGAGTTCTCAGGTTCTAGCACCTTGAAGAGAGAAATTCACGATTTCTGTGAGACCGCTGTTTGGTTTACTATATCCACAATGGATTATTCTCTAATGAAGTGCGACACAACCCGACCATACGGAGCAACTTATTGTGATAGATTGCTCTATGAGAGCGCTCTATCGCAATTAGTTACACTGATTGTGACATAACAGTGTGGACGAGTAGAATTTTATAACTTTTTATTCTATTCATTGCATTCAAAAAATTACTTGAATTTTCAGATTGGAAATAATTGTCGAAGTTATATTATATTATGAAGATAATAACGAAATAAACTTTCTTTCGCAATTAAGAAAAAATATTCATTCATATTTTTGGATGTGATCAATAAATTAAATACTCTGATAATATCACACTGAACGGACACATAACTGATATTTTCAATTAGCTCCTCTAATAGATCCAATATTGATTTATTTGAACTGAAGTGTTTCAATAGAATGACAAATCAGAAAAAATTAAGCTTACTGAGATGACAACGCAAAAACACTGCCTTTATTAAAATTATTGTCATGTAGTATTCAATAATAAAATCAATCATGATATCAACGTTTCTCTAGCTTTTTTTATTATTTGTAGCTTCTGATAAAATTGGAACTTCTGTCAAATGCATTGAAATTTTGTAATTTCCTTTAAATTTTCAAAAAGACAGTATGTCTCACAATATTAATTTAATGAATGTATTTTGTATTTAATGACTGTATTTCAGTTCAATATTTCAAGATTTCAGATTAAGTCATTGGACTGAGCACTAAATGGATAATTAGTAATTGTACTAGAAATCTTAATATTGACAGAAAATATCCCTCTGGTGGAAAAAATTTAAATATGCAATGCCAGCTCGATATTAATTATTTATCTAGTTAACTATTTTTGCATATTCACAGTTCTTTACAGCATTACTGTCAGGGGTAATAGAAGATGGTTGTATGTTTTTTACATACCCTGTAATATTTCTAATGAATCTCAGTGCAACTCAAAAAACTTAGATTTGTCAATAAAATTGTGATACACAACAAAAATTATCATAAAAACTTTTTATTTACAAAATTCCATCCTGAGACGAAGATGAACATAAAACTGGCTGAAGTATTAGTATAACTTCATATTTTAATAAATGTTTAGGCATTTGAAGACGCAAATATGAAGTAAAAGACTAAAGAATAGTTCAAGCAATAATTAAAGCAATTAGGCAGTCTGCACACGGAGCGTTTGCCAAGCGTGAAGTTGACTCCAAGCTTGGAAAATGCTTCTTATGCGGACTACCCAAGTCATTGAAAACCACAGTATCACACAAATAATGAGTATTGTAAATGTATATAGTTCATCTGGTCTTGTATACTACACAAATGAGATATTTTTTTAAATATTACTAATAAGAATAGTGAAAGTCACATTACTGCTGTAATGTAAAATTACATTAAGATCACGTTCCCTCGAAAAAACTAACCACTATGTACACAAGAAAACATCCAATCAAGTAAAACATTATTAGTGTTTGCTCTTCTTCTTCTTTTTCGAAGATTTTGACTTTTTCGACTTGTGCTTGTGTTTCTTCTTTTTAGTCTTCTCAGCTTCCGAATCCGACGAACTGCTATCGCTGGAATCGCTGTCACTGCTAGAATCCTTCTTCCTCTTCTTGGTCTTCTTTTTCTTCTTCTTTGAGCGTTTCTTCTTCTTTTTCTTTTTCAGCTCAACTGACGTATCAGAGCTGCTGTCTGAGCTAGAGTCGGACGCTTCGTTGTTTTCTCCAGATGCTTCTGGCTTCTTTGCTGCCGTCTCTTTAATGCTTTCAGGTAACTTCTGGTCGGGTTCTGCTTCAGGTTTCTGTTTTTTCTTGTCAACATGATCTGCACTCGGAGATCTTGAGCGTTTCTTATTAGGTGAAACTGACTTTTTGGACACATTCACCAGGAGATTCTTTTCCTCGCCGGGCACTTCCGGTTCAGATTCGGGACTTGATGTCTCATCGTAATCTGGCTCGAAGTTGGCTTCATCCAGCGGTGGTTTTCGTTTATCACTTGCAAGTCTGGGATTCTTTCTAGCAGGCTTCTTTTCACCACCCTCCTTCTTCAGTGTTACAACTCCAGATGCAATTTTCCTGCTGTACAGTTCTTTACTTCTTTCCTCCATCTTCCTTGCTGAAAGTTTTTCTGAGCCATGCTTTCTTTCCTTACGTACTTTGCTTAAACTTCCACTCCTCGACCGCCTCTCCCTCTTCCGCTCTCTATCCCTATGCTTACCTCTTTCTCTCTCCTTATGGAAATCGTCATGCATTAGTCTGTTATCTTTATTTCCCCACACATTCCCTATGATAACAACTCTTTCCCTGCTGGCACTCTTCTCTATTTCTTTGGGTATTCTCTCCACTTTCCGTTCAACCACCTTTTTCGGCGACCGCGATCGTGATTTTTTCTCGACCGCGCTTCTGACTCTTTCTACAGTGCGTTTACCATCATCGATTTTGGCTCCCAATCTTTCTTTAGCAGAAACTCTCACAGGTGACGTGGAGGTGATAACGGTTAAACCGATTTGCTTTGTTTTTTCTTGTTTTGATTTAGTTTGTGGCTCTATAGCGATTGCAATGTTCGGCTCTATGGTCCTGTCAGTAGTCTGGGTGCTCGGAATGGTTACTTGAATTGATGTGCCTGTTTTGCGAGCTTCTCTTGCTGCATCCATACCCGCCACTGCTGATTCAACATGTTGCTGTGGTTGCAATGGTGGAGGTGGTGGTGATTCATTTTTCTCTTTTATTTTCTCTTTTTCAGGCTTCTCTTTGTCTGATGGACGTTTAATATCGAACGGTCTGATGGCATTGACTGCTTTTTGGAAGATGACATTCTCAGCCCGTTTCAATACCTCTGATGTGACAACACTTTTGTCACCCTGAATAGACGAACTTTCACCACCACTCTTTTCTTCAGCACTTTGATGGTCGTCGTCCAGTTCCCACTTGGATAACTCGGGCACTGCAGCCAACATCACATCTTTTCCCGGCTCAGATGCTTGAGCTGCTGCTGCTGCTGCAGCTGCTGGTTCTTCCTCTTCATAGTTGGGTTGCTCTACCAACGACTGCAGCAGTGACTGATCATGAGATGGCGGCGCCGCATCCTCAATTGGTACTTCAGTAATGACAGCATTGAAAGAGGTCACATCATTCACTACTCGTCCATACGTCTCAACAACCGACTGATCAATTCTGGTGTCATCCAGGTCACCATACAAAGGATCATCCTGCACATCTGGTATCACTGCTTTCACTGGTTCTTCAAGTTTCACTTCAGTGCTTATTTTCTCTTTCTCTTCAGTTTTCACTTTCACAACACCCTCCTTTCTTTTCTTTTTTTCTTCTTTATCAACATCTTTCTTCTTTTTCTTCTTCTTATCAGAATCGGTATCCTTCTTCTTCTTTTTCTTTTCCTTATCACGTTTTTTATCTTTGGCGGGTGACTCCTCAGTATCTCTGTCTCGTTTCCTTTCTTTTTCTATTGGTTCATCTTTCATGTCCAACAGTATACGTCCACGGTCTTCTTTTGGATCCAAGTCGTATCCTCTGTGACTGGACTCCTCACTCTGATGAGGCTTGTTTTCCTTCCCACTTTCTCTTGTCTTCCTGTGATGTCTATCTCTATCCTTTTCCCTCTCTCTATCCCTGTCCCTATCTCTTTCCCTATCTCTATCTCTGTCGCGGGTGTTTGGTGATGATGGCGATCGATGCTTGGAGGATGTATGATAGACGTAGCGTTCATCATAATCTTTGCCCCTGTCGCGGTCTCTTCCCTCCCCTTCCCTCTCTCTCGACCGTTCCCAGTCACGTGGCATCATGTCCCGTGAGCTGTCTCTCGTCGTATTTTGGTAAATTTCGCGATCTCTGGCCGCACGCGATTCCGCTACGCCAGGAATCACTGCATAATCATCCTGATAACCACCACCACGATATCCAGCTGGAATTTCTGTCAGATTTGAGTCCAACTGCTCATATCTATTGCGTACTATGCGTCCTTGTCCTTTCATCTCACCGACTCTGTTTATCGTTGGTGGCTGGTGATGGAAAGAGCGGCTGTCAAAGCGTGCATCTCCTGCATACCTGTATACAATAAAAGCCAAAACAAACAAAATCTATTAGAAAATGTTAAAACTTTCAAATTACATTTATAATTTATAGAATTTTAAAACCATTGATCACAAAAACAAACTAATTCCAATTTCTTATCACTGCTACATTCTATCATTTTATATGGATGGACTCACTCAACCACTGGGTGCAAAATCAGCCTTATGGCAAAAACAACCTAATTCCAATTTCTTATCACTACTACATTCTATCATTTTATACAGATGGGCTCACTCACTGGGTGCAAAATCAGCCTAATGGCACTGTTGGAACACATCAAATGAACACAAGAAACCTAATAGCACTGTGTTCCAAAAGTGCTGTAAGTTTGCTTTTGCAGTCAATGTCTATCAATATACTAGTCCATCCATATTAAATTATAGAATGTAGTGGGGCGCTGGTGGCGAGAAATTGGACATTGGTTGTTTTTATTTTCAATCTGTGATTGACTTTAGACTATAGACTTAGGCCTATATCTCATATTCTTCAATATAAGAAAATGAAGAAGTATTACAATTCAACATTAAAAAGGAGATTTAATTTTTTTTGCTAACAATTGCTAATTTTCAAATTTTACTGAGATTCAAACTTCTACTAATTGATCTAGATTACATTGAAGTCAACCAAATTCACTAAAAAGGGGTTATTTTAATTGAACTACCAGACTTAAAGGAACCTTTGCTTCACCCTTCTAGAAATTGACTGAAAGCACGAAAAATGTAACTAAAGCATATTGAAATAAATAATTGAATATAATTCAAATTCAAGAGCGCACAGTTTGTAACAATACCAAAATTTGATACAAAATAAATATTCATCTGATAAAGAAGGAATGCACCATTGAATACTACCTTCTGAAATGAATGTACAATAATTTAGATTGATGTATTTTTTCTTTGTGATGAAGCCAACACAAGGCTTGTTTGTGGGTAACGAGGTGAATAATGTTATGGATGGCGGGCTTATAGTACTAGAGTGGGTTGCAAACCACCGGGTAAGTGATGATAAAGCAGATAATAAATTGTAAAGTACTTTATAAAAATGTTGTGTGTGTATTGTAATACTCTATGTACTGTAATAAAATACTATTACTTTGATCCGTAGATGTGAGTGTGTGAATGCTGTAGGTATATTGAATACTTCAAATTGTTTTACTCTCTAATTGGAGTCTAGAAAAATTATCAAAATAATCCTGTACAAGCTTAGTTATTTTCATGATGCTCTTGTGTCATAGCTGATCAAACTTTTTCAAATTTATAGAACGATTTCTTATTGTTAGATACTAGGGCGAAGCATCACTTGTATTAAGTACTAGCAGAAAGCAGTTTAAAAGAATACTTTGAGAAGGTTATACCATTGATGTGGTTTCATGCATAAAAATTATACATTGGTCTCATCTGATTGATCATAACACTGGTGGAATTCATTCAATTCATATATTGAAACAATGAATAAAAACCACGCTATACCTATCTGCTGGACCATTAATGTTGATTAAATTTATTGGTTGGCTTACAATAAAATAGATATGACAACTGAAGCATAAACAATTGGTAGCAAACGAAATGCTTCCTTCCAAATAAATGGTTTTTTGAAACACAAATGAGAGTGAAAAGACTATGGAATTCCCTTTTAATAAAAAAACATATTCCATAATCGGTTTTCACTATTAGTTATACACTCGAAAGACAAAAAACGGGCCATCAAGATTTTTGTCAATAATTTGAACCATTATTCGCATTATCAAAGTATGTAATCGATCTCATTTAAAAAATGAACAAGCCTTATTAAAACATTTAAAAAGTTGGAGAAATGAGGTGGCCGGTTTTTTGCCTTTAGGAGCAATTTTAATATTTAGTTTTAGTTTTGTTTTTTTAAATCTTGTTTAGTGATAATTCTTTATCACTAAATGATATTCCACAACAAAAATATTAACAATAATGGCCGGTTTATCAGTCGTTCCATAAATCATTCAATAGCTATAGATTCAATAATTTTCAATGAATATGTCACTTCCTCAAAAATGCTTTCTGTTGTCAGGAAGATCAAAAAATGCATTAATCCTGTACAGAGGCAAACTTCTAAGAGATCTTGAATGTATTGAAAACTTCTAAGTGCACTTAATGAAAGTATTTGATGGAAGGCTCCTTGAAACTGAAGTCAGTTTGTTCACGTTACCAGGACTGTTTCTAATTACCCTAAGCCTTGTATAAGGTAATTAATGTTAAAATCATGCCTATCCAGGCATAGTTTTTTAAGGAATATGAATATATACAGACAAGCAACAGTCATTACAGATTCAGTAACAAACAGTTGGCGACAATGGTCAATTATACAAGATCCAGTTTATTCTGACAGCTTCTTTGGAGAATAAGAACTATGGGCTGCACCCCAGAGCTCTAAAACATAGAGCAAATCCCCCCAGGAAGGAGAGGTAGGACGGTTGAGCTCCATGTGGCACATATCGTAAGCTGCCTCAATAGGAAATACAACCCTGTGTAGCTTAGAGCAGACGCTATCAATATGTGGGTTCCATGTCAGCTTTGTATCTTGATGTAAACCCAAAAGCTCACTTGCAGTATCTCTTAGGTCAAATATCAAGGCTTTTATACTTTACTAATTAATTTATAGAATGAATAATACTTTATAAGAGTCGAAGTCATGATTATAAAGACTCATCTTCCACCCTCTTCGCCATCAATCTACAAAAACAATCTTTGGCAAACATTTTAAAATATCAAGATTTAAAAAAAATATTAACGCATATTTTTATAGGTGGACAATTTTTGGTATACTAATTCCAATACAATTTTAATCAGTGAGTTAAATATTAGTTTGGACATACAGAAGCGTGCATAGGGGATTCAAGGGCACCTGAACACATTTACATGATTGTAGAATTTACTCAATCCTGATGCCTACCACGCTATAATGGTCTTTCTGTGATGTCATTTCAATCACATTTCTCACAATTTCTGCTTTCGGAACAACAAATCTTTTTGCAAAGGTAGCACAATCCCTGTAATCTTTGGCATCTACATGTGAGCATCAAACTTTCCTTTTCCAAAATATCATTTCCACCAGATATCTCAAATTCCTAACCGTTAATTGGGAATTTATACAGACTAGGAATTGAAACTCAAATTTTTGGTTTAATCTTGTAGTTTCTTCTTGTTATATACTCAATTCCCAACATCAGTTTCCATGAGTATCAGCATATTTTCCATCATTGTAAGAGTAATATCAAATGAATCGCTTCTTTGCAATATATTATAATTATCTAGTACATAAATGAAGTTAATATCTGTTAAGTAATCAAATCAGTAGCCAACGTGTGTGCTTCCACTTGAATAAAGCAATCTGTATTCTTGATCCAAGGTCGCCAAAGTTCAACTTATTCCAAAGTCTATCTAATAAATAAATAAATAAGTCTATCTACCTAGAAAAGGATATTCTTGCCACTTTCCACTACTCTTTGCAACGTTATTGCTGCTCAAATATTGTCTCCAATCTATTTTAGCTTTCAGCTTTTTCATAAATAGAAATTTCTAACCTAATCTGTGGAGTAATTACTATCTATATATATTTATGTTACTTCTCTGCTCGTAACTCAAACTATACTTCAAACTCACATGTATTTGAGGATAACTGCTCCATTGAAAAGGGTAATCAAGGCAAGTATTTTTCAAATCCTGATGGGGAATTTTTACTATGATAGAACAACACATTCTTTGACTGTCATTGAAATAATATGGAATGAGAAATTATAAAAACATTTTGCACAATGTTTGGAATATATGCTGTTCATATAACGCTGTTCATCTGCTATACTTCCTTCTCAACACACAAACAAGAATATTTTCTAGCAGGTGCATTCAACAAGGCAGAAAAGGGAGAGAATATAAAAGTTGTAACGCAGAAAAAACTATGACCAAGAGAGTTAGAGATGATGTAGAAATACATTGGAAACTAAAAAGGTCCTATAAAGAACTTGAGTAATTTGATAAATTATATAACAGAAGAGAGTAAACTAAACAAATAACATAGATTTAGTAAATGTTTGATGATCATCTTCAATCAAGAAACTTGGCAAGATAAGAAAAGTTAATCTTGTTTTAATTCCAATGAGCCCACAAAATATATTTTTAGACAAGAAAGATCATCAAGTGACAGCGAGTTGGGATTGTTATTAAAAAAATATTTGTAATACTAATTTTCCACATAAGGGCTGTACATACCTTTTTTTAATAAAACAATCATTCACTTCAACATTATTTATTTCAACAATTAACATGATAACATACATTTGAGAGATAACATAGTTCAAGATGAAAATATCACAGAAAAGGAATCTTCATTCATTTGGCAATTTCAAATAACATAATAGATGGGTTCTTGAAAAGCAATAATATAATTTATTAATAATTTAAGTAAAGTTTAAATATGAAAAATCTATTTTATAAGATCAGTCTGGCCGTTAGTTATGGCCTTAAATCTATAACCCAACAGTTTGTTTGCATTATAACAGTTATAAAGCAAGAACGTAGAGTAGATCTACCTACCAATTTTGCAAGCTTATGAAAAACGTATGCATACTAAAGTCGTCTAGCCGGTATTGATTGGTAGATTTACTCTACAATCGCACTCAGTGTATAAATTTCAATTGAATTTGAAAAATCATCATTGTTCCGTATAAAATACAATCATAGTAAAGAACAGTTGTGAGAATCACTAGTCAATTTAGGCACACAATATTTTTTATTTTATAGTTTTTTTAGAATAACGGAAGTGAGTAACAAAACAGTTCTATCTTTTGAAAATTTATAACACTAAATAATGAACAACTGATTGAAGCAAGACTAATCCAAATTGCTTTTGACAAAAATTACACTACAAATGAACAAAAATATACTTCAATTTACTATCAGTCATTGGAGAAATTACAAAAACAAGAATCAGAAGGAAATAACCAGTAACGGATGGTGGATGATAGGTCTCAGACCTGTGAGCTTCATCCTCAGAAAAAAAAGAGAAAAAAATGTAAATAATTTATTTTACAGACTATACAACTGTAATTGGAACAACATTTTATATTATGCAAGTTTCTAGTTTTAGAAAATTGCGGTTCTTTTAGAATTATTACTATGAGATACAAGAATTCACAGTAATAATTTCTTAAGTAATCACACAATCCGTGGTCTTCCATCATCAATACTTGATATGACATTTTTATACAAATATATATCTAAAAATATATATCTCAAATATATATATATCTATTATTTAATGATCAACAGATGCTAATTGTGAACTACAACAATCCGTAATTAAAATAAACGTATTTTTTCAGTTATTGGTGATAATGATTACATTGGAATAGTTTACATGATTGAATTATTGACCAAAAAGGGAAAACGACTCTTTTAAAACTCCTTATTGAAAGAAGTGATCATAAGAATTTAATTTGAAATTTAGAAGAAATTCCTTGTAAAGTTGGCTTTTAAAGCAAGAAGTAGCTTATTATTGTAACAAAAGTACCTAAGAAGTGGCAATATAAGAAATAGCTCAGAACTACAATAAAATGTGATCTATTGCTCCAAAATAGTTCTAGATTAGAAATTTTTCACGAAAAAACATGTCTTTATATTAAATATGCGTTTAAGAAGAACGCATTGAAATAATTTCTCATTTGAGGGTCTTCTACATTCTAGGTGAACCTGAGTCAACAAACCTTCATTTTTTCACTCACGTGGAAAGCGCTGCACAACATACGTTGATAGTAAAAATGTACTATCTCCAAATTGAGGCTGTTTTAAAAAGTTTCTGATGAATTATTTCATTACTTACTAGGGAGAGACTATGCTAACAGTGAAAGCTATTTTGATATTAATTTTCCACAAGACTTCCTTGCTGATCATGTCCAAATGAGTTTAAGACTTGATTACAGGTGAATTATTACACGAAATATGCCAAGCTGAACAAGAATCGAGCCCATGGCGGCAGGAGTAGCACTTAGTTGAATATAAACTGTTTACACCACTGCGGCTGCTCATTAAAACAAAACAATCATATACCTCTTGGTTCTGTCGTTCTTAATTATTCTGTTTCTACTAGAACGGCAAGCTACTTCTTGCATTTGAGAGACAATACACATATTATGAGAAGTTCACAAGGCACTCTTTCATATTTAATCAGATATTGTTATATATTCAGTTATTGATTATTGAAAAATTAAGTTATTAAAAACTTGACTAACTCAAGTTATTAAAAATGATTTTTGAAAATTTAAGAAAATTTAATTTGTACACTCTACTGTTAAATTAAAATTTAAAAATAAAGTTGTATAACAAACAGTATACCAACAAAGGCTAGCTATCAAGTAAGATATTATGATAAATTATATTATATTATGTAGACAAATTATTAAAACAATTTTATACATCAAGATAAGTAAAATTTATTAAACATATAGAAATTATTGTGACAATTCAACAATAGTAAATAGAAGTTTCAAAGCAACAAAAATATAATGTAAATAGAATTTTCAACACAGGTTTCAAAAACGTGTCATTCGACTTTTCAATACAGTACAAAATATTAAACAAATAATAAAACAAATAAATAGTTCAATCAATAACTAATATAATTCATTAAATTGAATTTTACGACAATCATAAAACAAATGAATAGTTCAAATTCAGTGTATTGAATTGAATGTCAGAATAATAACTTTATTACTCTGAACAAACCAAAGAAATTTCAAACTCAATTTTTCAACATGAAAAACAAGAATGATAAAACTAAGAAAATAAAATAAATACAATTTCAGCATTTTTATTCACCATATTATTACTAGCCTTTATCTAAAATTTTGATAAATTTTATTAGAAGAGCCATCACACAAATTTTAGAAGACATGGTTGATATTGTACTATAACTAAGACTACATTATAAAGTACACATTAGAGGTTAGAAATTGATATAAAAAAAGCTTATTTATTCATGCCTGATCAGAACAGTTTTAAATGAAGCAACTATAACACTACAGTATTTTGATTTTTTGACATTGGCTCTAGAGCAGGGGTCAGACTACAACCCGCGGGCCAGATCCGATCCGCCAGAATGATCAATCCGGCCCGCGACAGCTAAACGGCCCACAACGGAATAAAAAAATATGTTGAAACCAAAATTTTTTCAGCAGGTTTTCCCCCATAAAATTCTGTTAATATGAAAAAGCTAATGTTATTTATTAGTTTGAGCCAATCGCGCTAACATTTCCTTACCGTAGGTTTCATATCCGATTAGTTTGACAAAGTTAAGGTTAGCGTGGTTGTCAAAAAGAGTTCAGAGCAACAGAGTTTTGTGCTAGAATATGGTACGACAAAAACTTAAAACGATTGCATTGATTACAGGAAATAAAGGTTCCAAACTAATAAATGGTTATTAAAAAAAAATAGCAATTGAAAATATATTTTTGTAAGATATCTATGGTACATATTTGCTACTTCTAGGGCTGCAATCGCTCATATTAGTATGCAGTGTTTTTCGGATATGTTGTACACACAAAAATAATGAAAATACTGTAGCTCATAATATAAGCATAGATTTGGAAAGGCTTAGATATGATTTCAATGCATACATTCTACATACACAGCGTGTTCCACATTGTGTTGAGTTACCAATACTTGTAGCTTGTTATAATCACCAAAATAATGAAGAAATCCATTTGCGCATTGTTCAGGAAATGCTTTGTAATAGTAAAACAAATTCGCAGAAGTTAGCATCAATTTACTCATTCAGAAGTTTGTACTACCCTCATTTTACTTAATTGATTGGGTTTCATGTAAGATATGCTGAAAAATCTAATAACACAAGTTTGCAGTCTGTAACTACAGCAGTTTTTGAGATGCAGAAATTATTGTTTAAAAAAACCCGTTTCCAGACTGTGGATTAACATTTTCGTTAATATTATCAACCTGCAAGTTTTTCAAATAAAACCTGCGGAGAATTTAATTTGGATTGAAAAATGTTGAATAACCCAATAAAAGAAACCCACGCAATCATCATATTTCAAAAAGCTGGTTTTATTGAACCAAAACACACTGATTTGCACTGTTAGATCCAACTTGCTATTTTTTGCGATTTTATTAATTAAAATCAGAACTTTATGAAGATTTTGTGTGTTTTTGGCTATTGGGGTTTTCAAAATTCCCCTCCAGATTTGAATTTTCTTGTTTTTTTTTTTTAAGAAAAAAATAGGCTTATTGTAAATCTAACGAAGGTTGTCCACTTCAAACTTGAAAAACTTGTTTTCTGGGCCAATTTTGCATATTTTGTTGAATATCTAAAGAAATGAATTCCTGTCGTTACAAACTACTAACTTCAAAGCTAATCATACATATAAAACCTGACCAATTTACCAATAAAAAAGGCACTACAAACTTCTGAATGAGTAGACTAATGGGGATAGCCAACCTCCACCATCTTTAACCCTTTATTTAAAAAAAATAGTGGTTTCATGGTGAAACCACCTTTTCAAGATTTATACACACAGCTTTGTATTGGTCTACAGACATGGCATTTACCATGTATGTGTTGGCAAGACTGTCTAGAATCAGAGGGAATTTTCCCCAGTAGCGGAGTAGCCTAGTGTTGCCCAGATTGACGTTAACAGAACATGTGTTTCTCTTATGGTTATGATTTTTCATGACTCGTTCTTGTGATTTGGCGAGTAAATCTTTATTGTGTGTTGTTGCTTATTATTTAGGCTATTATTTAAAAATATTACTATAATTATCGCATATTGCAACCTCTGCTGAACAAAATATGTGTGGTTTCACTGTGAAACCACTACGAAAGTGAGACCTATGAATCTCCACTTAGATAATTTGTAACAACCCCGCATTTTACCTTCAAGCTTTTAACGCTTTGACTATGGATGGAGAAAAAATAAGGAGAAGGATGCCAATTTGGTGATCTTTCAAATTACTCTTTGACGAACTTCTGGAGACACTGGATGTGGATGATTTATCAGATGTGGTGGACAGTGAATATGAGGTGCCCCCCCCTCACGATTATACTGAACTTACACCAGTGAAACCAAGTGATATTGGTCGACTAGGATTGGAAATAGGGGTTTATAAACGGAATTTGAGTTCAGCTTTAGGGCCCAGCAGTTCTGGTGTAACAACCGAAACTAGTTTCTCGAACTTTTAATAAATGTGGTTGTGACAATTTCGTCTTATTATTCATTACCCAGCAGTTCTCTCCATCAAGGAGATACTTCAACTGTATGGCTCTCAACCCATCTACTTCGTCTGCAATGCAGTATCCTCCTCCTGCTGATTTTTCATCTACAGTAGAGGAAGATCCTCTTCCTGTAATCAATTCTTCATTCAATCCACCTATTCATGAGATACGTATGGAATATGATGACATTCCCCTAGCCCAGCGGATGGATGGAATATGGGAGAGCACAAGAGGAAGAGTTCTAGCACAACCATTCAATGAGGAAACTGGCCCCCCAATTACCAGACACTGGCAATTCCCCGATAGACATGTTCGAGTGTTTGTTCCCTGATTCATTAGTAGAACATGTAGTATATCAAACAAACCTCTATGCCGTCCAAAAATCAGGTGGGAGAAAAATGAAGAGAACAAGTATGAAAGAAATGTCAAGATTCATTGTCGAATGTCATATTAATAGTAGTAGTCATATTAATTACCTAATTTCCCGATTAAAGTATTTGATTTATCAATTTTATAAAATAAATAAATTGAAAAACTTAGCAATAATCAGATTGATATACAATGTTTACGCCGAATCTTTGTTTAAATATGATATTGAGGTTTGGGGAGGTGCAATGAATTCTCATATGAAAAAGCTGCTTATCATTAAGAAGCATATTATAAGAACAGCTTTGGGTAGACATAGACTCTACTCCAGTAGACTCACTTTCAAGGAGCTTCAGGTCTTAACTTTAAGGCAGTTGTATATAAAAAATTGATATTGTTTATAAATTGCAATAGAAATGTGTATTCAGAATAAGACAATTTACTTACAACATAAGACCGTTAACACATATCATCCTCATACCTAACTGGAATAAACGTATTTGTAGGCACCAAACACCCCATACTTGCTTTAAACTATTCAATATCTTACCATTTATTATCATTTAATAATAAAAATCATCCATTTTTAAAACCGTAGAATGGGTCAAAGAGAATATCTTCTTTAAAATAGGAAATTTAATCTAGTTTCTTGATCTTTTATGTGTTATTTGTATTATTTTATTATTTGACCTTATTTTTTACTTATGCTCATTTTATTATTTCTTAAATTGTTGCTGTAGCGGTTTTTACTATTTTATGTTCCTTGGTCTCGGCTGGCGCTCAAGCTATGTTTTGCTAGGTCGAAATATGGTTAACTGAATAGTCTAGAATCTTAGTTAATTTCTTATTATTTAAATTGATGTATTTTTGTTTAGGCCTAATTGGGAAATAAATTTTATTCTAAAAGTTCTTAGATTATAGGAGCTCCAACGAACAGCTTCGTGATAGTTATGTTAGTTCTATGTTGACTTTGACTATGTTTCAGTGGTTGCTGTCAAATCTGCACTTGAATGATAATTCCCAAATGCCTGATCGCAGGTCACCAAACTTTGATCGACTGTATAAGCTGAGGCCATTTCTTGATGTAATTTCAAATACATTATAAGCCTACAAGATTTAATTCAATTGAGTATTCATGAGATTATGGTCAAATTCAAGGGGCGCAGCTCCCTCAAACAATATATGCCCCAAAAACCAATAAAACGTGGCTTTAAAATCTTTGTAAGATCTGACTCGAATGGCTAGATTAATCAATTTCAAATTTACACAGGGAAGAGGGGGCACTGTTGAAAAGTTACTGGGAGAACGAGTTATTTTGGACCTTATAGAATTTTTTGTGGGGAAATTCTATTTTGTTTTCTTTTACAACTATTTTAATAGTGTCAACTTGATGAATGAGCTCCTATCGAATAATATTTATCCATCTGGTACAGCTAGAACGTCACGTAAATATCTACCACAAAAACAAGTTCGTGAGAAAGTATTGAAAAGAGGAGAAAGTGAATTCAAAACAACCTCAAGTGGCGTATCTTGGCTGAAATGGAAACATCGAAGGATCGTGACACTCTCCTTTCAAATTGTCATGATTCTTCAAAGATGGCAAAGTAGGGAGACAAAATAAAGAAGGATAAAATAATTTATGGAATGTGCAGAAATGATTATCGATTATAATTGTCATATGGGCTATGTAGACAAAGCTGACCAAATGAAAACATACTATGAGATAGAAAAAGTAAAACATTTGGCATAGGCTATTTTTTCATTTTGTGTACGTTTCCATTACAAATAGCTTCATCTTATTAAAAATTAGACAGCAAGATCCCCGGGGCAGTACTATGAAAATGAAAGAATAAAGATTGGATATTGTTGTTAATCAGCTACAAAGCCAAGTAACAGATTCAAAACACATTCATTACACATGCCTATCAGAGACACTTTTCACATATGTGCTTTCTGTAGCACCAAGGAGAAACCTCATCATACCAAAAGTAGTTTTGTAAAACTTGTGAAGTAGGTCTTTGCCTTTCTGAAACTAGAATTGTTTTCTGTCATACCACGAAAAATGATTATCTATTGAGATCTATATTTTGTCCATTGTTGGTATTGATGTCAAAGAGATGCCCATGTTTCATGTATTAATTATCCTCTATTAAGCCAAAATGTATCTTTTATATTATTGTATGTCAGATCTCATAAGTTTCATATTAGTAAATTAATTTTTTTAAATATTCAAGTATTTGAAATTATGTATATTTTTTAAATATTTCTAAGTGATTTCCCTACTTGCTATCATGATATATTTTTACATTAAAGATGACTGCATTCCATTTTTAGAGTAATTGGTTGAATTCTATTTTATTGATGATTGAAAACATGAATGATTCTGAGAATTTTTAGTTATCATAGATCTGTCATTATACTGAATAAACCATGCTGCAAAATCTTATTTATTGATGCATCATCCCGATTTCCAACACATGCATAACTTTCGTAGTGGTTTCACAGTGGTACCACCTCATTATCTGAGGCATGAGGTAAACGTTCTCATAATGTTAATTCTAAGATGTATTTAAACAAGAAAGTGGACGGAGTTCACTTGATTTCTTAATTCACGAAACAAAGGATTAATGAAGAATTGCCGGACCAATGTCCATAAGGACTTTTTTATTATTACTGGTGATTATAACAAGTATTGATAACACAACATGAAACACCCTGTCCATGTAGAATGTTTATAATAATGAAATCATATACTACATCGACGTAATCAACAATAAAATTTAACAAGTGTGTGTTTGCTCAGGGATCATACTCTACGACTCTAGAAATTTAAAAAAAATGTAGATGATGATAGAAAAGTGAGAACGGTTCTGGCCTTCGGAGATTGCTGGAGTTATTTTGGCCTAGAGGCTGAAAAGTTTGGAGATCCCTGCTCTAGAGTGATTCTTCAAAACAGTGTCGAAATGAATGTCATGCAATGGTCACATCAGGTAATTTAATCATTTCTAAATCAATTTGAATTTCAATTCAAAACTAATCAACAACAAACACACATTCTAGGGTATATTATCTGCTTGATTGTTAAGTTAAATTGAAAGTAATGAATTGATAATCTTTTAAAATATATATAAACTATTGTATCATGTCAGAAACCCACTTGTGAGATGTTTAGGAGACTCGTTTGAATCGTGTCCTGACTTAAACCTCTCTTGAGGCTCAAAGGCAGTCATTATACAATAATTGATGCATCAACTCCTATTTTAAGACATTTATTTTCTTGAGATACTATTTTAACTAAGTTAATCCATTCATAAATAGCAAAATCTATAAAATGTCTAGATATTTTGAATTAATTCATTCAAATTAACATTGTTGGAGAATGTAGTCTAATCAGGTTTTGTGATAAAAATTGTTGTACAGGTGAATGTGCTACATACAAATATATAAAATATGCAAAAGCAAACCAACTTCATTGAAAACATTTTCCTAAGTCGGATACACATGTTATTTACTAATAAAATAAATCCAAATATCAACAAAAATTTATGATCAATAAGACTAGTGTGTAAAAAATATGGAGTGTTTCTTGAGAACAACACCCAACTAAAAACTATAATATTATAATATCTATTTCTTCAAGATTTCAGATCTGACTACCCAAATGTAACGTTTGGAAATTCGAAGTAGACTGGAGTGAGCCTTACTTTGATTACCAAAAATATATTTGAATAGATATGGACATGTCAACACTGTTTTAATCATAATTACAATGAGAATCACCTTCAACAAAATGACAAGGGTAAGTGAAAAACTAAAGATAAAATTCACCAATACCGTAAAAAAGCCTTCCAACTGAAACGAAAGGTATGTGGGAGAAAAGAAAGTACAGCTTAAAAGTAAAATGAAGAGACATTTTGAGGAGCACACGTGTAAAGGATCAACACATACATCTCGATTTCACTCACCAGATGCAATGAATTCCCACACTTAAGCGTTGATTGCATCGAGTGCGTTTACTATCTACTCGCTGGAGAATTATCAATCTGATTGTGAACTCACACAAAATACAATCGAAGCATTCTGTATTGGTTATTTTATTTTCACAAGTCTGTACTTGGAAACAAAACATCAGCCAATTTTAATGTAATTGAATGGTTATTTTCCGTTTCAAGTCTGTACTAGAAAACAATACATTAGCCAAATGTAATATTTATCAGCTAAAAGTAATGTAATCGAACCTTCTACATTAGTTATTTTCCTTTTCTAGTCCATCATTTATAATAATTTCACTAAATACACATCATTTCAGGCATTTAATCTAAATTTGAGTGTTTTTTCTCAGGGCTCAATGATAAAGATAATTAGACTTCTAATTACCTTCATACAGATCATTTTAATCAATCACGTTAATATTTTGGCTTAAGTTTACATGAAATTCCAGGCCTTGTTTTCTTCAAATCTAAGGTTTCAATTGACTTATCTTATTCTGATTAAAAAAAAAAAAAAACAGTGAAACTTTTTGGCAACGACTTATCGACAATCTGTAAATTAAAAATTTACTATCTTCACTTTAGTAGATCCTGTTATTCATCTAATTCAACAATATATTCACAATAAGAATAGCTTACACCGAAAGTAATCATCTGTCTAACCCAATTTACATCAGAAGTCATGCTGCTAAAACTATAATTTATTATTATTTTCGATTTTATGAAATGTGTTTTACCAGAGATTATTTCTGGGCACACCTGTCAACAAATAGTTTTGTTGGTTTCACCTCAATTTGAAAGTCGATGCACAAAATAAATCGACTTTCAACGATAAATTTTATTGTTCTAAAATTTGTCTACATTCTACAAGCCAGTCTATTACAAAAAGTGAAAGTTACAAAATCAAGGGGTCTTTATTTCTTTTGAGAGCTAACCCACTGGGTTTTACAGTGTGATTCAACTATTTACAATCGATGTCGATTTTGATGTTAAATATCGATCTTGATGTTAAACAATGTCAAATACCATCAAATTGAAGGTATTTTGAACTCAGTTTATTAATTGACTAAAGGTGGGTTGAGGTGAAAAAGGCTTTTTATCAAGGCTCATCTGAAAAAATGTGTTGCTTTACAAACGTCTCTGTCGAATGATGGCTTGGATGCAGAAAGTAGCTCAGAGGTGTGATGGATAGTTTACGCACACCTATGCAACCAGACCATGTGTAGTTGTGCGACTGGACTGTTCAGCAAAGCTTTAGAATTTGTTTTGGTGAGCTTGGCATACTGATATCTCTGTTTGCTCAATAAGGCAAACTACCTCATTCCTCATTTGCATGGTACGCTTTGAACTAAAACATAACGTTGAGGTCTGAAGTCACCTACATTCGAAATCAGCTATGACAAAGGTGAGCACCGAAAAATTATTTTTGTTCCATAGTCAGAATAGCATGGGAAAACAATTAAAACAATAAATACAAACCTGGCATTTGATATAGACTTACACCAACATTTGTAGTTACTCATACAAGTTACTATTCTTGTCTGTCTTTTCACTATTCCACTTAAAAACTGAGTGAATGGTAATTCGAGGGTTGAACTGGCACGGAGTAGCACTGACACTAAGCAAAGAAACTGGAGAAGAGTACTAAGTTCCATAAAAATAAATTCTACAAGAACCACATTATTTTTAAAGTTTTGCTGTAGTAATTTGACACACAAATTTACTAGATTAGAGGCTCATTGATTGACTTTCATATAAATAATAATTACAGGCTGAGATGACTACATAAGTTATTGTGCTCTATATTGCTACATTTTAGAAAAAAATCAAGACTAGGTCATCAAATTAAGGTTATTAATTTAAGCCTGTATTTATTAATTTATGTATTATGCCTGTATTTAAGCATTTTATCAAATATTTTAATTTCATGGCCATATAACTTTTATGGTCACCTACTATAGAAGGTGAAAAAATTGAAAAAAAGGTGAAAAAATTCACGTGGCTATTTTATTGAATATTTTGTTGCATTGTTCTAATGGGGTGAGAAAAATTCACTTACTATAGAACACACATGGTGCTTTTATAGTGCTGCGTTTTTTTGGGAGCGAATTTGTTGTTTATAAATGTACGGTATTGTTCAATTAATTATTTTAATAGAGCCACAGCACGTGCTGTAAGTATTATGGCTTTCATGTTGATGATTCAGATGAAAATTGTATTAAATATATCATAGACACTAAGGTATAATGTATTAAATTTATTGCTGACATTCTGAAGTATCATCGAGACATTAAGATGTATTGATTTCTGGATGTATTTATGGTGTATAGTTTCAGTTATCTATTTTATAAGAAAAAATTCACATGGCTATTTTATTGAATATTTTGTTGCATTGTTCTAATGGGGTGAGAAAATTTTCAAAAAATTTAGTCAAAACGGAAGATGTATGTTCATTATGATATTTTGACGCTCAGGCATGAAAGGTCTAATATCCATGTAACTGACGTAAATGACCCGCCTGCAAATTCTGAAAGTAATAAATTTTGGAAAATCCAACCCATAATTGACACTGTAAGAAATGCTTGTCTCAAAATTCCCCAGAGATTATGACACCTATTCAATTGATGAACAATTTTTTTTTAGGATGAAGCCCACATAGGTCTTAGACCTGTGCGTGGGTAATGAGTTGGATGATGGTAATTGTTGAGTTGGACCTACAGTTTTAGGTGGGTTCCGAACCACCGGGAAGGATACCTTTTACTGGGCATTGTCTATCAAGGCAATTTGTGAAGAATAAACCTCGACCTGTATGCCTTAAAAATATGGTATTGACCACATCTTCAGGAATGGTATTGGATTTCGAAATTTATCAAGGCAAGACAACACCTCTTCCAAATTGAGTTGGGTCTTGGCCCTTCTGTCATTCTACGCCTTGTCCAGACATTACCAATGGGAAGCTCAGTATTTTTCAATAGGTATTTTACTACAATACCACTGCTTGAGAAATTGACAGAGCTCAACTTGGAGGGAACAGGCACAATTATGTCAAACAGATGCCAAGAAATTCCATTCAGGAAAAATATAAAATTATTGAGGGGGCAGAGTAATGAATATGTTAGGGCTGATGAAAAAATAGTTGCTGTTGAATGGATGGACAGCAATAGAGTATTGTTAGTTTCAACTCAGTTAAGGATTGAGCCACAAGAAAATTTGAAGAGGTGGTCAAAAACAGAAAAAAGGTACATTGAAATAGCTTCCCCTTCAATTGTTAGGCATTACGAGTGCATGAGGGGAGTTAACCTTTTGTGATCAGCAAATGGAATGCTATCGCACATTTTTTAAGACTAAGATATGGACAGTGAAAGCTATACTCCACTTTATCGATCTTGCAGTGGCTGTGCGCAGGGTTTTTGGTCATAATTTTTTTTTTTAAGTTTATTGTATTGGATATTATTAAGATATTGAAATGTTGACTATTGCCATGATAAATTATTTTTTTCATCAAATATTTTATGAAATATGGGAGTTCAAGTCAAGCCTGAATTTGAGCAAATCACTTCTATTCCTCCTACTCAAACCATTGAATTTGCAATCCCTAGTAAGTTGCATCCAACATTAAGGCTGTGCGCAGGGGTTTTGGTCATAATTTTTTTTCGAAGTTCATTGAATTAGATATTATTAAGGTATTGAAATGCTAACTATTGCCATTAGAAATTATTTGTTTTATCAAATATTTTATGGAATATGGGAGTTCAAAGTTGAAATTTTTCGGTTTTGGGGGGCAATTGATCTCCCCTACAAGTTATTTTAAACTTTTGATAATTTTTACAGCGAAAAGACACATTGAGGAATAAAATGACATATTTTTCATTCCAATCAAACAATTAGGTTTCTCTAAATAAATTTTTTAAAACATGCAAAAAATTTCAGTTTTTCAAAATGTTATTTTGAAAAAACTAATTTTTGAATTGAAATAAAAAATGTGTCATTCTTTTCCCCAATGTGTCTTTCAGTTATAAAAAATTATCAAATGTTTAAAATAGCTTGTAGGTGAGTTTAGTTACCCCCAAAAACCGAAAAATTTCAACATTGAACTCCCATATTACATAAAATATTTGATGAAAAAAAATGTCTCAATAGTTAGCATTTCAATACCTTAATAATATCCAATTCAATGAACTTCGAAAAAAAATGTATGACCTAAAACCCTGCGCACAGCCTTAATGTTGGATGCAACTTACTAGGGATTGCAAATTCAATGGTTTGAGGAGGAGGAATAGGAGTGATTTGCTCTAATTCAGGCTTGACTTGGCAGAGGCTCCGTTTTCAACTCCTCTTCAGTCAATAGCAGTATTATCTAAAAGTGAAGATGAAGAACCTAACACTGCTAATCGTTCTAAGTTTTTCAACCCACCTGTAAAACGACCTTGTCTTGATAAGAGGTATGACGGTTATGACTATTTACCAGTTTTTGATGAAATAAGAGCCACATGCATGTGTCGTCTTGAAGGGTGAGGTAGTAGGTCAAAAATATGATATGTAAAATGTAAAATATATTTGTGTCTAACTAGGGGTAAGGATTGCTTCATAATATTTCACACGAAATAATGAGCAGTTACAATATTGATTTAGTGAATGTAAGTAAGTAAATTTATTTTCCATTTAAGTTTTACAAATACAGATACAGTATAAATAATATTATAGAACTTCTAGCCATCTGAACCAGTAGTGATGGCTAGCACAATTTTACAAACAAAATAAAAACTTTAAACAGTCAAAATAAACTCATTAAATTTTTATAAATTTTTTATATTGTTTATTTATTTAATCATTAGCATTGGTATTTTAGTTCAATGACTAACACAAAATGGCAAATTTATTGTCAAATACAATTTAGTTGAGTTCATGAGTAATTTTTAGTGCTCTCATGTGTCTTTTTAGAAATAATATTTGAAATAGATGTACATTATGATATTAATTGATATGCTACTATATTGTATACTGATCCCTAATCCTGATTTAGTGAATGTTAATTTTTTGTATTTTTTATATTGTTCATTTATTTAATCACTAGTATTTTTTATTAGTATTGGTATTTTTATTCAACGTCTAACACAAAATGACGAATTTTATTGTACAATATAATTTTTAGTGCTCTCATGAGTGTTTATAGAATTAATCTATGAATTAAATGTACATTATGATATATTAATTGATATGCTACTACATTGTATACTGACCCCTAACCCTCACGATCGTGCTAATACATGTCTGACAAAATGGTGTGTAAAAAATTTTTTTTATAATTTTAAAAGCTTTATTATTATCCAGGGTGGCTATATTTTAGGGTGGAAAGGGTTATGCTATTCTGCTTCTTGCCTTGAGTACTCATCAACTTGAATTTTTCTCCTACCATAAAATTTAAGAATTTTATCAAATATTTAAATTTTATGGCCATATAACTTTTATGGTCACCTACTATAGAAGGTCGAACACACATGGTGCTTTTTCTATCAAATGAGATTCCCATTGAAATTCAGTAGGCCTACTTAGTTAATGGAAGCATAAATGTACTTTTTCTAAATTTTTCAATTTCGTGATTTGTGATGCGCCGGTACTTGTGTAAAATACAAAAATATAAAATAAAATAAAAAATTTGTTGGTTCAACAAACCAATAAATATTGCAACCTGATATATGTCCAGCCTGTATTTTGTTGCTCTTACTATAAAGTTTTATAAAGATCGGTTGAAAAATTTAAAGATAGCAATTATTTTGTAAAAAATGCAAAATGGCGGATATCTGGTAAACGAAGCATTTGTGGAAAAAAATTTATACTTGATTTTCTCTTTATTTTGACTCCATATAACCTTTTCCCAGAGTTTGGCACATTACTTATGGGACATCCTGTATGTTATATTGACTATACATGACTATAGTATAGACTGTAAAGGCCTCAGTCAAATGGAACAGCTCTAAAACGCATTGATCATTCTTACATACCTTCAATATTGTGCTAGGAGAAAAATTGAGGCTGATATGGAATCAGAATAGCCAGTAGAATATTATAGAATCTTTAAAAATTCAAATATCTCGAATTCCATGTTTTTGCTTTTTCAGTGGTTATAAAAATAAAAGGGCTCAGTGCTACAAATGATGACATGTCCTAAATGGTCCGCCATCTGTGGCTCTGCCACAGATTTCAGTTCGCCGACCTCTGCCTGGACCGATTTGGTTGGCAAACAGCCCTGCACACTAGACGGGACCGGCCCTGATGGTTTGGTTATAGGCCCCAATAATTTCACTCAATCTTGCTCTGATTGTAATCATTATTTTTATCTTTCTATTTTTGGAAATTGATTAAACATTGTTCAGGAATTTCAATTCTTTCATTTTACAAAAAAAAAAATAGTTCACTTTCAATTTCACTTGGATAATTTTTACTCTGACATTTTTTTTTCAGATTACGTCTTGGAGACTCCAGTCAAGGAATCTTGAAATAGGTATTGCAGATATTCTTAATGCTTCTATTTATAATTTATTCTGATAAGATTATTGCAAATATTTTACCTGAAAGACTAGACAGCCATCATGGAAATAAGCAGCTACCATAAGACTATTATAGGCAGCAGATAATTCATTTGAAACATACTTGTCTCTTGTCCCCTTGCTAAGTGTGGCAGCTTCCATAACAGCACATTCCAAGAATTTTGCTAACACATTGCTAATTCTAGGCAAAAGGGCTTCTTATGGTTGAAACATAACATACTTACTTGAATTATTTCAACAGATATACATACATTTAAATCATTTCTGCCTAAAAATGAAAACATACCATCACAAATAATTGTCAATTAATTATTCATACATTATTACAGATTCTAAACCAGACTTCTTTAAATCTAAAACTAATCCAAATTGTTTCAAAAGTCCTTCAAATTTGGTTGCGTTGAATTTTTTGAATGATCACTGTATCACACTCTTCCTGGTAGGTTTCTTCTTCCACACACAAATCAATGAAAGTGTTCACTAATGACGGGAATCGAGATCGTTGTCCACTAACCTGAACTTCAAATAAAGCAGGTCCGACTAATTCATGGTTTCCAGAGTAAAAAACAAAATACTTCGAATAAAAATAGAATTGCACTTGCATTCTTATTTTTACATTTATCAATTAAAATAGGTCTAACATAGTTCAAACAATAATGAAATAATGGTACAATTAAATGGTAAGCATTAACAAGCTTCAATCCTAGGATTGTATCAATATTACTATAGAATGACAGGTACATTGTTAGCAATCAATTTCCACTAAATTGAAGTATGAATAGATAACAAAAATTCGAAAATTATTATAACAAAAAATTATAGGAATAAATAGCATATATGATTCAATTCAAAGAAACAATTTTGATCATAGTGCATTCATATTAATTTTCAAAATAATAATAATACAGTATAAAATATAATTGTAAATTTAAAAATGAGCAAATTACGTCCAGGTTTCTAGAAACTGATCATACAATACTTGAATGGTTCATTGAGATTTCTTTGGATAGTTTTATTCATATGCCAGTACCCAAAATGCAAATATGCTATAAACTGTATTATTGTAAAAAACATTTAGCTTATAAAAGTTTTATAACATTTATGCATTTTGAATGAAGCTCTGACATGAGTATATTTGCTTGTCAGAGGTTGAATATGCCATTAAAAACAAATTTCTTATAAAATGATAGCTAGAAAAATAATTCCAACACACAATTCTATGAAAGACAGATGTAGAGCTCACACAAATCTCAAATGTAATTTACAAAAATTATGACCAACTATAAATTTCAAATGGGATTATGAGCATGTGTATCAATGAGTATAAAACTATCAAAAAACTTTTCATAAAACAGAATAGATAGTAATAGGCTGAGATTCTTCAAGATAATTGCTGTACCAACCTCATTTCATGGCTGTTCCATAAGGCCCAATAATGGACGACGACTGAGATTATAAACAATTCTTAGGCTGATGTTCATTACAAGGTATGGATTCAATCTATATTTCGTGTATTCTCTGTTTTGTTTACAATTTGTATCATATCTTTCAAACTATTACCATATTTCATTGATATTTATTGAACTAAGTGACAAATGTACTAAAAACTTCTCAGGTTCAAGTGGTTCTATGGAAGTTACTGGAGTTGTAAATATATTCCAAAGATTAGAAGTACTATATGGAATTACATATAAGTATTACCTAGGCGATGGGGACTCCAAATCTTTTCCAACCATTTCCGAATTGAAGACTCATGATCGAGACTTCAAAATTGAAAAATTGAAATATGTGAGCCACATCCAGAAGCGGATGGGTACTAGGCTTCAAAAGAAGAATGCATTGAAAGGCAGAATGCTTGATGATGGCAAAGGTATTGGAGGACGTGGTCTTCTGACAATTGAGGCAATTGATAAAATCCAAACTTATTATGGCCTTCCATCAAAAGGAGCACAGGAAGCTTGGAAGCAATGTAGAGAGCTGTGTGAGCCACATACTTCCATCTTTGTAGCACCAATGAAGAGCCAACTCATGGATTGCGCACTCCAGGAAATGATTCATGGTGTAAATATCAGAGAGCAGAAGCCAACAAAGAAATATATGATCATGACAAACATTTCCATATTTCTCCCATTGCAATGAGATCAAATCAATTTTCCACAGTCTGGCTAATCTGGTTCTGCTTGCAAAATGTTTGTATAGTGGTTCCCAAAATGTGAGTGAATCACTCAACAATATGGTCAAGGATACCCAAGAAAACCTTTGTAATGCTTGGTACACTTGAACTGGGAGTACATTAATTTTCTTTCAACAAGGGTAATATAACAAGGTGTCTGAAAGTGACTTGTGTGCTGTAATTGACTGTTTTGATATATTTTATATATTTTGTTATTACAATACCGTAATAGTTAGTATAATAATAGTAAACTGTTAACTTTATTCAATACAATCATGGACAAAAATATTAATAGAAGAAAACCCGTAGGTGGTAAAGTTTTGCATAGTGAGGCATGGTAAATTCTTTGCAATTTATACCATTTCATGAAAAGGGTAGCACAGGAAGGCCCAATGTTACTGAAACAAGTACAAAAACGAGTGCCAGAAGCAACAGGGGTTTCAAGGAGCAGCATCCAGAGAATCCTGGAGGAAAATAAAACTCTTAAGTCTCTACGACAACCAACAAAGAAATGGAAGGTGAATAAAAAAACATCAATTGATGATTTTGAAAAAACCATCTTTCATAGAACAGTACATGAATTTCTTGTAAATGAAGGACAAAGGACAATGTTAAAATCATTGCTACTGGTTGTTAGGGAAAAAATTGGATTTAGAGGCAGCGTTTGGAGTCTTAACATAAGTTTTGAAAGAGCTAAAATTTAGGTGGAGAACAACGCAAGATAACAGGAAGGTTTTAGTTGAAAAACACGAAATCCATGAACAAAGGGTGCACCTTATAAGGGGTATAAAACAGTACCAAAGGGAGCGCTAGTCTATTGTATACACGGATGAAACATATATTCATGTATCACACACCAAATCACAATAGTGACAATAGTAATAGTAGCGTTTTAACACCAATATCTAAGAGTCACTATGCCATAATAGTGCATGCCAGAAATGACAACGGTTTTGTTAAGAATGCGTGTTTGATTTATAAATCTGGCCAAAAAACTAGAAATTACCTTGATGCCATGAATTTTTCTAACTACAAGAAATGGCTCACAGAAAAACTCATCCCAAATATCTCGCCCAGAAGTGTTGTGGTTGTTGACAATGCTTCCCATCACAACAAACAAGTCAACCCAGCACCTAACAGCAGTTCAAAAAAAGGAGCGATGATTGACTGGCGTATAGAACACAACATGTCATTCAATAAAAACATGTTGAAACCACAACTTTACCAATTAATTAAACTAGACAAAAGTCCCAACTAAATTTTTTCCAAAGATGCAATTTTAGCCACACATAATCAACTGCCATCTTACCTCAACCCCATAGAAATTATATGGGCACTTCTAAAAAATCATGTCACTTCAAAAAACACCACATTCAAGTTAAATGATTGCATTGAACTCATACAGGAAAATATTGCCCTAATAACACCCAAAGAATGGAGAAAAGATGCAAACATGCCTGAGACATTAAGGACAGATACATGGTCAATGAGGTAGTTGTTGATGATATAACAGAAATATTTGTTATAAATTTGCAAGATGACAGCAACAGTGACAGTTGATCTGATGAAGAATATAATTCAGAATCAATTTACCAAAGTTCAGAATCTGACCACAGTGACAATGAGCCTCAAGCTTGGCCAGTGCAACAACCAGAATGGGAAAAATGTAAAATGTTTTAACCATTAAAATCCATATGATTATTATTATTAATGGGGAAAACAACCATTTCCTGTGCACTCAAGGCCAGTTGAAGCTGAACATGAAAATTCTGTTGTGAGTTGGCTAATTTTACAAAATCAGATTTAGTTAAGGAATTATTGGGGACTAGAATAAAATATCTGTTTTTCAAGGAATAATAAAAAAAGTCAGCCTCTTTCAGAATAATGAATTGAGAATATAATTAAATAACAGAATTAAAAAAATACTTTTCAAATATTTTTTGTATTCATGTTTTCATTCAAAACCACATTTTGTTATATTCCACAATAAACGTTGATTTAAATAATTTATTATTTTATTTGTTTAAAACATTGTTACGGGTGACATGCAAGATCTTTGCTAGCAGTGATCGGCGCAGTTCTTTGTAAATTGTAAACAAAATTAAAAATTGTTAAAAGCTGGTTGAGGTCATCTCTTTCTCATGATTTGTTGTCACCATTAATGCTAATGGCGGTTGAACGAGATTTGTTTACAAACATTGACAAAAATATTGCTATAGATGAGTTGGCTGATTCTAATGATTTACTTAAATTACAACTACTTAAATAGTTATCAAGGCTAAAAGCAGTATTACTTTTTATTTTAGTATGTACCGTAAACCAGGGCTACTTTGGCCCTAATGTCCTTCTTTGGCCCAAAAAGAAAAAACAAAACATATTCTACAGAGCTATCCATGGCAGTATTTGAAGTGGTTCGGGCGGGTTCTGATAGATGGCAGCACCGTTCAAGCTACCTGCTAGTTCAAATGATTTTCCTGCTAGATGATAGGCTTTTAGTTGACAAGTTTTGCGACTATTGAAACCACATTCAACTTTGATCTTCCAAACTTCTATTTCCAGAACATCCATTTCTTCTTGAACAAGTAATGTAAGTTTACATTACTGTTTACATTGCTGTAGTTAAAACTCTTTGAAAGACAATGTGCCTTTCCATTTTCATATTTCTTTCAATAAATTGAGTTAACCTATAAATTAAAACCTACTTTGGCCCAGTTTTTTTGGGCCAAAGTAGGTTGTAATTTCATAATTCCATAACACTCAAACCTCTTTTTGTTTTATTAGTAGGTTTGAGTGTACTTTAAAGTTATATGTTTTTGCAAATAGCTTGGAAAATATGCAGTGTATATATTTCCATTGTATGTGCTTGTTTTCAGCCTGTTCAACATGCACTACAACTACAAACGTCTTTCTGGGAGCCAAAAATATGCTAAGTTTTGAGCTTTTGAGTGTAGTTTCAAGCTATTAATTTTGCAAACAGCTAGGAAAATAAAAAGTGGATATATTTTTATTGCATGTGATTGTTTTTAGCTTGTTCAACATGCCCTACAATTACAAATGTCTTCCTGGGAGCCAAAAATATGCTGAGTTTTGAGGTTTTGAGTGTACTTTTAGCTATAAGTTTATATATTTTTGCAAATAGCTTGTAATATGTAGTGGATATATTTCTAATATATGTGTTTGTTTGTTTGTTTTCAGCTTGTTCAAGATGCCCTATAATTACAAACGTCTTCCTGGGAGCCGAAAATATGCTGACTACAGCAGCAAACATCTCCAAACTTGTTTGGAAACCATCAGATCTGGTAAAATGACACAGAGGCAGGCTGCTGATCATTTCAAAATACCACGAAGCACTATCAAAAACAAGTTGAAGGATGCATTTTCAAGTTCTCCTGGGCACCCTAGAGTTTTTTTGCAGGAGGAAGAATTAGCTTTTGCCAGTCATATTGACAAAATGTGTGAGTAAGGTTTCCCACTTGATGAACTTGATTTGAGATATGTTGTAAAATCCTACTTTACAAGGCAACAGTGATCTCAGACTTTGTGAAGAGAATAACATCCAGTTTGTCTGCCTGCCCCCAAACTCATCACACTTGACACAGCCACTTGATTTGGCATATTTTAGGCCTCTCAAAATGAAGTGGAAACAAGTTTTAACAGAGTGGAAACAATCAGACAGTGGCAAAGCTGCAACCACACTATCAAAAGACATTTTTCCACGATTGCTAAGAAAGGCTTTGGACAGCATAGACCCGAATGTGAAGGATAATCTTATGGCTGGATTCAAGAAAGCTGGAATCCACCCAATTAACAAGGAAGAAATTGTCAAGCATTTGCCATCAAACAATGCTTCTATTAACCTTGATTTGATAGGGGAGACATTTATCCAACACCTTAAGGATAAAAGACAAGAAGTTGTGCAGCCACAAACAACAAAACGACGAAGACTAGAAGTCCCTGCAGGAAAACGTATCTCTTCACACAATCTTCTTCAATATCAACAAAAACAGCAGAATGAAAAAGAGGAAAGAAGAGAGAAAAGGAAGCTTTGAAAACCCAGAAAAAAGTTGGAAAGGAAAAAGAGAGACTGCAGAGAAAACAAATCAAAAATGGTAACAAAAAGGTCCAAAAAAAATGTTTGAAGAGAAGAAGGGGTGAGAGAAAGGCAAGCCTTTCTTCAACAGATGACAATGATGATCATTTCAGCTTAGTGTCCTCAGGTAATAGCAATGGAATTTCCCAGCAGCAATGAAGAGTCCTTTACTGTTGATGAATCAGTTTTTTGGAACATAGCAGATGATTCAAGACCCAGTACAAGCCATCCAACTGAAAATGCTGAAGATGCAACTGGAAGCCTTCCCACTGAAACTGCTGAAATTGTAAGTGAAAGCAATGAAGACCTGAAGAAATCTATGTAAAATGACCAATTTGTTATTGTTCATTGGAATGGACACCGATTTGTAGGGTTGGTGCACTCTGTGGCAGAGGAGGGAGCAACAGTAGACTGTATGGAGCCATCCAAAAAAGGTTGGAAGTGGCCAAAAGAAAAGGACATGTTATTTTATAAATGGAATGACATTGAAAAGGTTATTTCTCCACCAAAGCTAGTAAAAAGAGGACTTTTTATGGTTTTCATTTTAACATATAAACTTTCCTAAAACATTCATTTTAACATGTAAACTTCCTCAAAACATGTATTTTCTAACACTATATCCTACAAATATCTATTTATCTTGAACTAAAGTATCATCATTTTCATTCAATAACAAGTGTTTTCAAATATCCAGGTCCTTCTTTGTTCCTAGCCATTGTACCATGCTTCTCCTAATGAAAAACTATCTTGGGCCAATGTTACCCTATCCATAGGGTAACTTTTGCCCAGAAAGAAAATAATAATAAAAAATAGAAAATGATATTTTTTAAGTGAAAAAGTGTACAGTAACTGAAATATAAGATGTTATAAATGTATAAGAATGTTACCAGAACTTGAATTTGGTAAAAATGGTCCATCTAAAGAGAAAATTGTAAAAAACTATTGAAAAGTGGGCCAAAGTAGCCCTGGTTTACAGTAATAAAAATCCTTAATAACGATTTATAAATAAAAATGTTGTGCAAGTTTTTACATAGTCAAGTATTTAACCTGTGTAATGTGTATGTTTGATCTTAAAAGCAATAAACTACATCCTTATAAAAATCTATCTTGTCTGTGTAATTATTACAATCAAAAAAGTGTTGAGTACTATAGGTTTTTTGTTAAAATAGCTAGTAAAAAAGCAGGTTTTCTATGTGATATTTTTAAAAGTTTTTCTGGGGGTATTCCATACCCCCCAGTAAGAGGCCCCCAGGAAGTTAATGCGCAGGGTCCCCCAACCTCACCTGACTGGAACTATAATGTGTAATAGATTAGACAATTCAATTTCAAAAGGGATTCAAAGATGGACCCAGGGGGAATTTGAGGAGAAATGTAGAAATGACAATGATGTGTGTGTAAAAAAATGGAAGGACAATAATTATTGATGAGATTAAATGAAAGGACAAGAGGATAAAAAATGGAAGGACAACTATTTGATGAGATTCACATGTTTTGGATCTGAGCCATTACAATTGGTCCAAATGTACAAGAATACAAGAGCCTACAAGAAGTTCCATGTTCTCATGTTATAAGTAATTATAAGAGATAAGATATGATGAAGTAGGGTATCTGTCAGAATTTAGGGATGCAAAAAATGCATCCAACTGTTGCAATCCTGGATGTAAATCCAAGACAAGTAATTTGCATGAAATGTCATATCTATTTGTTTATTTCAATGAGTGATTGTTTTCAGCAATATCACAAAAAAATTATCACAAAAATTATTATTATTATTGATTTTGATATTTTGATTTTCCATGCTAATTTTCTATTATATGCAATATATAGTAATATTAAATTTGTGTAAATAGTATTTGAAATATTTTTTAGTGTACTATCTTGTTTTAGTATAAAATTTCTTCTTCTACATTTCAATTCCCCATGACGATTTTCTATGATAGTTATATTTATAATAGTGTTAAATTTGTATAAACAGTATTTAAAAGTGAATATAAGAATAAATTTGTTTTTCAGAATACATCAACTATATACAGATTCTGGTTTAGTATAATTTTTTGTCAATATATTGTTACGAAAACAAACAAGCAGTTATTCACGCACTTGTTCTATTTATATCATTCTATTGTTTTCATGGTTGGATGTGACCGATCTTCGTCCGATCTTCTCTCTCTTGCTCTTCTCATGTCTTTGTCACTCCTATTCTTCAAGTCTGCAACTCTCTTCTCGTCAATTCTACATTCTTCTTGAACAATCGAGGTCTATTCCAAGCTTTCTTGAAGATTCTCAAAGTGTCTGGTGAGCTCCAATTCTTGGGATTATACAACTACAACAGCTATATAAAGGAGTCCACATGAACCACTGAGTTAGTTTTCTACTAACCCACGTGACAGATTGTATTACAGATCTTATGAAAGAGATAATCCAGTGCCAGTGGAGTAAACAGTGCTTTATTCAGTCTTTAGACAGTGTCAAGTGCAGAGACAAGTGGTGTTTACTATTTATGCAGCTTACTGATAGTTTGAAGACGTTGTGTTAAGTGATATTATTTGGGACTGTCAAATAACGAATTGGACTGTGTTTTTGTAAGTGATTAGTTGCTCTTTTTATGATTTATTTCTGCATTATTGTACAGTTTATTGGACTCTTGTTCCTTTCATTATTGATCAGCCTGTAATTAATTATTCATTTGTAAAGTTTATTGGACTCTTGTTTCTTTTATTATTGATCAGCCTGTAATTAATTATTCATTTGTATAGTTTATTGGACTCTTGTTTCTTTTATTATTGATCAGCCTGTAATTACTTATTCATTAATTCTTGTAAATAATTACTGAAAATAAGTATTAGCTTGTCATTTGATGATCTGTTTTTATTTAATTAATTGAACTTACAATTAATTTGTGTAAATAGACTAATTTTTGTAAATAAAGTGCAAGTGTGAACTTTAGTGTTGCCAGCCTTATTTTAGACATTAGAACCCATAACAATATTCTAATTTCCTATGTCAATTTTTTATGATAGTTATATATATTGAATAGTATTGAATATATCAAAATAGTATTTGATAGTATTAAGACTGAATAAATAAATAAATATGTTTATCAAAATACATCAGCTATTATTTAACTTCTCAGCCATGTTATTTGTGATTTTGTGTTCATTAGCTTAATTCTTCAATTGCAGGGACAGGAGTGATGTCTTAAGACCTAAGGTCCACAGTGATTTTTAGCCCTAAAAATGGACATGAGTGACTTTTTCTAGTTCTATTATGTTTTGATAAACTAGGTAAGTAGGATGAGCAACAAAAAAATTTGTTTTAATCATTTTATGAAACAGGTTTGAAGAGGCTAGGTTTGAACAGACATATGTGCACTGGGTGCCTTGAACTTACTAAATGAATAAAGTCTTTGTTCATTCAGTAAGTTTTATTACAGACAGAAAAAAACACTGCCAAAAAAGTCCAACTTGTTTATTAAAAAGAGGGTACAGAACTTTGTGCTAAGGCATTTAATGATTTTTCAAATGACACAAAATTTAGTTATCATTTAATTCATTTGTTCAAAGAATCTGTGCCTGCCTAAAGTACAGGACCAATAAGCTTCTAACCTGCCAGGATTACCTTTCTAGAAACCAGGATAGCTGCAAGCACATGTTTGTTTGATTGGAAGTCTTGCAGATCAAACCAAAGGTTCAGAAGTGTTTTGGAAAAATGTCCACAGCAAAGGGACATTTTTGGTTGCTGCTTTTCTATTAAGACAGAGAACTTTAAAGTTATTCTCAATTTAATTGGAGCACATAAACAGCCTTCACTTCACTTCAGTACCTAAACCTACACCCAAAAAGCATTAGGACACAAACCATCAAATCTCTCCACCAAACATAAAATAAAATCAACTGACTTGAACATTTCTGCCACTTAGTGATTAAGAACAAAAACAGCCTTCAGATCAGTACCAAAACCTACACCAAAAAAGCATTAGGACACAAACCATCAAATCTTTCCACCAAACATATAAATAAAATTAACTGACTTGAACATTTCTACCACTTTGTGATCAAGAACAAAAAATAATGGAGTTATTCCTCTCTTTCAATAACCCAGGGGTACTTTTTGTACCATCAAATCTTTTCTTCAAACAAACTTCAGAATAATAACTATGATAATTAACTGAGTTGACAAATCCACCATTTTGTGATTGGTTCTAAAAAAGACCCACATGATATATTCTCCTATAATGTCAGTGTGTTTTCTGGTACAATTTCAAAGTAGACAGTATTGTCTTAAATAACATGAACATTTGATCCTATTGGATGGCTATATCCAGTAGTATTCCAGTTAAAATGTTTTATGAAGCAGCTCTGGCAGCACCAGCTGGAATGGGATGAAAATCTCCCAAAAACTCTATGAAGGGATTGGCTAGCCTTTGTCAGTGAACTACCAAACTTATCAGTCACAAATTCCTCATTGGCTTGTCTGCAATACAAGATTCTGTATACCTTTCTGGATTCTGTGATACCTTTGAGCAAGGTTTTGCTGCCTGCCTTCATCTGCATGAAACTGTACTTGATCAGATCAGGGGTTAGCGACTACCAAGAGCCACATTGCCCCCACTGAGCAGCATACTACAGTAAAACTCCTCATATCCGGTCTCAGATTATTTTCCCGGCCTATGGAATTATATCCGGCCTCTGTATTTTTTACAGGTCCTCAGATTATCCAGCCACTTCTTGGAAGCGGCCATAATTTTATGTTTATTCAAAAAGTGGAGAGACTATGCCTTCAAAAAAACAATGGACAAGAAAATTCAGCAGAAAATTATGGTCTATTTTTGGGCCTAATAATCTACAAAGCCTTATTGTGAGTAATTTTCACCTCTATCTTTATTTAACAATAATTTATGTTACCTCAATTCATGATATTTTATGTTAATTACTCAACTACTTTTTAGTGATGAGTGTTGATTCAACTAACTAGTTGAATCAACTGTTTATTGGTTATTAACAATTCAACTGTTTTGTCTCCTCAACTAAACCAGTTGATGCTTCAACTACATTTCAATATCAATGGTGAACAGGCTCAATGCACTCTTTTCCAACACAACTGGAATGGAAGCCTTTGTTAAATCCAAGTGCAATAGCAAACTAGTTGATCAATGTTCAAAATAAAAATAAATCACATGCAGTAGAGAAATACTGTGCCAGTGAGACATGCGATAGCACTGCACTGCTGTCTCAAGACAATTTTTGTAAGCGGTTACAAAAAACAAACGCCATATGCAATCTAAATTGCATAAAAATTGAGAAATTCTGATTTCAGATTTGAACCCAGCACCCTCAAATTAATAAAATGCTTAGAGGAAACTCAAAAATAATCAAAACTGAGAAAGTTTTGTATTATTTCTATGAAGTAGATGTATTTCAACTTTTTATTCAATAAAATTCAACTTCCTTTATTTTAATTATTTTTGCATACTTACAAGTAATGTTATTAATTTAAGGGCACTGAATTCAAATCTGCAATCAGAATTTCACTATCTCTATTTTTATGTGATTTAGATTGCATATGGCATTCGTTTTTTATAACCCAAGATGGTCTTTCTTATCTTGATGCTTTCTGTAGACGTGATATCATTATTTCAATTCAATTCAATTTGCTTTAAGGCAGTAATGCTTTGTCTGCACATTGCTTTGAGGGCACTGAATTCAAATCTGCAATCAGAATTTCTCTATCTCTATTTTTATGTGATTTAGATTGCATATGGCATTCGTTTTTTATAACCCAAGATGGTCTTTCTTATCTTGATGCTTTCTGTAGACGTGATATCATTATTTCAATTCAATTCAATTTGCTTTAAGGCATTAATGCTTTGTCTGCACATTGCTCATAATGAAAACGTTATTGGGAGACAGTAGACATGTACACAGCTCATTATTCTTTGCATGAAAACGCATATTCTTCATTAAATTCAACATTCAACTAGTTGACACTTTCAACTAGTTTATCAACTAATTACCATTTATTCAAAACTAGTCAACAAGCCAAGACTACTACTTTTTCCTATAAATAGATTTTATATTTGTTTTACAAACATGTGTATTTTTCTAAAAAGAAATAATCTCAGAAGAGATTCAAACACTACTTTGACTACACTATTAATTACACATTATTATTACGTATAAATAACCTTTTTTATAATAGATTGGTTCATCCAGCGAAATTGTTATCTATCCAGGGGCTCAGTCCAATAGTGGCCATATATGAGGAGTTCTTCTGTATTCCTTAAGAGCACAACTGCATGGAAATTTGTCAAAATAATCAATTTTCAGCAGTTTTGCCTAAATACTAGTTTGAGTTTTGCTTTTCAAAGTGGCATTTGCTCCATGTGAATCAGATGGATAAAAGATTTTTATTAATTTTTTTCCAAAGGCTTGCTTGACCAGAAAGTTTTGTCACAGCACAGCCCTCCATCTCTGAATAATTTTGTGATATTTCTTCTATTATTTGATAGATTTGTTTGTGCCATTTCAAATGGGTTCTATCCATGGATTGGATTTATCTTGTTCCGAATCGGAGTGGTGGGGAGGCTCCCTTCCACTTGGCTAGGCTAGCACAGTCACTTTTTTGTTCTGTCATGGCCAGTTGCATTGCAATTAAAGAAGCGAGCAGTAAGCTACCTCACCTGCTATTTAATCATTGAGATTTCACCTTCAAAAAAATGGTATTATATGATTGTTAACTTTCTAAACTTTGAATTGAACTATAATAAATAACATTCAAGGTGGAATAGCTATGAAATAAAATACTTCCTGAGTCATAATATGAGACACTTTGCAACCCCAATTTGAGAAGCACTTGCAGGTGGCAGAATTTTGTCAGCTTCAACTTTGATAACAAAAAAAATCGTTTTGAATTATTTTTGCTTATTTATAAGCAAAAAACTAAAAAATTGTACCTTTCCACCCACAAAACTTGCCGAGGATTTTTTATATATTATTACCCAAGGCTAGAGGAAGCGTTTGGCAAAAAAACCATTTCTCTATCATTTGTTTCTCTCAATGGCCATATTTTTGTCTAACTTAACTGGGCTATGTATCAATTCCTAAAAAAGTAACTAAAAAATGCGCTTAGACTCTGAGATTGTAAGGGGAAATAATCATAAGAAAAAATTCACAATCCAATACATATAATAGAGGCACCTGGTAGATGCTGATATGAGACAAACCCTTCCCTGATTCCTAGACATGCTAATTAAATCAGAAAAATTAGCAAATATATGAAAACTTCGTCAAAAGCATTATGGGGAGAACTAGGCAGCAAATGAGGTTTTGCAGGCAGCGCCTAAAAATGTTATTGACAAAGTTTATTCTATACGAGTATACAGTACTTACAGAAATTGTTTTGTTTTTATTATTTGTGAATAGCTTTGTCATTGTCTATTATGATTTGATGTATTTTTTATATTATGGCAAATAAAGAATTATTATTATTATTATAATGAGGATCTCCTATTCTATGTAAAATTGTTTAGAAAACAAGAAGAATTGTTAGAAAATCCTTGAGAAGATGAGGATGGAAATACCCATAAAAGATGAAAATACGTACATTTGAATTGAAATTAAAATGTTTTGTATAAACTAACTCTTCAGTTTTTTAAATATGTTGACATCGAATTATGTACAAAATAAGTAGCATTGCCTGGTAAGCTGCCTGAGGAGAAGTATCCCAAACTAATTACTTCGATAGGAAATTGTTTCAATGTTTGGAAGCAAGTACGTGAAAGCACTTTTTCTACAATGAAATTCATAAAATCAACTCACTGCATAACTCACACACAACCATCTTCATCTTTTGTTAAGGTGGCCGCCATCTCAATTCAGATTGATTTTGATGAACTGGTGAACACTAAAGCCAACTCTCAGAGTTCTCATTAAATGAAGAACTAGTGAGAAAGATCGAAAAATTCAGAATAAAGACAAAAATATAAAGTTTGGTTTATTAATTTTAAATCATTTTGCATTTTCTTACAATTTTTGTGTGGCCCCCGACATAAAAAAGAATTTATTGAAGTGGCCCTTAGGACTAGATGGGCCCCCCTGTCCCTGTCCCAAAAGGAAGGCAAATGACCTGAATGTCGAAGCATGGTAACATGAAAAGTTCAACAAACAACTTCAAATTTGCATGAAACTTGATATACTGATGTTACATCAACAAATAAATGTGGTCGCGCCAGTCGGTTATAACTTAATTTCATTGTTCAAGATAAAACAATATAAACAAGATAAAAAATAAACATGATCGAGAGTTGTTCAATGTAATAGAACCATCCCCACTCCATACACATTCTAGACTTCATAAAATAATAAAAAAGTCAGTACACCAGGGAACCTCAAAGAGATGAGACATGTGTGCTCACCGCATGGAACATTCATTGTGTTGGATTGCATTACATGCAGTCCACTGTAGTTTCATTTCAAATTAGTTACTTGTTAAATAGTGCCTAATTTCATAGTGCAACAGGTTTGGGTAACATAACAACCTTATTATTTCCGATACCTCACCCTCCCCGCTACCTAACTTCATCAACGCAACAGTATAGGAAAGGTAAGACAAAATTTTTATTATTTTTTTTTCCCCAACACCAAATTTTTTTTATCATGAGCTACCAGTCCCACCAAAATGAATCAATCTATAAAACGTTTGTAACAATACAAAATTGTGATTAGATAGAAAGGAATCAACCAGTTGTGGTTGTTTGATTGATAAAGAGTTTTTGTGTGTCATCTAGAATTTAGAGGACCCGCTTTGACCATGGCAGGAAACAGCTACAGCAGGAAACTATTTTTGGTTGGTGCAGCAAAATCGAGGAAGAGAATTCTACTTCAAGTTTTTTTTTTTGGTAAATCAGATACATCGTTTACATTATGCAAACAAAAATTGTTATAAACTGAAAGAAAAACATTACAGAAAAATTATAAATGCAGGCTTAGAAAATAATATCACAAGAAATAATCATTATTTTGGTGTACAATATCACAGAAAATTTATATTATTATATCTCATTTAAGAATGTCACATTATGTTGGAAGGAGGCAATGGATTGGATAATTTATTACAGTAAAAAGTAAATTCGTATGGCTTTTCGTGGTGGGGAGACCCTTACGGGTATTTATTAGTGACTCATACTAATTCAAAATACCTCAATGTATAGTCTATGAATTTTCATGAATTAATTTTACATACATGTAAAATAAATTTAAACTCAACAAAAATAATTTTTAAAAAACATTCAAGTGTACATAACTAAGTTTGATTTTATTATCACAAATCATGTCATGCACAAGTACTACACAACGTGTAAAAAGTATCAATCAATAGGAAATCGTGATTAGTAAGTACGCTAGTTAAATATACTGAAATTTAACCACATAAAATGTAATAACAGTATTTCAATCACAGAAATAAAATCTACAATCGGCTGTGTCGGCGATTGTAACTGTATTTAAAAAACAACATTGTATTGTAGAAGATGAAGAACTGTTCAACTTAATATCTTAAGATTTTCCTGAAAACATCAATTTGATAATAAATAGTTAAATATAAAGAAAGTTTAGTTTCCATATTCATATAAAAAATGTATGGGTATGTCTCAAATTTTGCTGTCCATTTCTAAGACGTGATATTTTTTATTTAAAAATGAATCTACTATTGTCTCTCGATACTGGAAAAGTTGATAAATAGATGTTGATAACTATAGTGCATGATAATAATGATGACGATAATAATAATAATAAACAATAATAATACCAGACTCAGGTCCAGTGTCCGAGTTCTCAGGTCGCACCTCAACAAAGTTCAGAGACTCTAACGTGACTGTTATTAGGCAACCTTATTATCGTATGATTATCAGATTAGATACAAAAAATAAATAATAATAAAATAGTTGGACGGCAAAAATTAATGAAGCTTAGCTTAATGTCTTTATCAGTTTAGTCTGCAATTATTTACCGTTACAGCGAGTAGTAGTGACGCTATTGGTTTAAAACGTCGTGTGTCATTTTCAACAGTTTGCGTCACTACCACATGCAGTAAACGTGACGTTACATCACCGCAAACTAAGCTGAAGTAGACTGTAGTTGGATGAGTGCAATTTCTCAAACAGACCAAACTTATTTCTTGCTACAAACATTTATGTCAAAAACCACACAACTGAATCATGCCAACATTTTCAAACAGATCCTTGCAATGCGACTCCAGTTCAACTTTCCGAAGTACGATAATGTTTGACTTTTTGTTTTATAATGATATAAGAAATTGTAATGTTGAAAAATGAAAAAAATATCATTTGTGACTCACAGACAAACTGTTTCAAGACTCACATAGAGGTTTAAGCATTGAAGATTGAAAAAATGACATGACAGGTTTTTTAGGTTGTTAAAAACTATCAAAAAAGGCAATTCAATATTCAATTATCGGTTGAGTAATCTAGAATAACTGAGGAGAAGAAGTCCACACATTGTCTTTGAATTTGCAGGCTTTACACTTACACAAACTACGAAGATGTCCACAACTATTGCGTTGATAATTATCACAAAATAAATATTCCGCAACATGGAGAAAACAAGACGATGTAATCAAGTCCACTGATTGAAAAACTTCTTGCAATCGTGAATTTACGGTTAATAAGTAGATAAGTGTTTCTTCACCTCCCGGACTGATTTGAGTATATTATAATATCATTAAAACTATTAATAACAAACAATAAACTATATAATACATTTTCGGGAGGAACAAACTAAAATAATAGTCTCATTTGAGGTCTTAGCATGTACATTATTTTAGCAACAAATTTAATGATAGGACATAAACATTCAAGGTCACACTAATTGCGATAGAGCTCTCTCGTAGAACAGTCTGGGCTGAAAAAATTAGTTGCAAGTGACTAGATTTGTCTATGAGAGCGCCCAATTCAATATGTGTCTCAGTTTGGACGGACTAGATATTCAAAGGATACACCAGTCGAAGTAAGTAACAGTAAGATAAAAATATTCAAGGATCACATCTCTACAGTCTATGAAAGTATATGACTCTTCCAAATCAATATATGATAAAAATTACAACATAAATAGAATGAAAACACCTACAAAGATTCCATATTTATAATAAAACAAAAATACCAAAAAATAAGTTACAGCTATTCATGGACACCATTTTCTATTTCACAGCTTACTCATATACAGTTGAAAAATAAATTTTGGTATAATATCCAGAATCGCACCATTGAATATAATCAATTTCAGTCAAAGTTAATACTTTCCCAAATAATAAAAATAATTATTTTACAGGCGAGATCGATCAATGAACACATAGCATCTTAAATAAACAATTTACTATTGGAGTAGCTAACAAAAATCTATAACAACGCACAAGTCAATTATAAATAGTGCATATCTGTACAATTAACGTAAATTTTCTTATAAATGATCAAGTTTTTTTTAAATAAAATTCGAATATATTTCAAGTCCGCGGTGAAATACTCGACTTATAAGATGCAAAAGAAACTATGGGATACTTAATTTCAAGCTTTTGGAGTTGTGCTTATGATACAGATCTCCAGCGAAGGACCCGTGAGTAATTTTTATAAAATAAAAACATGATAAATTTCAAGTTTGTAAAAATAAATTTCTTACTGTAATACAAGGAATCCAAATAGATTTTTGACAATGGCCACACATAATGTCATAGTAGCATTTTTCGACTTGTACAAATAATATCAATTTTTCATTTCATTACCCAACGGCGATTGAAAAACAATGATAATAAAATAGAACAATTTCAAAAAATACATAATGAATAATTCATGCTCAATATTCTAGATAATGACAACCAACGGAAATTTTCGTCGATCCATATTGTATTTATACAAAGCAGATGTACACTTCTTATAGAATGGTAGCAAATAGGTGTTGACTATCATAAGGAAAACACAGTAAACATTCATGATAATAACTGAGGTAAGAATCGGTCCAATTGAAAATCCAATAATCGGTAAACTACAATACCTGACACTTCCAAAGTTGTCCGAAGTGTAATATGAAGATGCTGGGTCTTGAGGGGGAATTGGTCCGGCGATGGGACGACCAATAGGCTTGCGCACCAGAGACTGGAACCGGCCCCTGCCGCCTCGGCCTCGATGGTATCTCATTTCAGACTCGTGGTACATCAACGCTTCATGCTCTTTCGGGTATCTTGGCGGATACCTACAACAGAAAGCGTACAAAATCTATAGAATCGTATTATACAGAGTACATTTTTTACCAAACGTTTAACAAAATACAATCAATTAATTCCACTCAAGACGCCTGTGCAATCAGCATGAAAACAAATGCTTCAAGATAATAATGAATAATAATATGAAGTTGTCACAGCCGCATGTATTAAAAATATAGAGATACTAGTTTCGGATGTTACTCCATTATCAATCTCAAACTAGAGTTTGACAAACTGGTGTGTTTGAGATTGATAATGGAGTAACATCCGAAACTAGTATCTCTATATTTTTAATAAATGTGGTTGTGACAACTTCGTCTTTATTCATTATGGATAACTTCCACAATATCACCTTCACCACTACAAAGAAAGTTCAAGATAGTAGTTTAGGCAACGATTATATTAAGGCTGCCTCTAAGCCACTGAGGCTTCAGTTTCCAACAATGCGGAATTCGGACACGGATAGCGGACAAGACCGGAATATACTACACTTCATATTCCGACATGCTTTAGATAAAGTTAAAGATGGGGTTAAGTGATTGAACATCTTAAAAAGTTTTCTAAACTGCACAAAACACAAAATAATTCAATTTTAAAAATAATAAAACTGCATATTGTAATTTAATATAGTTCTAATCTATTTAAATTTTAAATTATTATCATTTCAAGGTTACATTCTTAAACAACCAAATGCTAAAGGCAAAGGATGTTTATAAGATTTGGAAAAAGCTGATCATCATTTAAAAGGACTTATTCTTGGAAACTTTGCTTTAATTGAAAACTTTACTTTATTAAAAGAAAAACAAAAGTGTACAAATACAATACACATTCTACTGAAACCAGCATAAACAATAAGCCATACCTAGGAGGACTTCTGGAATGAGGTCTGCTACGATGACGCAATGGACCTAGTCTGTGAGGAGAGAACTTTCGGTCATGATCTTTGTCCCGATCTCTGTCTCTTGGTCTGTCTCTGTCTCGTGGAGACACAGATCTTGACAACGACCTTGATCTAGAACGAGATCTGAAATTTAAAAAATTACAAAATAGTAAACAAGAAATAAGTATTTCAAACAATACCTATTACAAAACCTTTATTTATATTAACTGGTATCCGGAGGCCAAAGAATTCAATATGAAACTCGAAGACATGCAAGCATAAATAGCCTTCAATACAAGGATGTTGAACTGAAATTATACAAAACGTCAGAAAATATTAAGTTTAATGAAGTATGTCTAGTTAATGGTCTAGTTCTGAAGTATGTGATGTGTGTGTTTTTTATTTTCCGACGTTTTACATTACAACGAATTGCCGAATCGGCGATGACATAGTAACGTCCAGAACCACCTAATGATGACCCATAGGAAGGTTGAAACCGGTAGTGAATACAATAATTATTGGATGCCAAAACGCTGGTATTTAAACCTTTATTTATAGAAAATAGATACTGTACTTTAATCGCATTCAACTAATACCACTGATCTAAAGAAATAATTACAAATATTTATATTACTAAATTTGGGTAATGTTTTATGCGATCAGTGATGTTTTGAAAATCGTTAAGTCAATAAATAATATCTATAGCTATAGGAATCTTAGGCCCGTATTTATGAACATGACTTATCAAAGATCGACTTAAGTCAGATCGGATAAGTCAAACTTAGTGGCAATAAGGCTTACTTACACTAACAGGTTCAAGCCAGCGAGCAGCTGTAACCCAAAAAGCCAATCCAGCTCCCACAACAAAGATCTGACTCCTGATAAATAATTTAACATTAATAATTTACATTAAACAACTCTAATTTACACTAATATAAGATTTTACACTACATAAATGTTGCAGGGACAACTGGGTCGGCTTATAACCTCACTTTTCAGCTAGTAAACTCACCTAGTATAAGTAAAGATTAGACTAAAGTTCGTATTCATGAACCTTACTTAAACATCTTCGTTACTTGAAAGCAAAGACGTGCTTATAATTGGAGTCTCAAATCCGATCTTAGCCAAGCTAGGTACAGAGCTCACTTGAAGCCTGTCTTAGATTGTTGTGTTGCATCATATTTTGGCTTCATTTTTTAGTAAGACATTGGCTCATAATAATAAAATAAAATCATCATATTCAATTTTTGCACCATTGCAATGTAATTCACTGTTGGCTATATTTGACTTTTTGAAATTATTTCAACTTATTTTATAGTTCTAACCTACACATTTTTTTGGCACTAGAAGAGAATACTCTTTCTACGAAATAGAATGGATGAAGTTCTTAGGTCTGCTGGCAGATAGCGTTCAATACAATGCTCATTGTTCAAATTCGGGAAACAGAAAATAATGATTTGAAAAATGTTGGCATGGTAATTATTATGTAACAGTAACTGTAAATTTACATGCAGTGCAGTATCTTTATCTTTTCATGCATGTTATTTTGTTTATTAGTGCCTGATAATACGACACAATTTTAGGTTAGCTTGTGACCACGTTCAATGTAATAGAGCCTTTCCAACTCGGTCTTGGATAACTCGTGCTTAGATCAACGTAAGTTACGTTCATAAATACAGGCCGTAATTATTGATGTATGCAACCAGTGATGAGTTCAGAGAATAATGTACCTGCTGATGGATAGAGAGTAGCTATCAGATTTTGGCGAACGAGATGATTGGGCCTTGCCTTTCTTCTTAATCATCGACGGGGTTTTTGATCGATGTCTCGATCGAGATCTCGACCTGGATCGAACCCTCGACGGTGTCCTTGATCTTGACCTTGAACGAGTCAATTTGCGCTGCGGGACTGGTGACCTCGAACGACTCCTTTAAAAAAAATGCAATATTTATTATTGAGAAACCAAACCGAGCTATTTATGATTAATTACATTCTAAAACACTGCTATTAACTATGTAATTTTGATGTTGAGTCAAGTACCTCTTTGAAAAATTGATAGTATGTTTTGCAGTCGTCATTAGTGTGCAATCATGTGATGCCACTCCCATCATGCAGAAGATTCTACACTTCTACGAACAATTTAAACTAGACATGACATCAGTCGTCTTCATAAATTAAAATTTTGAAAGCTGAAAAATACGTTAGTCAGTCAATCTATTGCCCCCCTCCCCTCCACTACCAAATCTAATTTTGAATGCTATAAATAAAATATAAAATGTTTGTACTAATGGAATAACGTAAATTTATTAATATTGTCTTTAAAAAACATCAGTATTTTAATACGGTGGGCAAAATTGCTTATTTCAAGCTTTTTCTCCGGAATTCTTCTGGTTGTGAATGCACTTCATTGCAATAATAAGTATTCTTTATATTGATTTTTTCCTGCTTTATTCTAAATCTGTATACTGTTTGTTTTGTTAGTTCCTGTTTTGATAACATTACACCGCACTTGAAAAGATCACATGAGCCTACTTTTGAAGCACAAACTTTGATTTTCTGGTGAGGGCCTTGCAGCAATATTGTGATAGATTTTTTAATATTCATTCTTTTTTGGGGGGTTTGGTTATTCGGGTGCGTAATATATTCGCGTCCGTAAATTCACACATACATAGGTGGTGCTGGAGAGTAACCAGGAATAGACGTGATAGTGGAGTCAGACTGTGATAGACGATCTCCTGACCAAAAATACACATAGGCTAATGTTTCAGAAAGCAAACAGAAAATTCTCTTTTCAGGGCCAGGCGTCACGGATTATTGGACCCTATGCTAGAATAAGCTTTTTAAATATTGAAGGAAAAATTAAAACAAAGAGCGAATTTTAAACTATATTTCAACATTGTTTCATTGTAACTCTATGAATTGATGTGTATTGTGTTTATTATTATAATAATTACTTTGTTGCGTTAAGCTGTTCAAGTGAGCAGAGCTTTTGCAGCATGCAACACGTCATGTTCTTGTCCTATTATGTGTTTGCTGCCTTGCTTCTATTGCTTTGCAATATTGCAGCATTCTATTGTGTAGGGACATCCGTCTATAAGCTTTTGGGTCAAAGTTCTAGACACATTATTAATGTCTAAATGTTTTAATGATGTGGGGAGTTGATTAAACAATCGCATTCCTTCCAGTATAATATGGTCCTCTTTCATACAAAGTTGTTCTGTGAACCGGATAGTACAGTAAGGAGATTCCATGTCGAGTACCATATGAATGTTGGGCTCTGTTTGAATCAAATTTATGCCTATTTTCAATAACAAACAAAACTGCTTCCAAGTAGTAGAGAGCTGGAATCGTCAGCAGTCTCAAGTTCCTGAATATTGGTCTGTAGGAATCACGGCAAAAGGGATTTACTGCTCCAAGAATACGAACCGCTTTCTTTTGCAACAGGAAAATCTTTTGAACAGCCGACTCACTGCCACCCCAGAAAAGAACACTGTAACGAATCAGTGAGAGAAATCATCCATGATAGAGCTTGAGAGCCGTTTTCTGATTGGAGACACTCGCTGTAGTTCTCAACACAAAAAGAACATGAGGTTTCATTTTGAAAACAAAATTGGCCATACGATAACATTTTTTTGCTGATGTAGTTGTAAGGTTAAAATTAGCTGTAAAAGTAAATTAGAGGAAATGTTTGTTTTTCTATCAGTTATTTTTCTATTTGCAATGTAGCACTTCTTACCTCACAGAGCGCGCGCGAGTGTGTGGAGTGGGGGTGCGACTCCTGGATCGAGTTCTGCTGCGCAACGGAGTGCGCGATCGCTGGGCGTGAGGGGGAGGCGGCGACTGCGAGTGATTGCGCGCTGACGGCGGCGAGCGACTGGGCGTGCGCGACTTTGTTCGCGGGCTGCGACTACGGCTGCGGCTGCGACTGTCCGACCGACCGTAGGAGCCGCGCGACCTTGATCGTGACCTTGAAAGCGGCGATCGCGACCGGCGTCTTGGCGACTTTGATCGCGATCGTGAATAGGAGCGCTGTCGCTGTCTGTGTCTGGCGCGCATCTCTTTCTCCATCATCAGTCGCTGGAATGTCGCCACTGGGTCTTCGATTAAACCACTGCAACAATAAATCAAGCATCAATCACATATTAAATATAAAGATGGTAATATTCTAATCATATTCTCACTAACGTCGCTAGGAATACTTTATATAAAGAATTTAATACAGTAATTTACATTAACAAAAATAAAAGCATGTTTAAAATCCGTTATAATCCCTATAATACACGCCAAACAACTGACTCCGACAAACTTGATGGTCTGCCAAAAACAGTTCAACTAAGTCAGCAACAATCTGGTAAATATCATCCTCCAATCATTCTTATTAGACAGACCTACACAGCTAAATAGAACATCACACTCTGTCTGAAAGAAACCACAAATATCACTGGTGATTCTTGTTTGAGGAGGACTGAAAGGGTTTCCATGGCCTTTTCTCTTCTTATTTTTTATTTTCACTACTTTGCTCGAGTTTTTCATTTTCTTAAAGTGTGTTCTGGTATACTTAAGTAATATGTTTTATTTACGCTTGGGGTAGTGGCTACAGTAATCTCTATTAGATAAATTATACTGACTTTTGTTTTTGTCACTAATTAATAGAACTACTGTATTTGTATTCTTTGAAAAAAAAAACAATTTTTCGTTTTATTTTTCATCTCAAAATTTCAAATAAATAGTAACTTATACTCACGAACGGAAGGGAAGTCTTGTGAGTACGATTTCTTAATATGTAGATAATAAAAAATGTTCTATGTATTGTGCAAATGAAATCAATAAAGAATTTGAATTTGAACTTGAAAGCACTATACCACAGACACTTCAACCACCTAGCACCGAAATTGCACAATCTGCTTCCCTAGAGTATCGGATATAACACACCCAAGAAAATTCAAAACCCTGGTAAAATAGATAATAAATACAGGAAGACATCGCATAGAAAGCATTATTTCAAGTGAGCTCACTTACCCAAGATATTTGCACTCTCACCAAAATATTACTTACACCTAATCTAGTACATGGGTTACCATAGTTGAGTAGGTTAATTTCCATCTGCTTCTAATTGCTACATATCTGTGTAGTTTTTTTATTTTTATAGTTAATATTTTTTACGCGTGTAATTTTAGGTTACTTTATTTCCCTTTTGACGGAAAGAAATAAAAAATGTATTTATATCATTGTACAATTTGCTTCTCAGAAACATCAAGAATATCAATCAATCAAATATTCTGTACAATATGAATTGTGTCAGGTAGTATTTCTAAAACATTATTGAACATTATAGCCTAATTACAAACCAATGGAAATATAATGAAAAATAGAAGACTTCACATATACAGACTAAATTTTGGAAATATAGTCCAAAGTTTGTTAGTCTTGTTTTAGACTGCTTTTCAAACGCCGCCTTTGTGGCAAACAAAAAACCCATCAATAGAATAAGGAGCTCATCTCTTATCAGGTATTCTTTCAGTTCATTCTTATAAACCCTTCCTTCTTCCTTGTCTTTGATGTTCAGTGGCAGACTATTGAAGAGTTACGCAACCATGTAAGAGGGTCTCTTTATGAAGAACTTCGTTCTATGTTGTTGGAGTACATTGGTTTTTCTGGATCGAGTATTATAGGATGTTGCAAATAATTTGAAATATTAAGAATTGTACTTATATTGCAGTTGTAGATTAGCCTAATCATAAGAAGTTTTGGATTTATTGGAATTTATATTGTAGTGAAGAGAAAGAAGGGACAGTGGTTCTTGGCGTCATCTGCTATGTAAATGTTTACTTCTAAGCAATTATTTACTCTTCTTTTGACACTTTTATGGTGTTTACTTGGAGCTTTGTAGAATGTTCTAGTTGTTTGATTAGAAATCAATGGAGTCTTATCGAATATTGTGGAAAGTGCGAGTATCCTTTTCTGTTTGTTTTACAATTCGGTAGAAGTTGATAGAAAAATCGAGAGATATCTCGACTAATTTACTTTTGTAAATTAGTTCAGTCTTGTTTGAAATTCGTCGTGATAAACAAGTAGTAACAGTTCTGTATATTGTGCCTATATAGTGATAATTCATTCTCAGTGACTATAGTGATAATTCTTTTTCCTATTAATTCATACCAGTGGACTACTAAATAGTTTTTATTGTATTACGGACTTGTGCTACGTAAGTTGATTTTTCTTTTTAGACGTTTCTTTTTGAATATTATTGGACAGTTTATTGAAGTTATTATTTAATATTAGATCGGCCTTTAAAAATTTAGTGATTGATTTCTGTACAGTAATATTGAAAATTCTTTATCAATTGAACAATATCGATGTATCTGTTTTGATTGCTTATTTTTGTTTAAGACATTACTGATCAGTGCTTATTGTGGATTATATGTGTAAATAAAGTGCGAGTGATAAATTCAAGTATTGCCAGCGTTATTTTAGACATAGAACCCGTAACAATATTATATCTTCAAACTCATTCACATGCATAACTTCACATATTTATCATAGATAGAATATTGAATTTATATGCCTCCCTTAGTTGAAAAGAAATAAATTACTAGCTAAAATATCATCTGTTTACCATTTTATGTTTAGGGCTGTGATAAAGTGACGGTTACCAGCGAGAGAGCAAGAGCTTATGCTTGAAATGCCATATGGTAATATTCTCATAATATATTTTTAGTGTACCTATGAAATTGTAGTTTTTTTAATTATATGTTTATACTTCGAGGTGTATTTTGAAATGTTATGTGAATTTGTAAGTACAAAATAAAATAAATTGAAAAAATGAATTAGTAATTGAACATGATTAATAAAATATTTCCTGAGCAGCTAACTTTGAATAGCGAAAGTACATCAGCCATTAAAAAGGTACAGAGCCATGTGGACTGTGAGTAGACGGATAAAGTCAAAAGTCAGTAAATTCAACGGATAAAGTCAATTAATATTTTTCACATCATGAAGAATTTTTTTCTCATAGCATATCGTTAGTAATTACTCAAATTTTTAATTTACTTATTGCAATCAACTAGTTCTGGTTTGTTACTCGTTTCTAGTACTGAAAGAATGATTTGCTCGCAACGCCAATCAAAAATATAAAAGAAAATTTTCATTTCAGTACTGTATCTAGTTTCATATGGTATATATAATTATACAGTATTTAAATAATATTCCCTTCCCATACCCCTCCCAAAAACCTTTCCTAGTACATGGTGTTACCATAGTTGGAAAGGCTTTACATTTCACACCAGGCTAGCCCTACTTCCTTATTTATTGTTGTTATTGAAATATATACCTACATTCTGTTTTATTGTATTGTGTGTTATGTGAATAAATTGAATTGAATTGAATATTGTGAAAGGCAATAAAAATGAAAGAATTTACTCTTCACATATCTGACTTTGCCTCTATTGTTAACTTTCATTCATATCTGTTACTGATAAATTGTTAAATGTTACAAAGGACAAAACTGTGCGTAATATGATGTGTGCAACATTGATTGGTTTTTCTGTACAAGATTACAAAAGAAAATAACCAGCTACAATCTAAAATGTACAGAATGATTCAGATAAGCAACAACCATGAGTTTCATTAATTAATAAAACTTGCAGTATACTTGCGGAGAATCCTAAAAATAGATTCGAATTTCATTGGTTTACGTAAATATCAACATGGATTGAACTTGTGTTACCTCATTTCTCATGTGATCGCCAGAATTCAAAGTAAAAATAGATAAAGATCTTTCTAAATACTCACTTAAATTTAGATGCATATTTATTTATTCATACATTCAACTAAAATACAGTCAATGTGAATACAACAGGCTATTGCCCAAAACAGCTTTTCATAACATTTCAAAGTAGGATCAAAATCTTAGGTTAGGTCGCTGTTTGTTTCATATCTTTTCCTTATAAGTACTCATAATTAATCATTGATGCTTGAAACTTACGTCAATTGACTGCCATTCTGAGCACCACGATGATATCCGGAATGCATACCGCGAGATCTTGGTGGTCTTGAGTAGCCTCCCCTATAACTCCGCATACCACCTACAACACAAATACCAATTAGTTTCTAGGACTCTATAGGGTAATAGAACAAAAAAACATACCAGAAAAAACATAATCTACCGGAACCAAGATATTATTTAGAATAGTCCGTAAGGAGAAGATAGCTGTTTGCATTATAATGTTTATTAAAATGGTCATTGGGACGTTTCAGAGATATACAAAATACAAATTAGTTCCTATGGTGTGATGGAATCATAGAACAAAAGCCAATGAATACGAGGCTTCTGGTACTCAACCGGAATAAATATATATACAGTATATATATTGATACTGAAAATATATTTGAAGCTATATTAAAACTATTTAAATATATAGGCTATTTAAGCTATTAAATAAACATCATGCTTTTTTGAAATGGCAACACGAAGTTTTATAGATGAAAAATTCGTTTATCATTATATGCTGAGTTTAGAAAGTGGGACAAGTTCAACCTTGCCTTTTACAAAAGCCGCTTAAACAATTAGGATTTTTTGAGAGAGCATCATTGCACCAAATATATCCATAGTTGGAAAGGTTTTTAAACTCCACATTCTATCTTAACCTTTTTCTGTATAAATTTTATTTTTCAAGTATTTTCAATTTTTATAGTTTGCATATTTATGTGTGTTTTAATTGATAATTCACAGTAACTTTCTTTAGAGATACAAATTTTCTTATATAAATACCTAAAAATCATTAGCCTATATTTATGGTAATACTACTTGCTGAGAGCATATTATAGATTATTTATTCATCAATCGTAATACATAAATTTCATGTGTTACAATAATTGATAATTCATGATATTTTACAAAACCATTGCACCAAACATAACCGTAGTTGAAAAGGGTTTTCATTCAACACCCTACCCTCGACCTTTTTCTGCAAATGTTTGTGTATTTCATTTTTAATAGGTCTATATTTTTAATTGTTATATGTAATTATTTATATTTTAGGTCTATTTTTAATTGTACGCATATTTATGTATCAGAGTTTCAATTGATAGTAATGTATTACATTCAATTGATGGTAATATATTATTTCACAGGAAATTCCGTAGCGATACAAATTTCTAATAGAACGATTATTATATTTATGGGAATTCTACTTACTGAGAGGATATTTATGTATTTCAATTTATAAATAATTTATAATGCATTCTTGGCGTTACAAATTTTCTAATGGAAACATATTAATGGGGATACTACTATTTGATGGAACATTTTCATTCCACATTCCGAATCACCGAATTGTATTCAACCGACAAATCATAAATATTTATCAATTAAAAATGTAAGAAAAATATGTTTTAAATTGTGATAAAAATACTCATTCTGATGATATAAAAAATAATATTCCGCAAAATAGTATTATAGAAAGAAGTGTAACGCAGAATTTTAAACCCATTTGAACCGGTAAAATAAAAATGGAAAATATTATTATAATTTCTGCATTTGTTCTTTTTGAAGTGTTGTAAAATTTTTATTTTTTATATATATATATATTTCTTCATTGATAGTACTATGGTACTATGTGAATTTTGTATTATTTATATTTGGCTTTGGTTGAGTGGTAGAGAAGACTTTATAGTTTAACTCCACCCATTTCATTTCAAATTCACATTTTTCAGCACAAACCGTCAGTCCATCGTCAACTATCACCATCCTTTACCAAAGCTTGTAAAACATTAATCAGACAAGACGTACAAGTGCAAAAGAACAGTGGCGGGCGGTTGTAATCAAGCTGGAAACTAAATTTTACAATTTAAAAACTAAGAATTACTTGAACCATTATTAAAAGATTCATAAACTGGTTCAATGGGTGACCGTAAACTATCAATATGAATAGCAACATTTAAATCACGCGCTCCATATTGATAGTGTCTAGTCTACGGATTAATGAAATTTCTGTGATCCTTCGTATGCTAACATATTTATCACATGGCCCATATGTCGTGATCCGTATTGATATTGTACGGTCTACAAATGACTGGGATTTGGAGTCATATTTGGAAAGAATCAAAACCAGTTTTATCTGCAGCTTCTAAAAACCCACAATATTATACAATTATTACATGTTTATCGAAAGTAATGATTAATATTTTCATGATTTCCCGCTGAATGGCAGTAGCATTTTTCAAATGAAAATAATCTGTCTTTCCATGTGAGTCTACAAGTAGTAAAAAGAATAGACCCAATAGTTGAAAATCCGCTTTGGGGTGTCGGAGGAGTTACGACTAAAATTTCACTTATGCCCATACATAAGATGAGAATATAATCTTCGATATATTAGAGTAAGAACAGGTTACGAACGATCATCAAAACCAAGATTTCGAAGTGAATATAAAGATAATCAATTGAAAAAAGATCAAGCATATTGCGTCAAAAATTGTGTCGATTTCAAAAATTCTAATTTGTATAATATAATTATTTCAAGAATCCTTATAATTTAAGTGATGTACATAAATTAGCTAATAAGCAACTTGTAATGACTAAAGCTACCCGTAGTTAGGGGAGTTCTATAGAGCTGATGTACGCCAGTTTTATTGCATCTGATTTACACTACTATCAAGCAGCAAGCAGATGTCAGTAATTTCAAATGAATAGGAATATACATTTAGAACTATTTCATTTTCCCCAATAAATTCTAACAATTTATAGTGCTAATGAATTATTTTTTCGTACTCAAATTATCGCCCTAACAAAATAAAGCATAATCAACTGCACGCCACTGATCACAAAACCAAACATGGTGCCGAAAGCCAAATATTGTTTGCTTTTCTTCAATCACTACTTGGTTACCTCTTCTCTTGTATCGCATTTTTCCTGTATCCAGTTCACCTAAATAAAGAAGTAATTATACAACTACAAGCAATAAATATGCTCATTTAATGAGAAATACAAAAAAACACATATCATGTAAAACAAAAGCAGGAACTCAACGGTAATACATTGTGAAAAACGTAATACATTGACATTTTAGTACACAGGTTACAAAATTTCTATTTTTAAATAGAATGACTTTTTCGTTTTTTTTTTTTTTGAATTGGCAAGTCCCCTCTGCTACGTCGATAGAAGAAAAATAACATGATTCCCAGAAAAGAGATAAAATAAATAATCCGGACTCATGATAAAATATAATACAAAAATGAAAAATAAATGTCTAAAAATTTCAATATTTGTTTTAATAGATGGAATTTTAATCAATTCAATTTCTAGGCAATAATTTTTTTGTACGATTTTAGATGCTGAATTGTGTAAAATAAAAAAATCACAATATACACGCACACAAATATTTCAACAAGATTAAGATGCTGTATTCAGATGAATTTCGTATGTTTGAAAACCTGTTCATTATAAAAATTAAGATTCAAGTCGAAATTATGTGTTTGCTCGAAAATCTTCCAATTTTCATACTCTATCAATAGAAATGAGCTTTACATTCGAGAAATGTCATTAATTCTGAGGGCAATTCACTCATACAAAGTTTGCTTCAAAATGACCCGACTGTACTTCACTCAAGCATTAGTTTTGCTTTCTGCTAGGAATTTTCCTGTCATTTTACACATTAAACAACATTGTTTTTGCAGCAAAAGATTTGCCCCACAAATGTAACATGCAGGCAATGATATGAGTCATCCAATCAACCTTTTGGCATGAAAATAATGGAAAACTGTGGAAATTGGCCTTTTCTAACTTTAGGAAAACTGTGGTAATCGGCCTTCTCTAACTTTAGGAAAACTGTGGAAATCCGCCTTCTCCAACTTTAGGAAAACTGTGGAAATCGGCCTTCTCTAACTTTATAATGAAACATGTAAAAAATTCTAGTCTTCTGTTCAAGACATTTTGAACGGAAGATTTCGCCAAATATGAGATAAAAAATTTATATTCTTTAGCAGTCATTTCTTCGATAATTTTTCAAGCATTTTATTCCTCTAGCTTTATTTACTAATTATAATACCCTATGTATTTTTGATTTTAGGTACTTCTATACTTATTCACTACTTTGGAATTACTCTACACATAACTGGAAGCCAATCATTTTAATCAAGACTGATAACATTACAATAAGTGGAGATACAATACAATAATCGAACTACTTCAGCAAAGAAGCTTTTTTCTCCATGTTTGTACCTCTATTCGTCCAGGAAGAATAGTACCAATAATTTTGGCCAATGGCGGGACGGGACAGGAAGCAAGGATTATGTAGTCGGGGTTTTCCTTTTCCGTCTAAGAGACAATTATAAAAAAGATTAAATTATCGAAACACAATCACTACACTGTGTTTCAAATTTATATGGCAGTGCAGGACAAATGGTCATTATCTATGCTATTTTAACAAACAATTGCATATAAAGCTATTCATATATGCCCAGTGCTGAATAAGTTTATGATTTAATTGGAAACAATTCAATTGAAAATTGAATGATTAACTTTGACTTTTCAAAGAATACTGTAACAAACAATTGCATATAAAGCTATTCATATGCCCAGTGCTGAAAAAGTTTATCATTAAATTGGAAAAAATTCAATTGAAAATCTGTTCCTTGATGATAATTATTTGTTTCTGAATTTATTATCTTCAACCATTCATATACAGTATTATCTTCTATGATACATTTTTTATTTTTATTCTATCTCCCTTATATGGATCCAAAAGTACAATAATTTATAGCTAATTTATAATTCAACACTACATTGTTCTGTTACATTTTTATTTTTACTGTTCAATCCATTCATCAAGTATTATAAAATCTATTTATTCAACAACCAATCCAACTCGAAAATTAGATAGGCGATTATAGCCTATATATTTGGTCAATGAACCTGTATTGGCTTCTCAGAACTCACCCCTACACACAGACGTATAGTCTTGTAGGGGTTTTCCAGTAACTATGTGCAAGTGTCATATTTTTTTGTAACGAGTATTTTTTGTGGAATAAAGAATATTTGAATTTGAATGATCAACTTTGACTGTTCATTGATTACTTTATCATTCAATCATTATATCTCATTTTTCGCTACACCAACAACGCCCTAATTGAAAAATAAATCTGATTGAGTTACATAAACAGATTTCAAGACAGTGAATATTTTCAAAATTAATAGAATCGATTTATGAATTCAACAAAAGTTGATTCCACCAAATGAAACGATCTGTATAACTAGTCTTTAGGTAAAAGTTTAGAAAAATATCAAAGCTATCAACTGTTAAAAATTCTATACATGTAAGAATAGTCATATCAAGTGCTTCCAAGAAACAAATTACAACTTAGTACCTATTCATTTAAAGTTAGGTAATTGTACTAAACTATTTTCTAGTGGTCATTAAAAATGAATCTGTAAAATAAGTTATTTGGATTTTATTGGATCCAAGTTAACAGAACCAAAAAAAATCATAATTCTACAACATTCTGCTTCTCATGTAACATTTAAAACAAAAATTAGAAATTGAACACAGCTGATAACAAAAACCAACATGGAAACAGTAGAATTTTTAAACATATAGAACAGATATCTCAAAATACCATCCACAAAAATCTAGAAAATATTCAAAATAAAAAAAAAACTACTTCAAGAGCTTAAAAAGTTGAATTTTGTACCTCGAGATACATGATCCATACTGTAAACTTGTCCATGAGGAGCAGGATGAGATGCATACGGTGGAGGCATAACGCGGGGAGGATAACCACCACTATGATGCATCGGAGGCCCACTCATCGGAGGTGCACCATAAGATTGTCCTGGAAATAAGAGTAAAAATATTTAAAAATAAGTGATGTATTTTAAAATAAGAGATTTGGTCAGTAAATCTCCTATTTCAATTCAGTCAATATCGCTCAGCACATATCTAAAAGCATAGAGCGCATATAAAACCGGAAACAGTTCTAATGAAAAATAAGACGAAAGTGTCACAACCACATTTATTAAAACTTCGAGAAACTAGTTTCGGTTGTTACACCATTATCAATCTCAATCAAACTCAAGTGTTTGATTGAGATTGATAATGGTGTAACAACCGAAACTAGTTTCTCGAAGTTTTAATAAATGTGGTTGTGACAATTTCGTCTTATTTTTCATTATGGATACCTTCCACAATATCACCTTCGCCATTACTAAGAAAGGTAAAACAGTTCTAATGACAGAATATCACATTGTAACTGTCAGAAGCAATTGGGCTTGAATACACTGTTGCCAACATACAGGTTTAGGGAACTAATATTTACCCATTTATTACTGCCACCTTCTTACTCTTAGGGTTGCGTCCTTAATGAAACACCCGTTAGATATCATTTATAGAGCCCCAAATTTATTAGAAAATAAATCTCCTACCTCAATCATTTCAACTATTAATAAGTGAATAATATACATGCGTTCATTAAGTCGCGCACATCAAAAAGGTTGTGAAGTAATGTATTTATTTGGTATTATTTATTTATTATTGTTATAAATAAGTATATACTCATTTCCAACATTTTGTGTCTTAAAATGGCTGCCTTGTTCATTAATACATGCATAAATTCGTTTTACCACGTTTGTTGGCACTGTATGGAGTACGCCTGCACTAATATTATTCTCCTAATAATGTTATTACTACACTAATATTAATTTATTTAACTAGTGAGCCCAACGGGCTGGAGAATTCGCTTGCAAACAATTAATTTTTGTAAGGGAAACTCATTTGGAAAGCTTATCGTAGGGGTAAGGTAGTAACGAAAAAGCTTTGCTTTGAAGATACTTATTTAGATAAAATTCACAAGAAGGAATTTATTTAAGTTATTTTTCACTTTAAGTTCAAGTTCATCGTTGCTCTGATACACAGTTTTATTTTCCACAAAAAAGACCTACCGTAATCATATATCTATCTATATATCAGGGCAATGGAATATATTTAGTAGATATATTTACCACATAAAAAACAGCTGTTCATAATTATATCCAAATATCAGGGCAATGAAATTAGTATATCAGATAGAGATTCTATAAAAAACCTGATCACATTTATATTCACCTACAGCTGATAATAACTCAAAATATATTTTGAAATCTATTGCGAATGCCATCATATCGTAGAATCGTAGAAACAACTATTTTCTATATATCAATGAAGGGCCTATTTGATTCGCCTCAAAAAGGATGAATGAGTCTGTTAATTTTATTGGCCAACGAACTTGACCTGTCTAAAGATCTAAAGAAACAAGAATCCGTGTTTCAAATTTGAAGTTGATTGATAAAGGCGTTCGAAAGTTATCGTGGAACATACCCACAAACACACAACGCCTCGAGCCTCAAGTCAAAAGGAAGAACTCGCTTCGCTCGTTCAATAAATCAATTAATTTATTTATTAATTTAATATTAAGTTATTTTTCTACACTAATGTATGTTATTCTCCTTGTAATGTTCATTTTCAGTTCATTCAGTGTATGAGGCTTATTTCTATAAACCCTTCCTTTGTATTGAAGATAACCCCTACAGGAAAAAATCTGGTGGCGTTAAATACTGGTAAAATACTGTTCAAGAAGGAACACTCTTTGCTCTTGGGAAAATGACATGTTTACCTTATCGCAATCTAAACAATACTGCAGACCTGTTCCTGTTGTAACCTGTACACACAATAATGGGCTTTACATCTGTTGTTTATACTACCAGTGGTGCTATCTTGCGGTAGCCACTAGAACTAATATAGAAAACCTACTATTTACAGAATTGTTTATTTGGATATGCGCGACTTAATGAACGTACTGTATTTAAAACTTTCAGAAAGAAAACAGGATATTAATCAGAAAATAAATTTTATATACTACATATTTTACAGTATTTACAAAATATCCACTAGGCTCCACCTCAGTTGAAAAAACATTTACTGTTATGGTGCCTCATGGTTCGCGGGGTACCCAGAATATTATTTAACAGTTTTGTTCAAAAAATTAAGTAAAATGATTGATTTGATTCAATTTCCCTAGTAACTATGTGGAAAAGAATGTATTTATTTATTTTTTAAGCATTCATTTTAAGTGATATTTAGGTTGTTAAACTATTTGAATTGAATAAATTGAAATGAATCGAATTCATCACTCAGCACATATTATTTATTTTATGATGAGGCAATGTTGTATGTCTCTTGCATTATATCTAAGAACATGAGTAATAAGGCATTCGGGCTTCTTCATCATCTTGCGTAATATGATTGAGCGCACATTTTTCAGCATTTACTCTTTTCTCTTAAATAATTTAAGTATAAAACTATGAGCAAAATTCATTTTTTGACATGAAGTTTAAATAGTAAATTTGGAATACTAGTTTTTTCGTTCACTTCACGTTATAGCTTATCAACATAAATTTAAAACTCTAGATAGCCATATAAATAACGCAATGATAGATCATAATATTACTGACCATATGCAGGAGTATGTGTGGGCGGAGGGTAGGATGGTATCTGGTAGGTTGCCTGCACCGGACATGGCGGGGGTAGACTAGTGTCAGGAATGACAGTGGCTCCGGGGACAGCCGACCTCTCATCAACGGTTGGGGTGCCCGAACGCTCTTCCATCGGCAGTCTCTGGCTGCAAAAGAAAAATCAAATTAGATTAAACCGTAAAATGTTAATATTATATTTAAAACAAGGGTTTTGTTTGACAGCCGCACAAATAAAGTTTACTTGGAAAAAACTCATAATATGACAATTGTGAAACATAACCTCCAAAGAATTTGATAAACTATTCAGTAGAAATATCTACGAGCCTATGAAGGAATAGTTTAGAATAGTAGGGGGGGGGGGGGGGCCTAAAGGCTACGACTCAGAAAGAACATTTATATTTTGTGTCACGATTTCCACGCCCTATTCAAAGAGCAATTCCGTATTCTACCAGACTTTCCGTAAACATGTTTTCCTTTCAAATTGTACTGTACTTTTCTCAAAATATAGTTCTTAATTGGTCTTCTTTTTAAACACAATTACAACACATTCTTAGCTTTGGTGGTTCAGTCAGTTATTATAAAGTAAGGCTGCTGTTCATCAAGGTTTCGAGTTCGAATCTCGTCCAGGCTTGGACATCAAGGTTTTTACCTGGTCATCATCATTCACTCATTACCCATGCACAAGTCTCAAGACTCACGAAAAAATATATTTACTGGCAATTTATAATGACGGTAAAATAGTAAAAGCATATCACAATAGAAGTTAGTTACGGAAAATTAGTGGATCAAGAGTGCCGTGACTGAATGTAAATTTGTGTTAGTAAGGCAAGAGCTAAAAAGTTACAGCCGCTGATGCATGTATAACATCATTATAGCATGAATAATTGGCATATTTATAAGAATTATGCCCGGTTTCTGAGTTGTTCATTAAGTTTAATGAATCATTAACTCACAGCTGGAGCAATGTTAACCCATTGCTCCAGCTGTGAGTTAATGATCCATTAAACTTAATGAACGACTCAGAAACCGGGCATTAAAATTATAAAACTTCTCACTACTTGCAATAAAAGAGAAATTTACTGACTAATAAACTTGCTGGATTTGAAGGAGCTTGCAATTTACAAAATGACAAACATACACAACATAATTTATTAAGTTCGTTTTTACAACTTTAACAATATACCAATAACTAAATACTTCTGCAATGGCGGAAATTGACAACAGCCTTAAATAGCTCAAGAAATCGATGATCGCTACTACACAAAAGTATTCAGTCCTCGCCGGGAATCAAGCCACATACCTATAGTCTGTCAAAACATATCTATCGGCTGTTCAATTTTCTTCTAGGGTACAGTCCTTGGAGAACCCTGGCCCCTTGAACTACTTCCCTCCAAACGTCCCAGTCATCAGCAACCTTTCTCACACCTATCATCCACTTAAAAATCGTCAATCCATCGTGCTCTTGGTCTTCCTCTTTCTTCTCCCTCCATGGTTTCCATCAATTATCTTTCTCATTTCGCTCTGTCATCCTTTTGATATGTCCGGTCCATACAAGTCTATATTGTTTTAAAATTGTAATAAGATCTAAAATAGTTGTTGTACTGTAACTCCAAATTTGTTCTTATCATGACCGTTTAATGGTGTTGGCTGTTGTTAAAGTCCACCATTGCCTTCAATATAATATTGATTGCACTAAAAATAAATTTTAATTTTAAAAATTATGTTTAAAAAGGAAATAACGATAAGTACTTACTGCGGTGGTAGAGGGCCCCTCATGCTCTGCTTGGCGACAATCTCACCAGTCACGATTACATCGTCAACAGCAACACCTGGAGGAACACGATCAACAACAGAATTGGTGGTAGGAATAGGAAAATGATGATTTGAGGAAGGATGAGGATGGCGTGAGGAATGATGGGATGAGGAAGTGTGAGAGGAGTGGTGGCTACTGATATGAGATGGTCTGTCCTCTTTGGACGGCTGGCTGCTGTGACCGTGATAGTGAGTTCGCGAATGTAAAGAATCAATGTCCTGAATCGGCTGACCAGAAGACAACGGAATAGGTTGTTTTGGTGGTGCTGCATCGTCAGGAACGCTAACAACTGCACCACTAGCCGTTGGCGGCGGTGGTCTGCTTACTTCAACAGCCTCCGGCACAGCCGAAGATATTGGCGCTGCAACAGAACATTCACCTCACTCAACAATATGTCAACAAATATGGACGTCTTCGCATTTCCAATTGGGACAATCAGTCATCAATAAAGGAACTGGGATGAACAAAAAGTAGACAGGACTAAATCAAAATGGATGCAGAGTAAATATTCCAGATTGTACACATTGTTATTGATCACAAACAGAAAAAAGAAAATTATGCAAAATGGAATAAAAAATTAATTATGCATAATATAATAGGAAAATTGATTTCTCCTTGGTGAGATAAATGAGATAATAAAAAGAAATGAGCATAAATGGAAAACTTATTAAACGAAATTTAGCTGTGCAATGAGAGGAAAGAATAAATAAAATGTGAAAGGGTGTAATGAGACAAGAGGCGAGAGAAAAGAAAGGAAATATTTCATCAATACTACAGGATAATTGAGGCGAGATGCTAGAGAAGAAGTAGTTAGTTATAACAGTTCGAGATATTAAACGAAATTTTGCTGTGCAATGAGAGGAAAGAATAAATAAAACGTGAAAGGGTGTGATGAGACAAGAGAAGAGAAAAATGAAAGGAAAGATTTCATCAGTACTACAGGATAATTGAGACGAGATGCTACAGAAGAAGTAGTAAGTTACAACAGGTAGAGATTAAACAAAACTAATTTATAAAACAGAATCCATCGAGAAATGAATTTTGAAGGCACAACAGCCCAGATATACCACGCAAAACTAGTTATACTCAAAGTATATAGTAAATAGTCTAGTTCTCGTTTGCTAATTATATTAAAACAAATCATAGATATTACACTCATTTTATCTATATATATTGATATTTTTAAATCCTATCAACGACTAACAATAACTTACTTTCAATTTCCAATCGCTTCAATAACTTACTCAAACTAACATAACCTAGGATGCTTAATTGTTGACGATCAGTTGAATTAACTTCCAATTCTTTAAAAGAACAATAATTACCCGAACGAAGAGAGGTCTCTGATTCAACTCGAACGACCGGCATTTAGTTTGTGTGTGGCTGTGTTCCGCAGTTTAAGCCGAACGGTTTGACCGATGATTTTCTTGAAATTTGGTACGAAGATCAATATTTTTAATAAATGTGGTTGTGACAATTTCGTCTTATTATTCATTATGAAGATACTTTGTTAAATAGCCGAGCGACGTATATATAGAGAAATTCGAAATTCATTCCCGTTTCAAGATGGTGGCCCTTTATTCGGAAATGTTACCCTTAAAATCACCCTAACTTTTCAACACTTAATCGGATCAGAATGAAATTGGGTTCATTTTTCTCAGCGCTCCAAGAAGGTATTATTTCATATATCACATGTTCAAAATTTTGAAATTCAATAATTTTTTCCATTCCCTTCGAATTCCATAATTTTTTTCATTCCATTCGACTACCAAATTCAATGAAACTTTGCATTGATGTTCCTTTAAGGAATGCCCAGTGATGTATGTGTAAGGCTTTTTGAAATTTGCTTGCATTTTAAGGATAATTAAAAGGGAAAAAGTAAGGCTATTAGACCTATTTCTATAGAAACTTATAATTTTTCAGATTTTCCAGTGTGTGCAATTGGAATCTGCAGACATGAGAAATCTCATCTGTTTGACTATCAGCTGTATGGAAAATAGAAACACAGCCATGGTGATTAAAACAATAATTGTGGTTAATTTTGCGATGATGATTATCATTGATTAGATAGAATATGTTCCTCTGTGCAAGCACCCTTATTCTTGTGCGTAAGGTCTACTGTTCACAGAACTACTAGTAAATTTTTCCATCAAATGAGATATGATGATTACCTGGAGCGGGAGTTACCGCTTGTGGCTGATAAGACTGGTCTGGTTGGCTAGGCTGTGGGGTCACTCTGCTTTGAACAGGGGCGGCTCGGCTGTAGCCGGTCTGACTCTTAAAATTATTCACATTCGTTCTTAGAAAACGATTTGGAATCAGTGTATCTGGAGATACACTACACTCCTTGCAATCTGGACACTGGTGATTTTCAGATTCCAGCAGAACTGTCCTAATGCCTGTAATAAAATAAATAAAGTTATTAATGATGGCATTTCACCATTTCATAATTCTTATAATATTATACTGTTTATATTCCTGTAATAACATAAATGAAGTTATTAATGACGGCATTTCACCATTTCTTATATTATACTGTTTATATCAAGTATAATATAATCAACCCTCTTCAAACTGTTACTAGAGTTAAGTTTTCAAATTAATAACTAAATAAGAAAGTTATTTTTCCAGTAGAATTTTTGAGAACAAATTCTCCTTTAGACCTAACCTAACAGTTTTGATCTTGAAGCCTCATTAAATTACATTGCAATTTAGTCTAAATGAATGAATAAATATTGGAGACAATAATAACTCATTTATTCACTTAGTAATTTTAAACAAAGAGCATCAATCCTTCAAAATATCAGTGACAAGACAACAATAATGCCAATTTTTAATCAATAGGGAAGCGTTAGGTCAAGATTACAATTAAAGAAGTTTTAATTTGATTTGAGTGTGAATTTTCAATGTAGCCTGAACATAACCAATTAAACGTAGGGTGTAAAGCTAGTTCGTTTCCTAAGTGCACTCTGTGTAACTTGATGCTAAATCGTACGTAGACGGATTACATTCATTACTTGACTCCAATACTTAATCGCAAAACTAATCTATTAATATAATAAGTAAGACATTGTAAATTCTCTAACGATTGAGTCGTTCATGTACTTCGTACCTTCTACAATATTATATGAAAAAGATAATTCGGTTACATGGAATAATATAGAGATGATGGAGTTGTACAAACTGTTCAAGAACAATATTAATAAGAATTCAGATAAGCTATCACTTACAATCATCACAGAATGAGTTGCCGCAGCATGGAATCATAACAGCATCCGTGAGAAGGTCATTGCAAAGAGAGCAAACCAAATCTTCTGGAATTGCAGGTTTTTCCACATCGGTCTGCGCTACTGGCTTCTTACCTTCTTGGTATGCTTGACTAAGAAGAAAATAATAAAAATCATTATTAGCCATTACAAATAAAATAAATGCAACTAAAATAGTGAAATTTCATGTCGAATAATAATAAGCGTATGGCTTTTAATGGTGGGGAGACCCTTACGGGTAGTTCCACCTCGCCGTTTGTGCCATGTTACTGGGAACATGGTGGACCTACTATTTTAGGTGGGTTCCGAACCACCGGGTAAGTGATAATGTCGAATAATGATGTAACAACAGCTTTCAAGGTCAGTATTAGAACACAACTACAATAATAATTATTATTACAATCTGCATTGGTGATATTGTGGCAATTTCCATAATGGATGACTGAATTTGTAAAAAAAAAAAACACTTATAATAAGTAATGAAGTATATTGCACTTCAGTGAGCTTCTAATTTTTAAAAAAATTTTAATTTTAGTTTGATTAAATTCTAGCCTTATTACAATTTTTTGTTACTTTCTTGATTTTCACAGTGTTTAGTTATTGATTTGACTCGTATTTTTGCTTGTTACTCCTCCCACCAGGGGGCGTGACTTGACAACCAATCAGTCAATCACAACGTCCGATTAAGGTCAGCCTCTTTCCCTCTTAGCCAATAGTATCATTCCATGCACAGTATATATAAGGCTTCTCTGTACTTCAGTTTTCAGTTTGATTGAGATTGATAATGGTGTAACAACCGAAACTAGTTTCTCGAAGTTTTAATAAATGTGGTTGTGACAATTTCGTCTTATTATTCATTAAAGTAATAAGTGTTTTGTGACAACATAGACATGTATGTTCTTATCATTATAATATTTCAGAATCGTCAACAAGTAAATGCAACTAAAGTAGTAGTTACATATCAAATAATCATGTAGCAGCAGCTTTCAAGGTCTATGTTAGAACAAAACTATAATTATTAAGGACCCGATAAGGCCTTATTGAAATTGCGCCGTTGTCCGTCCGTGCTCTAGCGATTTTAGAGCTTGGGGGTTGAATATAAAAATATATAAACAGATTTCCACTATACAGTGCTCTAGGTTAGTGTTGGCTACTCCAAATCAAAACATTGCACGGCTGGTGCATTTCGAATACAAAAAAATTAAGAATATTCCGATGGTTGCTGCTTAGCTCAATTATCCACAGTGCAAGCGTTGACACTTTCATTTTTGATTGTGTTGAAATTTTTCTCAAATTATTTTAACCGTCGAATTGAAAAACAAAAACAGGAAATATTGAGGCATAACAGATGAGATTTTATGACAAAGAATAAGAAGAAACAAAATTATTTTTCAAGAACTGCGGATGTGCATTCTTTCGGGAAACGGGAAGCATAAGGTTTTTATAGAAATCCAAATAGGTAAATGGTGCATATGCCTATCAGCATAACTGATAATAATAATAATTATTATTATTATTTTATTATGTAAAATAGTCGGGTCCTTGAATACTCCGTTGTATTGGTTCATCACAATCTGAATAATTTGTGATATTGTAGCAGATTTCTATAACGAATAAGATAGTTTTTGTCAATTGCCTGACATTTTGGTCAAACGTTTTTGTTACAACATCGACTTATTCATAATCATTATAATACTTCAGTATCGCCCAACTATAATTTTTCTTTCATTAAACTCAATACAGAAAACACTCAAACTCAGATAGCCTAAACCGAAAAGAACAATTTCAATTTATTTTGCTGAAGGATGTTTTGCTATTAAAGGAACACTTGAGAAAGTTGTTGCTTCTGATTCACAAATTTTTCGAAATTTGTTTGGAATTACCATAAGCATTCTCAGAAAAAGAAACTATAACTGAATAACTCTCAATAGAGTATTTTTGCATCTTGTTTTGCAAATCTATAACATATACATACAATAAAAACATGAACGCTCCATTTCGTGCAAAAAATGCAAAGCTCACAATGCTCAACAGCTGAAATGATTTAATAACATCAATTTAGATTGTTGAATAAAATAAATGTTCAACTACTTCTCTTAATCTGCTCCTACATTGGAAGCGGATAAAGTCTGGTCAGCCAATCCGACCAGACCAGACCAGACCTTCCAGTCTGAAGAAATTCCGCTTCCAATGTATGAGCACCCTTAAGCTGTTTCTTTTTTGTGATAAAAACATATCTTAATTAAACTAGAAAATTGATATGGTTTATTGACAATTAAAAACTAATAAAAAATATGCATGGTATCAGGTAAACCAAGGATGAAGCCCACATACGTCTGAGTCCTGTACGTAGATGAGATGGAAGTAGCCTACTGTTTTAGGTGGGTTGCGAACCACCAATCTATTTGTTTTATTTTTATACAGGTTTTTTACTACTTTTAATTTTCAAAATACAAAATATGGAACCTAATACATTATTAAAACAAATTGGAAAAGTAGTAAGGTGACCAATTTGCCATCGCGATCAAAAAAAAATCAAATCAAAGGACTTTATTTTTCTCATATTTACACAATCATATAGGCTACCGTATACATAATAATAAAGAAGCACACCATTTTCAAAATCATATAATTATATAGGATATAATATATGACATTGACATTCAAAGTATACAAAAACACGAAAAATTAGGTTACCCGAAGGTTAAGTACCTGTTTTGGGTTAACCATAAAGTCAAATCTAAACAATAACAGAGATTAGCCTACCGTAAACTAAAAAGAAAGAAAAGCTTATTCTAGCAACGTCTTGCTGTAAGCTTTTTTACTATCTAGTTAATAAATGAAAAAAAGTAGAATCAAAGCACTTACTGATCAAGCTGTGGGACAGCGAACTGTCCGGTTGGCGTCATCATGGCTCCTGGTACTGTAGGACCCTCAACGGGTACCATAAAACTACGAGGAATGCCGGTGCTTTTCCTTATTTCCACGCTAGTTTCCTGTAATCAGAAGAAATCAACAAAATAAATATCTCATAGACGCAGAAAAGGTGTGATAATTGATAAACTGCACCAATATTTTGAGCTCCTCAGTGCTTAATCTGTTTCACCCAAATAATAATTGTGATGTGCCAGAGATGAAATGAGTGGTAATACCAGATAATTAATTGCTTTGTTTGAAATGAAAAAATTAATATTCTTTATCTGCAAAAGACTTGTGATTGTGGATAATTATTGTGCTTCAAGGTGAAATTTCAAGTGAAACAGCGACCTAACCCAAGATTTTGATCCACTTCAAAATTTTGTGAAAAGCAGTTTTGGGCAATAGCCTGTTGTATTCACATTGACTGTTTTTTAGTTAAATGAATGAATAAATTCATTAACTAAGAATAAATTCTACGGGAAGTGATAGCCGCGAGCCGTAGCAGGTATCTGTTCAATCAGATAGATAAGCTGCGTTCTCGTAGGTCCTGTTCGTAACGGTGACCGATTAGATTGGCCAGCAAAAAAGACATTGTTCTCTGCTGTAAAATCACTTCCCGGTGGTTCGGAACCCACCTAAAACTGTAGGTCCAACTCATCAATCACCATCATCCAACTCATTACCCACGCACAGGTCTCAGACCTATGTGGGCTTCATCCTCAGAAAAAAAAGAAAGAAAAGAAAAAAAAAATTACTGTTCATCAAAATATAACATTGAATTTCATCATACTTAGTGATTAAGCTTCGATTACATCAAGCAAGTGTCCAAGCCACCCACCGGCGAATTTACAATCCAATTGTAAACTCACTCAGTGTGATGGTAATTGTTTACCAAATTTCGCATTCAGAAATAGACAGGTATCAATGATACAGAGTAAAATACTTGGAAATCTATTACTCCGGAAAACGTTTTTGAAAAATTGATCCTTACAATTCATCGATATTATTAGCTTCGACACAATGAAAATCTAAAATAATCACTACAGATATAGTGTTATTCCATCAATAATGTTATGAAACGCAAGGAAGAAGAGAAACGTATTTCTGAACTCCACATTGTGTCAATAGTACTTCCGTACTATAACACACTAATTAGTACTATTGACAACAGGCACTTTTGTTTATTCCCTCTGTTCTTCCACTGCCATGCTTGCTATCAAATGGTCATCTAGAATGTTCCAGTCAACAGGATCTGTTTAAATAGAGATCTCGAAAGTTATAGAACTCTCGAGTGTTTCCTGGAATGTTACAAAAACTTATAAAAGCGGATGCTCTTGTAAACAGCAGTTCAGTGTGATAAGAACATTTAATGTTTTAAAGTGATATAAACGCATTATATTGCGACAGTGTATTATTCAGACTTCCTTTAAAGTGTACACACACTTAGTGCCGTTTCTATGAATTGTGTTTACAAATATCAGATACAGTGACAGACTGTGCTTTGTAAGTGTCCCATTTATTTATAATATTAGGTGTTCAACTAGTTTTATGGTTCTTTTCGGAAATTAAATAGTTTATTGGATAGTTATTTATTAAATTATTGATCAGCCTATCAACAGTTAGTACGGAAATTAAATAGTTTATTGGATAGTTATTCATTAAATTATGATCGGCCTAACAACAGTTAGTAATCAGTTCTTGTACAGAGATATAGCAAATTCATCATTAGCTAAAGTTATTGATCTACTTGTTTCTTATTGATTTTTCTTGTGTGACAACTGATAAGAACGTGTTGTAAATAATTTGTGTAAATAAAGTGCAAATGATAATTTCAAGTGTTGCCAGTATTATTTTAGTTATAGAACCCGCAACAATACAAATTTTTTTTTAAACTTTCTAAAAATCTTATTTTTTGAGAAAACGTTTTTGACACTGATGGGTTTATTGATATTCAAAAACATTACATGATAGAACAATTTATGTATTGTAGCATTAATATTGATTGTAATAGTGGCTATAGGGTTTGAAATTGCTGAAAAATTTTTTACCTGTAAATTATTCAATTTGCAATCCTTGATCCAATGGCCAGGCTGATGGCACTTGAAACAACGATAGTTTGGGGGAACTTCACCAACTTGATTTGAACCTCTAATACGAATGTAACTGAAAAAGTACATTATTTAATTAGTTGCAATCATTACAGTTGAATAAGTATAGTTGGATAGTTTAAAATAATAAAATATAACATTTATTTTGGAACGGTAGTCAATAACTGATTTCGATGAGACAGAAATGCTGACTTTCACAGAATATCTGCATTAACTAAACACCATCAGTTATGAAAATTCACATAAATCGTTACTGTAAGTTCATATATTCAACAAATTATATAAGAAAGCAGAAATTCAGCTTAACTACCTCAATTTGCATAGCCAAATAGAGTATCAACAATTGACTTTTCTAGTTCCATAAGGCACCTCACGTCAAAGTAAGTGGATTTTTTTAATTCTTCAATTAAAAAATCCCACGATTCTATTTCGTTAAAAAATCAAAACAATCGAGAAGAAATAAATTTGAAATAGGCTACAGTCAACCAATGTACCTTATTAAACCAACACAGATTGTTGGTCTACTTACCAAATAGAAATAATTTCAATTTGCAAAAACTATGAAACCTCTTATTTACAAAAAAAAATATTTGACGTAATTTATAAATTAATATGACATTTTTTACTGGTTTGGTATAACATTATTCACCTTCTAGAACTGATTATTTTGAGACCAAAGATAATACTTTATTGAAAACGTCTTCATCATCCATTATCCTTTCATCTAGGTAGGCAAAAAGGCGTTATTTTTACCACAGAGTTATACAACTTTACTGTCAATTATTATCAACTGCTGTACATATTTACAAGTAGTGTACATTCAACAATTCTAGCAGGAACAACTTACTTGGAAGGATCATACTCTAGGGTTGATTGGGTCATCATTGCCATAATCTTGTCATCTTCACTTGCGTCCAAGCTGGACAGGTCAACAGCCGTTGAGAACTTAGCATTTGCCGGCTCGAGTTCATCGTAAATTGATGGTTTCAAACTTCCAGGCAACGAATTACTAGCTTCAGCCCTTTCTCTGAAATTGATAGAACATGAACAATGACGACAACCAATTCCACTGCTTAGATTTAACAAGATTGAAGTTACAAAATCGAAGTATGAAATATTTAACTCAATGATAAAGTGTCATCTATTCAATGTTCTCTATTAAAGAGCGCTCAGGACCAGCGTCAATAGAAGTGCAGGCTTATTAACGAAGGGTAACTCACAGTAATATTGAACACGATTGTTTACTGAAAATAGAAACAAGTACGGTAGCACACTTGATCCTCGATTCTTTATGGATATTTCGATTTATATCTGTGATAGGGTATCTATTTTCATTTCCAGTAATAATTTCCTGCATTTATCTCTGGCTTTAGCTCACAAAGTTTAAGAGCGTATCATATACAACATAAATCAAAGTAAAATTATAATTATAGTTGACTGAAGTTTAATTTAAACTTACATAAGAACCATGTTTTAAGATTTATAATACAGAACCACACTAATTTGATATTTTCTACTTGAATATAAAAATAGTAGACCATGTATCAAATGATAAATACTGCAAATGTCTCAATATAAAGTGACAGTAATTTTAAATTAGAAAAATTCTTATAGAAAGAGCACTTACAATATTCTCTTCTGATGAGCAGTCAATGGTATTCTAACTACGATCAGCGATGAATTCTTTGGTATCAAAGCACTCTCATCGACATAGACTGAAAGAGAAAATATATGAACTTGAAAAACTATATGAACTCGGGCAAGCTTATTACAAACAGATTATCAAAATGAAACAAATAATACAAACAGAGCTATTCTGTAAATTTCATGCAAAACACACAGTTATATCATCCAATACATTATACAAATACAAATTATTGTTTTCATTTCTAAGATGAATTTTCAATTTCTGATTTCGATTAAATATCCTATTTTTTAGCAAGATAGTAAATCAACTAAAACCACCAAACTTAGATGTGCCCACATGCAACTGCCAGTCTTCAAGTGTTTTGCGAACCTGGATCTGTAATTTTCCAACAATGACATTTTTTATAACATTACACAACCCAACAAAAAAATAACGAGATGTTAGAAATGCATAAGCCATGTTCGAGATTACAATACGAAGTTTAGTAGCAGGTCAGAAATTATACAACAGCAAAGAGATACACCCATACAGCAGACACCAAGAGAACAGCGAAAACCCTAACACCAGCAAGACCTTATAAATACACTTGGATGACACTCATCCCAGGTGGGCCTACCTTCATTCGTTTGTGCGTTTGTTATTTGTAAATCAAAATCAATGGTCTTTCCGATTTGCTTTTGCTGTAGAATAGCCTTTTTCAAGTCTTTCACAGAAATATGAAGTCCATCGAACGTGATTGTATCATAAGTCAACGATGACTTGAATTTGTAATGTACTGACATTGCAATAAGTTCCAGTTAAATGCATGTCACTACTGATCTTCGTTCTTCGGCGGTTCAAGCTGAGACAGAAAAATAAAAATTCCAAAATTAAATCGAGGAAACTATTCATGAATCTCGAACAAACAACATTCTGAGATGTCAGGATGATGAATCCAAATATTGACAACATAACAGCCTGATGAGCTAACTAAATACACACAGTACAAGAATACAATATCAAATTAAAATCAGACATGAAAGACGACACTTTCAGTTGATTTCACTTATCTATCCTAGAGATAGAGAGAAAGGATGAAAATAGTTATTACAAGCTATACATTTCAATATTCGTCTACTGGAACTGTTGACAAGGTTTAAATTTCAATGAAAAGCATTCAAGAAGACAGTGACTATGAATGAAGACTCACTAAGACTGGATGAATAAACAGTTTACATACATGGGCACCATGAATCAGAAGATATACAAATTAATAGGGCAGACAGCAGCTACATTTGAATGTTTAGATACACCAAATCTTCAAATCTATAAAATAATAATGATTGCTTGATATGGAATAAATAACATAAAAGTGCGCTGATTTTCATGAGATGATTCAAGCACACGAAGCATCAGGTGGTGTGACAAAAATAACCTCAGGTTACTCGCCACAAAAATACTCAAACAATTTTTAAAAGCATAACATTTTCAAATAACTCTTTACACCATTAAAATCAAGTTTACGGTCATTAAAATTTGCGTAGAGAAAATTTAGAACAAATAGACAAATTTCTGACAAAACTTTTTGAACCTACTATAACTCCTTAATAATTCAAGTATAAAAAAACTATTTCATTTTCTTCAACAAATTACCATGTGAGTGAAAGAGACTAGATGATAATACTGTACATTATTTTACCAACATATATCATTCTAAATTATTTTTGAGTTCGGATATCAACCAATAATTCAGAAAAAGAAGTCCATTAGTTCTAACTTTCCTTGAAAATAAGTTTGGAAACGTAACTCATTTTAATATATCTAATATAAAAACTGACACTGTATTTCTATTCAAATTATAATTTTACTCACTAATACTGGAGGGATGTTTTTCGCTTCTGAGGAGAAACTTCGCCAGCCTGCCACCAGTGGTCATGTTTTGTTGAGGTTAGGATGATCATTCAATACACGGTACAAAGAACACATCAAAGCACTAAATTCCAACAATTTAACATTTGACAATTTAACATTGGGCATTCACACAAAAACATCCAAACTGCCTTGGAAATTCTACATAATTTTTAAAAATTCACAATTAAAATACGCTGGAAAAATATGAAATAATCAAACACCATAAACAAGACAGAACCAACTTACTCAATGACCAAACACAATTCAGATCTAATGCGATTTTCAATTACATAATGGCCTCTCATCCTAACCTCAACAAAACACGACCCCTGTTGGTAGACTGACGAGGCTTCTGCTTAGAAGTAGAATACATCCATCCAAGTAAGTAAAATCATTATTTAAATAGAAATACAGTGACATTTTTGGTATTAATTTGTTCATCAAGAATTGATTCGTCATGGAAAACATCACATACTTTAAATATATATCCCTCTTTCAACTTTGTGAAATATTCGTCCTGAATTATACTTAACTTTGTCCTACTACAAAACTACAATCAATAAGAGTGGCAGAGAGTCTATTAGTTTGGGGTGTTCAACTAGTCAGTTTATCAATATTAATAACAGCCGAAGACATTGTGACAAAGTGTAGAATTCATAAAAATATACTTAAAAAAATGGGAATCGCATTCACTGATCTCCAGATTCTAAAATAAAATAAATGTAAATCGACTAAACATTGCATCAACTCGAACATGAATCTACAGAGACTGATATCAATTACGAGAAACAAAATTACTAGGCTAATACCTTCAAGTTTTATCAAGTGCGAGGTGTAAGTTACTCGTGCATCGTAACTTTCACATTGGCAAGATTATATAAACCTTATTGAATGAAAATTTTAAAGAATCTTTAGAAGCAAGACAAATCGGTAAGAAAAATGGTTAAAATATGTTGAAACATTGACCACAATATTGTCTCAAGACATATTACGGTAATATATATTGGAACAATAATTCCAACCCACCCGTAACTGGCCGGTAATAAGTAGGTTTACCTAAGTGATAATAAAGCAGATAACGGAAAGTTATAAAGATGCTCTGAAACGATATTCCATAGAATAAGAACATTGACTATACAAGATTGATAAATTAACTTAGGTCTCCAGACTTTTTATTTTCAATGAAGAATGAGTTAGCTCACTGTAGCATTTTTTACAATGAATAGTTAGCATTACAATGCTGGAGATGATGAACTAATCATAGTCAATCTATGAGTTGGAATATTGTTGTGTGCATAAATAAAAGGTTAGTCTAGCCTTACTATTCAATAACAAATACGCACACCTAGTTATAAATTTTGTTTGAATTCGTTCTAATAACTAATTTACTATTTAGGGGTGCGCTGCTTTCTTCAAAGTTTACACCAAGTAATAATGTTGCCAAGCACGTTAGAGGCATTGATCTTCGTTAACAAATTACCTTACTTGACCCAAGTTATTGAAAGCTTTACTACGATTTTCTTATCGTAAAGGAATGAAAGGTTAGCATGGTTTGGAAAAAGGGATTAAAATATCCAGGAAAGGTAAATAAGATTTATTATGAAAGAGAAATGCAAAATCTCAAAAAGAAATCAATGTTCCTACTTATCAGGCTTTGATAGAAATTAAGAAATTCTCAAGTAAATAGATGTTTGTTGGACTCTTTTGGAAAGTTTACAAATGAAGAGGTGCTGAAATGTTTCAAATACATTATTTTATTGAAATACAATATTGTCAACGAAGAGACGCCATTACCGTACCCAAGTGCTCTATTCACGGTGAAATAACTAGAAATCATGAAATAGCTGAAGCAATAAAGCATAACTAAGTTTCAAATTGTAATCTTGAAAAAATTCAAATAATAAACTTACCACAAATTCATGAAGTTGATTTATCACACTTCTGGAACACTGGCACTGTAACATCTCTCACCAAGAAAAAACCAAGATGTCTGCCTTATGCCGTGTTTCCTTTCGATACGTTTGGGAGGTTCAGGATGGCCACTACACTGGACTCAACTGAACAACTAGCGCTGGCGTTTCTTGATGATTCGTAGACTGAAATAACAATCTATAATTTATGGACTTATATCAGAATCAAAATTTTTAAGAATAAACGTTTTTAATAGAACAAAAATTCCTGAATGGTATCTGACTCAATGATTAAAAGAGAATACATCGAAAAATGAGCATTAAAATTGGCAAACGGGACCAATATCTATAGAAGGCAGTAAACCAACTTTGACAAGTCTGTCAAGTGTCAAGTTGCTGTTTTTGTTTCATAGTGTTGAGGTTAAATGGTTAATTAATATTTATTCATTTTCTGAACATAACGTTTCAATTCTTCCACAATAAGTTAACAAAAATAATTTATGTCGTGAGTGATGCAACTTTCAGATCAAGAAGTTTAAGCTCATCAAAGTGAAAATTAAAATTTTAGACTGATTAGATACATTCATCACAATCATGGATGTTGAACAACTCGAAAATGAAGCTCGTGCTACTGCTGTCAAACATGTAGAAAATATGCTTCGAAGACCGCAGCAATTGGAAAAACTTGAACAGTATAAAAGACGGGTAGGTAGAAAAAAAGTATCTGTTGAAGCAATGCTCAAGTCGGCGATGCAAAGTCAACTAGATGGCGTATGTCTAGGATTGAACCAGCTTCAAACTGCTTTACAGGACATCAAGGAAATAAAGCAGAACTTGAGTGAAATTCAAGATTCATTCTCAACATTAAGCGATTTAGGAGTGAAACTCAATGAAGTACGCAGTAAGAATATGAATCATTCTCAATATGTAACAGCTATGGAAAATTTGAAACATTTATTTACTGTTCCTGAGAGTGTTGAAAAAACTAAACAGTGGATTAATGAGGGTAAATTATTGCATGCACATCAAAGCTTGATGGACTTGGAAACTTCCCGAGATGAACTACTCTATGAACTGCACAAATTACCGAATCAACAACAAGCTGATAAAATTTTGCTTAAAGCTTACTTTGAAGATGTAGAAAATATTTCACAGCTTATGGAAAAACAGTTGCGTTTAGTTCTCAGTCGTACTTTGAATACTGTTCGCAAAGAACCAACAGTGATAGTTACTGCTCTACGGATAATTGAAAGGGAAGAGAAGGCTGATGCATTTTGTATCCAACGTCAAAAACAAAGTGGTTTTCTTCCTCCTGGTCGACCCAAAGAATGGCGTGCAAAAGCTATGGATGTATTGAGAGCTTCAGTTTCACAAAGGATAGAAGGTACTCAGGTTGACGAGCGAGAAGACAATAAGATGTGGTTGGTGACATACCTTGAATTGACACGACAATTGATTCTTGAAGACTTGCGCGTAGTTAAAACACTATGTGGACCTTGTTTTCCTCCACATTACAACATTGTCAATGAGTATGTCAAGATGTACCATCTATGTCTATCGCAACATCTTGAAGAGATTATCAGCAACGGTCTACATGGAAATGAATATGTGTCAATGCTTTCTTGGATCGTGAATACTTACTCAGGCCCCGAATTAATGCAACATCCAGATTTAAATATAGAGACTACTAGTGTTGGCCCTTTATTGAAAGTTAATGTAATAACTGATCTGCAATTCAAGTATTTGTCTAACATGAAGGATAACTATGTGGAATGGATGCAGAAGACTTTGGAACAAGAAAAAATGGACTGGAATGCTCAAACACCTCCAGAGGCAGATCAAGACAGCTATTTCCATACAGCCGCACCTGTCATCATATTTCAGATGATCGATCAGAATCTTCAAGTGACAAAAACCATTAGCCAAGCACTTACCCATAAAGCTCTCATTCTCAGCATGGAACAAGTTGAACAGTATGGAAAACTCTACAGGGATGCAATAATAGAGTTTAAGAGTAAGCATTTTGAAGATCGAAGTCAAAATCATTTCTTCACTCAGTATATGATTACCATAGTGAATAATTGTATTCATTTCGTGGAACTGGCACAACAGATGAAGCAACATTACTGGAGATCAGATTTTCATAATGCTGAGTCAGGTGCGAAATTTGGCAATCTGCTCAAAGCATTTCAGGACCTAAGAAATGAAGCAGCAAGATTTCTCCTTGAAGAAGCATTCCTCGACTTAGACGTCCACTTTCAAGACTTGATTACTACAAAATGGGTCACAAGCTCTATTCCAATTGATACAATTTGCGTCACACTTGAAGACTACTTTCAAGATTACAAACATCTTCGAGTGAGCAATTTTGAGCATGTGATTCAGGAAGCAGAAAACATGGTCGTACAGAAATACATCACTGCAATGCTTCAGAAAAAAATTTCATTCAAGACCTATGAAGAACGAAGGAATGCTGGTACGAAAGTCAACAAAGAAGTTCAACAGTTGAAGGATATGTTCAAGAAAATCGCTCCAAAAATGGCAAACCGCGTTGGATCTCCGTTAGAAGCTATACCTTGCCTTGCTGAAGTTCTTAAAAGTGAGGATTTGGAAATATTGTCACTTGATTTACACAACCTTGTTGACAAATATCCTGATATATCTGAAGATCACCTTGCAAGATTATTAGCTTTGAGAGGCGATATTTCAAGATCAGAAATCAGAGAAAAAAGTTCGTATATTCTTAGAACTAACAAATCCAGACAACGGGCCTCATTCACAATTAGTATTTTTCGCCAGATCCCCTAAATTGATATCGCCTTTGTAAATAAACTACTTAATCTGCAAAAATGTTGTCACCACGGTGTGGAGGACACAGAACCGACTCCAATGCATTCGCCTCCAACCCAGATCAACTACTAACGCATTTTTTATCACAAAAATCACGAAAATCATTGATTTATTCCATTTTACATCATTATTGTTCATGTTGAAATATTTTCTCAATTCTATAAAAAGAAAACCCTAAGAGCGATTTACTTTTGTGGTCTAAAATGTCTCTTTTTAGTGAGAAAACAACAAATGGTACCCTTTAAGAATGAGGTACAATATTCATTTTTTACATAATAATTAACAAAACGATAGGCGAATTTTAAAAAGAATTCAGCTCACCAAGAGATAATACAATGTACAATTTGTATATAATATGCCATTAATTAATATTATGTACATAATAATTTGTTCAATTCTGTTTTGAAGGGGAAATCTTTTTAACCAGAAGTTTAACAATATGAATAGTATATTGAATACAAATTAATACAAGAGAGTTGAATATTATAAAAAATAAATATCCTATGAATAAATAAATATGTATTATTTTATTGTATCATAGCTTGGAAATGTAGAAACTTTGGTCAATAAGTGATCAATATCCATGAAGTACTAGACTTAGATCATATTTTACATTTCTATAAGAAATGAGAACTTCTGAGATAATTTTCAGTGAGATATATTTTTTTGGTACTGTACTTAAAAATTATAATCATCCAAGATTCTGTATTTATAACTGTAATTTATTTACAAAATCATAACGTTTCAATGCGGCATTACCTTGAAACATTATGTTTTCTAAATAAATAAGAGTAGCAAGGACAAAATCTTCAGTTTTATTTTTAATTTATCTTTTCAAGGTGCATCGTTGATACGGTACACCTTTCTTGAAGAAACGAATAATGCTGTAAGGTCCACCTTTTATCAAAGAATTCACAAAATTTAACGTATTTACGGTTACGAAATGTGTTTGGTCACCTAAAAACTGAAAAAAAAAACAGGTCGAATTGAGAACCCCATTGGCTTCTTGTTGGAAGTCTGTTAAAGTAAGTATGTATTCTCCAAATATGTATTCTTGCACATTGTTGTATTTGGTTGTAAAATGATCTGCCATTTCACTAATGAATATTCAATGAACAATTTATTAATGATCAGCACCAATTAATGTACAATAAGGTAAGTGAAAAACAAATGTTTTAGGGTAGAATAGAATGACTGCCTTGTTATACTCGGAGGGCGAAGTTAGGGCGCAGCCGACCCTCTCTGCCACTTTTTTAACCCTACTTGCACAGTTGAACATCAATACTCGATAATGATCACCACCGCGTTTTCAAACACATGCTGTGGATGTTTCTATTCAAGTTGCTTCAATCTGTCTTACACCAAATCACAGCATGTGTTTGATATAGTGATGGCAATCATCAACTATTGAATGTTTCACTCAAACTGTGCAAGCACAGAAGAAGATAACCATTTCAATATTCAATACAAAGGAAGTTTAAGAGCAACGCTCTAGAAAGCGGCGTTATTCACGTTATTTGCAGACTAAAGGGTGCCATGCACTAGCGAGTCCGGCTCGGCTCGCCTGGGATTCGCAAGTAAGTGGACGCCTCCCGAACCGAGCCGGGCTCGGTCCCTTATTATAACATAGCAGATAGTCAGAAAGGAAGTATTTGCACTGTTCACAAGACGTAAAATTGAGTTATCTATTTAATATATTAATCATTCTCAAGATTGTGAAAAAAGTCCTGCTGGTGATTAAGAATGATCTTGGAATTTCAAATCAATCAATAAATATAAGAACCTCTTATTCAAATTATTTGCACAAATCTTTACTTATTTATACTTTAGGGGCTAACTAAGGCTTTTGCAAAGCCAGTAACAATTTCTTTTTGAGGTTCCTAGCTTGAATTTGAGAAACTCTGCTCTGCAATGTACTTTCTGAGACCTTAAGAATAGATGAGTTATATGGATCATGAAATTAACATGGGCGCACTCCAGCCGACCTTGAAAAGTAGACGAGCTGGACTCCGGAAGTTTACAACACTGGATATTTTCTTCAGAGTCGGACTCGCTAGTGTATGGCCCCCTTTACGACCATACCGTATAGTCGGAGCATTGCAGTCATATAGGAAACATATGACTGGAGAATCAAAGCTCATGTTTCATCCATTATCTCTTTGGTGAAATACAAAATTTTCTAATTGCAATTTAACCAAACAATATTTTAGGGAAGATACGGTTTGGGAATTCGCCAGGTACCGGTTTCGCTATTATAACTAAAATCCCGTTGTAACGCATGGGTGAACCGCTAATAATTATAATTCATAAACATAGTAGCGAAATTTGAAAATCAATAATAGTAGTTTAAGGGTCCTCATGGTAATCAAATAATTTGTTTATTTTCTTCTATATAGAACATATCTAACACATAGTTCAAGAAATAAAAAGTAAATAAATAAAAAATGAAATTTCTCGCAAATTCATTTCAATTGAATAAAATTTAAATTCTCAAAGCGAATTAAATAAGTTCATTGGATGGAAAAACCGTAGAAGACTAAAAAACTGTTTACTATATTAAATTTCAAAATTCCTTCAAATATTTATCTCAGGAACACTGAACTTTCCATGGTCATTAACTGGAGCATGCTCTGCAATTTTTTTAATGACATCGTTGGAATACCACTTTTTATCTTCACTGCAAACAATTGAAATTAATGAGTAGGTTTCAATCCATGTCCATGGAAGAGCTACTACAGTATAATGGTAGGCCACTATGCATATATACAGAATGTCACACTAATTCTTGTGGGTTTGTGAGTTTTTTACAATTTTCAAACATTTGAAAGATTTTAGACTCATTCTGAAGCATTAGAAATGAGGAAGTTTTTCATGTAAAATTATCATTATGTCACCCTAAAAACAAATGGAGAAAAATCGCTTCTAAATTTCAGTAAGATATCGGAAAAACCACTTTTTTGTACTTTGACCCCTAAAAAACCCCTAAATGATCGGGTTACATGTTGAAAATACGTGTATCTTCAGCGAAATGTTATGTTCTTTCCAACAATGTCATCATAATTCCAATAGGAAAATTAATTACCTATATCTACAGCCTTGTTACTGAGCGACTGTAGTTGTGGTCACACGCCACAATTCAGGCTAAATTATATCAGCCAAGCGCTTTTGTCAGCTTCTGGTTCCTTTACCCTACATTAATATTGTATAATATATATTATATCTATATTCTGAGAATTTTTTTGAAGGGAGTGATATGTAAGAGTGGTAGTCAACTCTAGTTACGCCACTGACCAGCACCATACCCAAGTGACATAATCAGTGTTCAAGGTAAAATGCATATTGTAACTAAAATAATATAAATCGCAGTTCCTATTTGATGATAGTGTACTGAACAAGAGCAAATTTACAAGAATGGATTACAACAATAATTATCTCCTGAACTACAAAACATTATTAGCATTAACTGAAACTGGATAATTCTTGATCTCCTTTGTCACAATGAATAATTTATTTGTACTGCTAATGTGAATTTAGACTTCTGTGAGCATACGAAATTCTGTGGCCGTTAATTTTTAGTTGTTTGTTTCACACAAAACCCCTTAATATAAAATTTATTGAATCAAAAGATTTTGATTAAAATGACACTTCTGCTTAAGTGAGGGTTGTAGAGCAAGCATGAGATCAATGTAGGTGAAAATATTTAAGCGCTAGGCTAAAACTCTAATATCAGTAATAAATGTATTCAAGATTGAAAAAATAGCCAAAACATAGTCAATATTTTTTATTGCTTTTCATTTTCAAATTAAGTTTTATAAGAAAAAATGTTACTATTTACAAGAATCAAACATTAATGAAAAAATCATTCAATTCAATCATTAATAACACTAAAAATATTTCCCAACTGAACAGACATTTGAAAATTTAATCAATTATTACATAGCTCTAGTTTAAGCACAGAAGGTACAGGTTTTGTTGATTCGTGGTAACAGAATAAGGTGAAGATACATGAGATAATTTAACTATCACAAACAGAAATAAGGTTCCGTAGCTGAATGTGCAATCTGTTCTTTGGTAGACAAATATTGGATGTTTACAAAAATGATGCAATAAAATCATACACTCTTCCTCATTGATATTTTCAGCATGAAATACATCAAAATTTATAAGACACCTATTTCCAATGTTTGTCACATTCGAACAAGAGTTAATAGCTTACTTTACAATAGCTTTAATAGTGTTCTTTACATTTAAACTTGAATGATCAGGTTAGGTTAGGTTATCGTTGACCCAATCAAGACAGGTAAATGCTGTAATCTACTTCAGAGACACTTAAGCTACCTTGAAGCTTTCTTAAATCATGGGAGACTTGAAGAGCCTTTGGAGTGAATGCTTTTCAAGACTCCCACAAATTAAGGAAGGTTCGTTGTGAAATTCTAGATTAAGATAGCATTGATTGAAAAGTGAGCTCGTTTATTGTGATATTCAGGGAATAGCAAATGAGTAAGCAGGGTGTCTACTAGTTCCTAATTGTCAAATTCCCGACTTTTCCCGACCACATTTCCAAAATTCCCGACCTCTAAAGTTCTATAAAACCAATTTTACTTCAGGTAATATATTCCACGACATTTCGATAAACGGCGATAGTAACTAAGACTCTTTTACCTAGACATTGTAAGGGACTCCTCAGACTTACGGGTATGAGAGTCCAAGAACAGCGGAGGCAGATGCAACACCGATAGCGTGAATTAGTCTGCAGTGTTGATTGCTTACATACACATGGGCGGATCCAGCAGCAGATTTAAAATGAGGCCTAAAATCGTGAATTTGAAGCAATTTAAGGTGAGAGGTTTAATTGAAATGAAACCAACTTTCCAAATTCAATTGTTCACCTATTGCCTGTAATGATATAATATTATACAAAATGATTCATGATTAAATGCCTTTACAACGTCCTATACTGTCAAAAAACCATAAACTTTTAATAGGTGTAAATAGAGTAATTAATGTAGCAAAAAGTTCAAGTTCAACCCATAATTTAATGTTTGTATCACACATAAACATTAAGTGAGAATATCAGATTGAAATGTTCATAATATGAACTTGACTACAAAAAAATATGTTATTGGTTAAGAAAGCAGTTATCAATTGAATTGAAAGACGATATTCTATTAGGGCCCTTACACTAGTAAAAATATTGTCAATTTAAGTTAGCATTGACAATAATATCGAGACAAAAAGACAATATTATCGACGAGTTGTGTGTACATCAATATTATTGTCAGTAATAATAGTAAATATTAATAATAATCAGTAATATTATTGTCAGTAAATAGTATTAAAGCCAAACAAGCCTTTTCTTTATTTTTCATACTTTATTATTTGTTAATTTTTGATCAAATAATCAATTCTTAACGAAATAGGTTAACAAAAACTTCACAAATCATCCACGATGGCAAATACTGACGAATTTTATTGACAGTATTATTGATAAGTGTAAGGGCCGTTTGCAAAAAAGTATCACAAACCAGTATTTTCAATATCGGTCCTTCAATATTATTGACAATATTTTTACTAGTGTAAGGGCCCTCTATGAATAGATAATATGAATCCTGGGAGCTGAATAGATTTCACACAGAAGAATTATTCATAAAAACCCCTTCGTCCTCTTTTTTAACTTATCAGTGGGCAGAGTTCTTGTTTCCAGGGACAACCAGTGTTCCCTTTCAGCCCTGCTTTACATTCACCCAGAAAACACAATCACTGATCACCCTAAATCCTTAGTCCAAAAATGTGGGACTCTTGACTGTCTACTGTCTGCTATAAAACTATTGTTCAATAAACAATAGAGATTTATAAGAAAAATAATTACATTATGAGGTACTTGTTTCTAGAAAGTATAAAAATTATAAAACAAAAATTTTAATAATCTTCTTTTAATGTGTACCTTTGTAACTACAGGGTCAGTCTAGGGTGGAGGATGACCAATGATGTTGCTGGGAGCCTGGGAGAATTAAACTCTCGGTACAATAATTTCAACAGTAATTTGTAATTAGGAGAAGTAGACCTCTAACGATAAATTGAAGCAATATACATGGCTATTTATTCCAAAATGGGGTTCGGGGTAATCCCCGAGAAAATGTTTGAAAAATTATCTCTCTAAAGCCACATTTCAAGTGATTCTATAGGCATTAATTCGTCTAACTTAACACTTCAACACACGTTAAGGGTCAATGCAAATTTTATCTAGTTCTAGTATTATTGTCAATGGGAGATCAGACATGAATTGAAGCTTCCACTTTTCTATAGTTGATCCCTCACAGGGGTCCCTTGATTGGGATACCGTAGAGTACCATAGGATACTTTAAAATTTATTTCCAAAAAATTGAGGCGTACTCGGTGAAAACGTTTTTAAAATAACAATTCTTACAAAACCACATTTTTAGCGATTCCTGACATTTTAGTTGACTGTTGCCAAAAATTGTTTCACAATGGCCTTCAAAAATTCCATTTTTTTGTCTGGGGGTAATATCCCCCTGATTCCTTCCCATAGTTACGCCACTGGCACAAACTGTTAATGAAAAAATAAATTCACAAGAAAAATTACGTATTTTATTCGCAATTGAAATTTTGTTCTGTAATCAGCCAAAATTTCCCAACAATTTCTTGAGGATCCAGGATCTACGCACTAGGGTGATTATCTGAGTGAATGTAAAGTAGTGCTGATAAAACGAGTCTGCTTTTTCTGCCATGGTAGTCCTCAGCCATGTATTGATAAGCTGCAGAATCCAGAAAAACCTTTCAGAACTGGCATCATTTTTAGACCTGAAGTACTGAAGTACTGAAGTACTCAAGTACTGAAGTACACAATAATTTGACATAGAAAGTCAATTGTTGGTTAGGCATTGCTGTCTCATTTTCCTCCCTTGTCAGCAACTTTGAAAACTCCTTCATTTTCTTCTATTTTCATTTTATCCTTATTCTATCTCTTTTTACCCTTTTTCGTATTTTTCCATTTTCATCTCTCTCCTACCAATTACTATCCTTTTACATATTGTTATCTCTTTTCCACTTCTTCACTGTTTTTTATTAGTTCCAATCGTTAAGAATTCTTATTTTTCCCATATTTTTTTCTACCTTTGTCTTTTCCTTCCTCTTCTTTTTCTTTCCTTTCTGTTTCTTCTGTGTTTGGGATGGGAAATTCCCCCCCCCCCCCCGTGGATACGCCACTGCGTATACAAGAGGTCACTAATAATTAGATGATTGGAACATTTCATCTGCTTTCTTTTCTCACACAAAAACATAATAGTAGAATCTTAAAAACACAACAAACAAAAAATCTAACAGCCACCCTTCGGGGGAATTGACCTGCCAATTAAATGAAAATCACCCAATTCGGGGCAATGCAGGCTGATGACTCCATCAAAATAGCAAGTAGCTAAATATTGCAAGTTGTTAAGGAATGTTGTTCTAACATGTTCAATGTTGTATTCGTAGAGGCCAGTTTAGAAATTCAAGCCATTAAATTTTACTTTTTTTTGAAAGAAAGAAATATTTTATTGTCAATAAAAAACAAAATTATACAAAATGAAAAAGCTTTTACAACTGTCAATTAAACTTAATATTGGCGTTGCCAGCAAAACAAACTAAACAAATACTGGCAACGAGTAATCAGTAATATATAAAAATAATTAATGAGAGTAACGTAAGAAGACAAAAGAAAAAAAAGAAAATAAAAGGTATTGAAATCTAGTAAGAATGATACAGAAGAGTAAGCTAGAAAATAAAGAATTGTTTGATATTTTAAGAAAGAAGAAAGACTATTTAAATATATATATACATAAGAGCTTTGTACATAGCGAATGTAGTTAGTGAATATATGTGAACATAGTGAATGTAGAATATATGATTAAAAATAATTATTGATCTCTATAGTTTAGTAATAATTATAATAAAATAATTTAAGTATGTAGTATTGAAATAGAATAATTCAATGATTAACTTTTTCTAAAGTATTGAAGAATTCAAAAGAGAAAGAGTTTGAAACAATTTATAAAAGTATAGAATTTGAGAGGTAACAACTTGTAAGCAGTGCATAAGTAACAAAGGAAAACATCAAAACTAAAGGATTTCAGCTGTAACATTTTCGGTTTTGATCCAATTTTCAATTTTTATTTAAAGTGCTTTTGTGGGTTTGGTTGCTATAAGGTAAAACGGTCAGGAATAATATTAATCAGTTTGTTCGATGTGTAATTAATTACATTGTCTTCTGCATATTGTCAAATTTGTTCTAGGAGTAAGATATCTTGATGCAGATCGGAAAGTGTAATTAGTAATTACTAATCACTTACATTAATTAGTTTGATGCGGGGTGAAGAGAATTCTATGCTTGCTGATGTATTTGATAAGATTTCTCACATACAGCTGTCTAACTGACATAACTCCAAATTCCACAAAAAGTCTGTGACTAGGGTAACGTCTGTACCCTCCCAAAGCTGCTTTTAAAATACTTTTTTGAATTATATTTATTTTATTGATATGCGTATTAAATGCACCACCCCATACTCTAATGCCATATTGAAAGATTGATTGTGCATATGCTAGATAGACCATTCTAATTAGGCATTTATCTTTGAGCAAGCTTAATTTGTGGAATTACTTAGACCTTGTACATGAGAAAATCGTTTAAAACATTATTTTTAAACCCAGGGAGATCTGAGCGCTTTCTATAAGTCTCTTTGGTAAGCTATCATCATTATCGTCTGAAATAATTGCAGTAATCAAAGGTGGTGAAGGCATATTTCACACAATTTGAGGTTTACTTATATTAAAAAAAGGCATAGTTGGCTTTGTAATCATATTCATGTTTAGAAAAATCAAAGATAGCTTGAGACTGAACAGTTGCTTGCAAAAATGCGTTTTCTTGTTTAGATTACCTAATTCAAGTTTTTACAGCTTTGGAGAAAAATATATAAGGTCAAATAAATTGAACTAATGGTATGGAGAATCACAGTACAATAGCAAAAAACACACTATGTACAAAACGGCATTTGATTATTTTATTGCAGAAAACTATTGACTAATTGTTCCCAGCTACACATCGAATTATTCTTGTGTTTCCTTGTTAGCCAATTTAATTCGCTCGAAACAAATGTAGCCTATGTCAAAATACGTGTTACAATCAATTTTCTCATTTTTCCCGACCAAATTCAAAAAAATTTCAAAATTCCCGACCTTTTCCCGGTTTTTCCCGACGTCTTAAAATTCCCGACCTTTTCCCGACTTCCCGACTTTTCCCGACCAGTAGACACCCTGGTAAGTAATAAAAAATAGCAATGATTAAAAAAATAAATAAATTCTATTGAAAATGGAGAAACAAGAAAAAAAGCAAAGGGTCCTTTCTTGAAAAATATGATTTTTCAAATTTTGAATTATTATTATTATTATATTCATTGAAAATAAATTCAATTCAAATAATTGAATTTCGTTTTCATAAATACTACCTTTGATTTTTCTTTCATAGCACTATGTCAATATGAAAATAGAATTTAATTTATTACGATTACCACCAGCAAGCAAGTTTTACTTTTGCTGGAGGTGCCATGAAGTTTATGATCATGGACTTGTCTGATTTTTTATCATTGTTTATGAACTTTGTTTAATTGTAAGTCAGTTTGCTTTGTATTACTATTTTTTGTGTTTGGCAATAAATTGATTGATTTTTTGTTTTTGGCAATTTCTAACGTCAGCATAAAATTAGCAAAATTGAAAGCATACAAATAACTAATATTAGTAATAAACGTACCAAAAAATATTTTATCTACGACCACGTCATAATGTATACATTACAGTTTCACAATTTATGCCAAAACAGCTGTCTTTTCGAAATGCTTTTTGAAACCCATTGTATAAAGAGCTCATTATAGTACAGGTTCTACATTATAACACGGGTTCTGGACCAATCAGAAGCATTTTTGATGGAATCAATATCATAATTCAATATTGTGAAACTATCAGCTGATTTGATCAAACTGCTAACTAAGCTGCTAACCTAACAATCTACTATAACTTCTCGTATTTGAGATGAGAGGTTGGGTTGGCAGGACTGGTCTGCCAGGTTTTTAAGCAAATCTGTACCGCTCCGTATTTAATTTGAAGTTTTAAATGCTATTCTGTAAATTCAGAAATCTAGTTGTGATTAGCATGAGTAAATAGTGATCATCTATGTGTGTGAGTAGTGATTTACCTCAGTAGTCGAATTGTATCCAGTTGAATGATTTCGGAGGCTACCACTGTGTTAGACAGGTTAGTTTTGGCGATTGCACTGTTGTGACACTCTAACAATAACTTGAAACTCTGTGAATTGTGTACTGCAAGAATTTTATCGTCCTGAGTCTTTGCGAACGAGATGCGATAAGATATGAGACCTCTTCTTCCCGCGCTTTGTATTTGATCCTTGTGACTAAACGAACAGCTGCTCAAACTCTTTTGTTTATAAAAGTTGCCCCTGGCAACGATCTATAGTGTAGAGCCAATCAACAAGTAACGATTGTTCAGAGTGTGGTGGGAGTTGTTTGGCTTCTATTGCCGCGTACATTTGAGTTTTAAAAACACCATCTCGAGCGGAACTAAGCGACAAAATATGAATTCAGCAATTAAACAGTGCAAAACAGCAAAGGGTCAACCAGCTATATTGTTTAAAGGAGACAAATCTAGTAAAGAATCGTGTACAAATAGGAGAGATACTTTCATCTGGCGATGTATGAATAAAAACTGTTCCGTCTTAATAAAAACAAACGCTGATACTACTATTGTAAGAGATGTCGTGGGATCTCATAGTCATTGCGGTCAGACCGGTTCGTCTAGCGAAGCGTCTGAAATAAGCGATATTTCTACCACATCTCAATCCAGAGTGGAGCAGGATAACGAGCTATTAAGGGCGCGTATAAAGGTTCTGGAAGAACAATGGAGTGCCGCTATTGATCGCTCTATGGACTTGGATATTCGTCTTATGGAGTTATCGTCTTCTGAGTCACGAGTACAAGATCAAGTAAAAAATACTGAGACATCATCACATGAAAATACAACCCTCATAGATCGTCTAAGTCGTTTTTTGAGAACTGAGCTTCTAACTGATGCTGATATGGACTGTTTTTGTAATTTCTTAACAGGTTCTTTTCCAGAAAACCATATTGTATTACCAGCAATAACAACTATGATTATTAATGATAAAGATGCAGATATTTCATTTCTGAATGAAATTAAGAAACAAAATAATCTAATTGCTTTTATTATAAATGACAGTCAGCAGATAGGCGGCAATGACAGCTGGTGCGGATCACATTGGAGCGTTTTTGTTATCTATGAAAATGTACATATGCGTTCTATAGTCAGGATTCAATGAATGGATATAATGATGAGTTTTCTAAGGTTCTTATAGAAAGAATTGGTGTAATTTTCAAATCAGATAAACTAGTCAATTTACCTTGTCTTCAACAGGATAATAATTATGATTGTGGAGTATGTGTTATATTTTCTTGAGAAGGTTCTCAAGTTCAGAAAAACAGACAATAACACTTGTCTAAATAAAGGCCTTTCAGTAAATGAGCGCTTTGATGTTGCTTCTTATAGATGGAGAATTCTTAATAATGTTTGTTATGTGTTGAAGCCAGTTACGTCGAGAGATTCAATTGCCAGTGACAATGCAAATATCGTAGTGGATAGAGTTGCCAACCCTGTAGCGATAAGTAGGCCTATTCCAAAATCTAACTGTCGTCTAGCGGACTCTCACCTCTCGGTGCGGAGGAGCCTTTTTCGACGATGGTGGGGGAAGCCTGTTTTTGGACATTGGTAGCTGGTAGGGGAGCTGTTCACTCGGCATGTTCATTCTAATCCACCATTCAGATACTGTATAGTAGCACAAGTTATATCCAAGATATCGTGGCTGAGTGGATGAATCCTCGTTCACCAAGTCAAAGGTTGGTGGATCGAATTCTCATTGGGGAAAATTTTTTTGACAAGTGATTTTCAATAAAATACTTCATGATTACTTTTTTTACAGAATTGATTGCCTTGTCAGTTGCCAATATGTGTAAAGATTTTTTAAGAATGCCAAAATGAAATCACTTCAGCACTATTTTAATAGTTATGTCAAACAAAAACAACCTCATTGGAAAACATACAGTAGAACACAGTTAGGGATATGTATCAAGTGTAAGTAATTTTATTTTCTGGGATAGTTTCTTGTCAAGTTCATGCTTAAAATTTCAAAGACAAGATGAGACTTGGGGAGTTAGTTTCCTCACAATTATTTATATCAAAATCAATATTAGGTAATGTATATCCACGTGTTAGGTTTAAAATTAGAAAAACTGCAGCATAACTTCACGCTCCACGTCCAAGCACAGCTCCCTACAACGGGACCCCGCCAAACTTGCACGCCGTCAAAGTTGCACACCGTCAAGCTGGGCTGGTTTTCCAGCCCACGGTGACGTTGCATGCACCGCCAACCTGGCACACTCAAGAATGGTTGTGTCTACCATCGATTATTGGAAATACCTTGATACAGTCAGATACTGGCTCATATAATATTACACTATCAAGTCGATAAATTATTTGATATTATATTGTATTGGCATTTTTCAAGTGTATTATTTTTATTGATAACTGCAGCCAATAATTTATCAATAATAACTTCCCAGGTTGCCCTCGGGGGTTTTTATTGATGACATTTGTCATATACTTATGGTTAGCACGGCGTTTTGACCGACCTAGTAAACAAAGGTGGTTCAGTCACATCTAGCCAGGTTAGGTTAGGTTTGGTTATAGGCTACAGGCTGCGCTAGCAGTAGGTCGATTAAACTGTTAGGTCGTCCTAAAGGATACCACCCAAATTGCAAATGAGTCGACTCGTGTGCGAAGGGCCTACAAGTAGCCCATCGTGACGGCGTGCAGCTTTGGCACCAGCTGACAAAATTGGATGAGTGCCAGTTTGTCGTTGCATGCACCGCCAACCTGGCACACTTAGGAATTCAGCCAATGGTGACGGCGTTCACCTTTGACGTTAGCCAGGCTTGTCGTTATCCATGCTTGACGGCGTGCAAGTTTGACATCGTCCCCCTACAACTTCCCCTCTTGGCTCACAGCTCCCCCACTACTGTCGAAAAAGGCTCCTCCGCACCGAGAGATGAGAGTCCGCTAGACGACAGTCAAAATCTAGAATTATTACTGTAAAGGAAAACCCTACCACGTCTCCTCATACTAAGCAGGTGAAAAATGTAGTTCGACTTTTTAGTGACAGTCACGGTCGTGACCTGGTCAACCACAGTGGCGGTTCTAGGCCTAGGCTGGGTAGGCGGCCGCCTACCCAGTTTTTATGAGATTTTTTTAAATTTTTCATGTAAACCTAAAAATGTTAAATAAAAAAGTAAATTTTGGAAGTATATTATATTTAAATGTTTATAGTCATGAGTTATATTTTAGATGATTCAACTGAAAATTGTTTTTATTCTATTCTATTACTATGCCACATTTGCAGTGCGTGAACGCAGGGCTTTCTATGCTTAGAACGGGGAATTTTTGTGGTGTACTCTCTGAGTGACTAGGTTGGCAATACTGCCGAGCCACTCGCCTAGTAGGCGACGCGTACCAAACACCTGTATCAGTGTCTCCTGTCACTTGTCAGTATGATCAAACTATTCTGTTCTCAGTGTTCTGTGTAATACACTATAATTATGCGTTTCATTTCATTGCTGGCTACATGTTTTTCATTTTATTGTTTTCGTAGTTCAGTGTTTGTTTGAGAATCGTGTAGAGATTGACATTAGTCTACTCTCTAATGTTAATGTGACCTGTAACTCTACCAGTGTAATAAATTTAACATAGTTTGTGTTGTGGAATGACATACATTTGACTTTTCAATATGGCCAAACAACTACAACTTTCAAGTTTTTTTAATAGAAAAAAGAAGGCTAATGTGAAAGATGTCCCAGACGAACCTGAACCACCAGCCAAGGTAAATAAAGTGGATATTGGTAAAGACGACCCTAAATTCGGATCTGCTAATGCAACATCAAGCTCACATGTGAATAGTGATGCTCAATCAAGAGCCTGTATATTAGATAGGCCTATGCCTCTTAAGAATCTTGCACTAAGTACTTCAGTATCTGACGGGCCTACCCAGCCTAATATCGTATTTAAAAAGACATTATTTGGAAACACTCCTAGATCTTTTAGTACTACGTGGTATCAAAAATTTAATTGGATTGAGTACTGTCAAGAGAATGATTCGGTGTTTTGTTTTCCTTGCCGGCATTTTACAAGTTCATCTGGAAACCGCGAGGACACGTTTGTCAAGTTTGGCTGTCATGATTGGAAAAATATAAGTCAAAAATGCCAAAAACATGAACAATCTAATGCTCATAAAGATTCAATTACGAAATATAGTAGCCATTTATCATCACAAAAAAAAGGGACAGTTGTGGCCCAATTAAGCGAACAATCTCAGAAAAGCATTTCTAATAATAGAAAAGCAGTATCTACCTTAAGCCAAGTAGCGCTGTTTTGTGCACGCCAAGAAATTGGTTTGCGAGGTCATAGGGAGTCAGGGAAAGAGGAATTTGATACAAAAAATAAAGGGAATTTTCTTGAACTTGTAGAGTTACTCAAAGGAGCTTCTAACGATATTAAATTTGTTTTCGACAACCTACCAAAGAATGCTACATACATGTCCAAGGACTCACAGAATGAGTTTTTGAGCATTTCAGCTAAACTAGTTCTAAAAGGGATTATTGATGAGATCAATGAAGAAAACAACGGTTTCTTTTCATTAATTGTTGATGAAGCAAGAGATGTTTCAACAAAAGAGCAAATGTCTGTTTGCGTCAGATACACAAACAAAACTAAACTGTTGGAACGATTTTTGGGCTTTGTTGAGTTAACCGAGTTGTCAGCAAAGTCTCTCTTTTCGGAGATATCACAATTTTTGGAAAACAGTGGTTTGAATATTAAAAGGTGCGTCGGCCAGGCTTACGACGGTGCTTCAGTTATGAGTGGCCATTTGACCGGAGTGAATGTTTTGGTGAGAGAAGTAGCCGAAAATCCGTGTGTTTATGTTCATTGTTATGCACATAGGTTAAATTTGATTTTGGTAGACACGGCTAAAAATGTGAAGTTAGTTGATGATACGTTAGGATTACTAGAAGCAATTTATGCTTTCCAGTCAGCTTCTACTCTGAGACACCAAAAATTCAGGGATGCTCAAGAAAGGGAAGATCCAAAGAAACGAATTTTTGAAATGCCACAGCAAAGTGACACTCGGTGGGTGAGCAAGTACAAGGGAGTCATGTACTTCAAAAATAATTTCTTGGCTGTTTTATCAGTTTTAGATAGTTTTACCACCTCTTCTAATAAAATGGAAGCTGCCTCTGCTAAAGGGTTTCTGATGCAACTGAAAGAATTTGATGTTATTTTCGCCCTTCATTTTCTAGGTGAGATTCTCCAGTTTTCTAACACAGTGTCAACAACTTTGCAAAAGGAAGATTTGCTGATGGGATCAGCTGTAAAAATAATCGATGGTTTGAAAAAAACACTAGAAAATGAGAGGACGGAATCATTTTTCAATGAATGTTGGGAAAAGGCCAGTTCTTTGGCAAACGAAATGGGAATCACAGTACCATGTAATGAAGAAGCTACGAGTTCTAAACGGTTGCAAAAAATCTCATCAAAGTTCAGTGGCAGCATAGTAATGTCACCCACAGGCCAGAGAGACCATTTGCAAAAGGCATCTTTCAAGAAGATTATGTTTGAAGTGATTGACCATATGAAGTCAGAACTTGAATGATGGTTCATCGACAATTCATGTATGTTCAATGCCTTTGAATGTCTGAACCCCACAAGCACAGAATTCATGTCTTGGGAGTCAATACACGCTTTTACCGAGCTATACAGTAAGTTTGTTGACGAAGGGACAGCTATTAAGTACGAGATGGAGTTAGCAAAACAAGTATTTTGTAACTTCAAAGGCAATTTGAAGGAGTTTTGTTTCAAATTGTTTGAACAACGGTCCTTATACCCTAATCTTACAACAATTGTTCAGATTTTATTCACGCTCCCTGTAACTAGCGCTGCCGCCGAGAGAAGTTTTTCCACTATGAAGAGGGTGAAAACATACCTCAGGTCTACAATGACAACACAACGTCTAACTAATCTTTCAATTTTATCTATTGAACGAGAGGAAAGTGAAAGGCTGATTAAGAACCCTGAAAAAATCTTAGAGGCGTTCAGCAATGTTGGGCAAAGAAGACTACAGTTGTAAATATAAAATGTATTACTCTATGTTCTAAATAATGTTAAAGTGTAATAAACCGTTGATTTCATGAATACTAAAATGTGTATTTATTTCAGAAATTTCCTTCGATATTCCAAATAAATAGCCTATCAAATTGAAATATTATTTCAAAGAATGATTAAAACAGCAAAATTATGGTTAGGCCTATTAGCAAAATAGTGTCGAATTGAACAATTAAATACGAGTATTAACAATTTTTATATTTATTAATACATCTTCATTTAATACCTATATGCTTTGACGTCTTTTTTACATGAATTACTTAAGTAGCCCTACCCTAGGTCTATGAATAGACCTACAGTATGATAAGTTTTGCCTACCCAGTTTTTTATGTCTAGAACCGCCACTGGTCAACCATCTAAATAAATCCAAGTTAAATAAATCAGTAAGTGGTTTTATAATGCCAGGTGCTAAGTTCAACCCGATTTCTAATAATGCTAAAAGTGGTAGTAGTGATCTCTCCAGTGGTGATCATTTGGTTGTTATAGGGGGGGGGGGGGGGGCAAATGACGTCTACTGCAACCAGGCTGCTAATTTTGTAAGGGGTCTCCTGGCACTGTTGCAGGTGTTGAATTTAACAAATGTGTTGGTTGCCACGATACCAATCAGGCATGATCTACCTGATTGGTCCTGTGTCAACTCTGAAATAAGGAAAACTAATAATAAAATTAAAAAAATTTGTGAAAAAATGATTAACGTCAAAATAATAGATCTCTCTGACTTGAACAGAGACCAATTCACTAGGCATGGACTCCACTTAAACAGGAAAGGAAAAATAGCAGTGTCTGAAAAAATAAAAAATTTGATTGAGTCTACAAATGCTGATAAATCAGTTATTGAACTGGGGTATGATAGCGGCCCGGAAAACTGAGAATTGGTCCTGCTTCTGAAAGTATTCCAGTAAAAATCTCAAAATTATTAGTCAGGCAGGACCTAAATCCCGTAAGATCTGAGCTTAGTAAATTAAAAAAGGTTCAAGTTCTCCAGAAGGAAAATCTAACGAAACTGTTATATTGGAATGTACAAGGTATAAGTAATAGGTTAGACTACTTAGAATTAGTTGCCCACCAGCAAAATGCGGCTGTGATTTCGGTTGTTGAACACTGGGTTAGAGAATGATTTATCAGCTGTATCACTTCCCTCATATAAAGCAGCATCTTTTTTTGGAAGGGCTAATAAAATTAATGGAGGAGCGGGAATATTTGTTAGAGATGATATTGATTTTATTGAAATTAGTTCAGTAATAGATATGTCTCAAGAAATGATATGTGAAGTGACTGGGGTGGAATTACCTAGCATCAAAACCACTGTGATATGCATTTATAGGCCTTGCAATGATAACATAGTATATTTTAATAAGTTTCTGTCTTGTCTTTATAATATTCTTAGTACTGTTTCCAAACCGAGTCATAGTTTGGTTTTATGTGGTGACTTTAATGTTAATTTTAATGCTGATTGTAAAATGAAGACTGATTTAATCAATTTATTTGATTGTTTTAATTTGAAAATTACTGTAACTGAAGTGACTAGACCAGGGCACTCAACACCAGGGACTTGCATAGATAATATAGTTACTGATATACCGGTACATGAAAGTAAACGATTTTCCAAAATTATTCAAACGTTTTTATCAGATCAATTAGCAATATTAATTGAAATTAAATTACCTGAAGGTGGGAAAAATAATGTGTATAATAGACAAAATACTAGACATTTAAGGAGATTAATTAACAGAGAAAGGATTATTTTGTACTGTAGAATGTTAGATGGAATTAATTGGATTAAAGTTTACTCACAGAAGGGAGTGGATAATAAATTCGACGAGTTTTTCAGATTGATAATGGGGGCTATTAATGAAGCTTTTCCATTATCTAAAGTTAAAGCAAATAAGAGTAAGTTTGATAAAGGATGGTATACGGATGAGTTACATAAAATTAAGGAGCAAAGTGAAACTCTATATAGTATATCTAAAATAAACATTAATAGTCCATTGCATGAGCAACTGAAAACTAAATACAGAAACGCAGTAGTAGCATACAGAATGGCTTTAAAAAATGCTAAAATTATATACTACAAAAATATTATAGATGAATCTCATAATAAGAATAAGGAATTGTGGAAAATTGTGAATAATATTTCTAATAGGAGCTCTAAATGTGATAATTTATCAAATGAGATTAGTTCTGATGATTTTAATGATTTTTTCATTAATAACATTGATAGAGTCAGTAACAACGTACCTGTTAGTAATAATGATAGCTCATTCTACCTTAATAAATGTAATTCCCATTCTTCAAATTTCTCATTTCAGCATGTATCTGTAGAAACTATGTTTGCCAAAATATTCTCATTGAGTAATAGTAATTGTTTTGATATCTATGGTACAAATTCTACTATTTTGAAGATATCTGCTTCTTATATTTGTGAAGTACTTACTCATATATTTAATGAATCTATTGATAATAGCATTTATCCGAGTAAGCTAAAGAATGTGAAGGTAGTACCATTATTCAAAAAGGGGAGTATGAAAGACTTAAATAATTTCAGACCGATACATATTGTTCCAATTTTTTCCAAATTGTTTGAATCTCTGTTACACGAATAAATATCCAATTATTTTGAGTCAAGCAATATTTTCACCACTAGACAGTATGGCTTCAGACCCGGTAAAAGTACTTGTCATGCTGTTTCTTCACTTATTGATTCTGTTGTGTCTGATCTTAATCAGGGGTCATGTGTTGGATTTAGATCATTTGATATGACCAAAGCATTTGATACGGTGGAGCACAAATTACTCTGTAGAAAGCTAAATTATTATGGTATGGATGAATCCTCAGTCAACACTATAATGTCGTATTTGAGCAACAGAACACAATTTGTTTATAAAAGTGGCAATTTTTCAAAGGGTAGGCTTATAAAGTTTGGAGTACCACAAGGGTCAGCATTGGGACCCATACTTTTCAATATATATATTAATGATCTCCCTGCTTCTATTGACAGTGATTCCAATTCTGGATTCCTATTTGCTGATGACTTGGGTCTAAAAGTTAAGAGTAAATCTAAGGCTGGAGTTGAGAGTGCTCTTTCAGGTTATACAGCACTGTTGAAGGATTGGTGTTATGCGAATAATTTGACCCTGAATGAAGAAAAAATATGTGATCTTCACTTCTCATACAATAGAGATTCTTCTGGTGATGGTAATCCAAATACTATAAAATTTCTAGGTATTTGGATAGACAAGTACCTGAATTGGAACCATCATGTCGATTTTATAATTAAGAAGATATCAAAAGGCCTATTCCTCCTAAGACGGCTAAGGACATGTGTAGGAATTGATGTTCTTATTAAAGTGTATTATGCACAAATTCAGGGTTTACTATGCTATGGAGTCATTATCTGGGGTAATAACCCTAGAACCATTAAAATTCTTTTACTACAAAAAAAGATACTGAGGCTGTTATGCTGTACACCTTTCCGAGATAGCTGTAAACCTTTGTTTAGGAAATTAAGAGTGTTGACGTTTCCAGCTTTGTATGTTTATTGCTCCATTGTCTATGTCCATTGTAATATAAATAATTTTGATATGAATATTGACTGTCATGCTCATAATACTAGGAATAGAAGAAGCCTGAGAGTATATAGATATATACACACTTCTTCCCAAAAATTTTTTCCTTACATGGCAGTAAAATTATACAATTATATGCCGGTTAGAATCAAGGAACTGCCAATCAACTCATTAAAAAGTAAGATTAAGCATATTTTAATTAATGAGGCACTTTACCGAGTAAATGATTATTTCAAAATTGACTGGAAAATTTATGTGTAAAGAAAATGTACCTGAGTAGCCAAACTGAACAATGTACTGGTCTATTTTTTGTTGTTTTTAGTGTATCTTAGTGTTTTATTATTTATTGTTTATAAATCTCTATGTTTATCTTTAGTCTATATATCTGAGTATTTTATCAATGACGTTGGCAATAACATTTTTAGCATTATGTTCCATGACAATAAACAATTTATTTATTTATTTATCTCTGACAATCACAGGTAAAATGAAATTGTTTTAATTAAATGTATACTAGTGGTCGTAGATAAAATAGTGTATGCAACGATTTTAATTGGCCATTAAAGCACTCGTGAGATATTTATAACTCGTGCTTTAATAAGGGTCAAAATAAAATTGTTGCATAAACTACTATTACACGCATGCATACTATCACAATATTCATTACGAATAATACCACTTTCATTACCACTTCATTGATATTTCAGAATCAAGATTTACAATTATTTTGAAAGATCTCAAACCTTACAATGTTATATCGTTTTTGTTGACCTATAAATTATTTCTTTTAATCACACATGAAATGCTCAACTCAGAGTTAATAAAAAATACTTGTTTCGAACGGATTTCACATCATAACAAAATGAAATGATTATCGTACATCACCAAAAATTGTCCAAATCTAAACAAAAGTTGTGAACTTATTATTGGCGTTTTACATATAAAAAACATATAGAAAAAATGATAAGGCCACTTTACTATGCTAAGATTGTAATGAGTTTAATAATCAATCAATTATACAAGAAACCATCGGTACTCTTAAACAACGATTTAGAAAATATATATCTTGGTAATTTTACAGAATTACATATTCCTTGTGTCACTTTTTCTACAATAGCAATAGTAATCTGTGAAATGGTGTAGACAAAAATAAATGTAGGATGAAACCCATATTTTAAAAAGTTATTCTGATCTTCAAGTCACTATCTCTACAATAGAAATAAATCATAAATCATAGGTTGTATGAAAACTGGAAGTAGAAAGTATTTTATAAAAAATACATATTGCCTACCTTCCTTCCAAAGACAGCATACCATAGCACCTATCATTAACATCTCTCAGCTCAAAAATCTTTGGGATATTTAAAAGAAAAATATCTTAAAAACAATGATCATGCTCCAGGCATGCATAGATTTGAACAACAAAATAGTAAAAAGTATAGAAAAACTATAATGCGAATAGTAATTTCAATCAGTATTTTATAATTCAGATTCCTACCTGACTCTGGTTGTAGAATATGTTAGTGAATTAATTCAGAAATCTGACAGCCAGCTTTGCTGAGTTGAGTTGATTATTTTGCTAAATAGCCATTTGAACTTGATAGAGGACATGCATGTTCTGTCCTTGAGACAATTGAGACTTGCCAGAGTCCTAGGTTGGCTCTAGAGTTGGCTGACCTGACAGCATTGAAGCAGGCCTCATCCAGGAAACAGACGAATCCATAACCTTTCGGGTCTGGCTTGGCTGGCAGGACGTTCCATTCCTTCACCTTCAAGGTGGGGTTTTGCTTGTCGAGCATCTCAAGGACCTTTTCTGGAGTCTTCTTCAGAAGCTTTGGATGAGCTCTAAAGAATACCCTCATTGAACTCACGAAGTCTTTCCTCAGACCAACAAAGAGTTTCTTCTCCCCAAGTGGTTTGAGTCTGGGGATGAGTACCTCCAGCCAACGCTTAGTAGCATTGTTGGTGCAGGATATAATCAAGACACCTTTTTCCATGTAGGTGCCTGCAAATGATGGAGTGCAGCCGTCCTCTAGGGGTTGGAGCTCATCCATAATGGCGTCTTCAATCACTTCTCCTTGCTCTGCTGAAAGCTTAGCCTCAGGATAGCCTTCCAAGACAATGGCCATTTTGGTGGCAGAAATGTCCCTGTAAGAGACTCCTTTACTAGAAGTCCCTGGATTAAGGGTTTGGTCATCATGACCTCTGTGAGTTCCACTCCTGGCCTTTTTTGCAGGTCCTTCCACTGAGGGAGGGATGGCCATATTGCCTCTAGGGTGCTTGGCCACCCTCGACACAGCCTCTAGACCCACATTTGTGCCTGGAGTTTCACCCATCTCTGGTCTCTTACGTTTTTTCTTCTTACCCCTCTGAAACTTCACTGGGTCAAAAGCTTCACCTCTCTCAAGAAGTTTTGCCAGAATGGCCGCCCTTCTTTGGGCAGTGGAGAGGTTTGGTTTCTTCACCCGCAAGCTGCTCTGTTGCTCTATGGCATCTCCAAGCATTCCTGCGGATTTTCGTGTTTCTGGACTTCTGAGAAGCTCATCCTCCCCCTCCAGTGGGGCTGATGCGATTGAGCTCATGTCATCCATGTTGAGATCCATAGAAGCCTTCTCAATGTTGATAGCCTCTACATGAGAATGCAATGGAACCTCCTGTGTTCCTGATGCACCCATTTCAGATTGAGGAACCTGCCCTGATGGGGTGGATCCTGATGGGTTTGAGGGCAAGGCAACTTCTGGAGTTACCTTGGGGTTTGGTTCTGGTTGGTTTGAATTTTGGAAATTCATGTGGTTCCCACGAGCAGCTAGGGAAGTGGAGTCAACCCGGACAGAGCCCCGCATGCCCGGGCAAGGCTACATACTGCAGGAGGGCGCCAGGTGTCCTGCAGGCACCGTTAGAGACACTGTACAAAAGGCCCAGTGCCATCCACCCATCAGCACGGTTCACATCACACCTTGGGTTGGCCTGTAACAGAGATAGAGGAAAGGGTGGAGGGAGGGGCTGGGATGAAGAGCAGGATAAAGGATAGGTTTCTAGGATAATGAGGTCAACGGACAGTTGCCCTTTTAGTCGCCTCTTACGACAAGCAGGGATACTGTGGGTGCAATTCTACTACCCCCACCCACTGGGGATGATGCGAATAAGACAGTCAGCTTAGAGATACAAAGTGGGTGAAGCACACCAATAACTAATAATATATCCATAAAAGAGGTGGAAGCAAGATAAAAAGGAACTACAAAAATATGAAAGTTGAAAGTTTCCATCAGAGACAGAGAAAGAAAAACTGTATGGAAAGAACAGTTGAAATAAGAGAACCCTGTGATAAAAAAATACCTTTAAAAAGGTAAAATTGATAATGCTTGAGAAATTTGTAAAGCTAAATTAATAACACAATTAGAAAATAATATTTTCTAACACAAGGAATAGTAAAAAATAACCAGAGTTTTTGCATTTTATAATATGTTAAAAAAACCTCCGGCAAGCAATTTTACAGTTTTCGAATAACATTTTAAAAGTTAGGTTTCACCCCTTGGAACCAATATGACTCTTCCATTTGACTTTCCAAGATCAAATTTGACTCTTGAATCCCTATGCTAAAAATATGAACATTAAACTGCAAATCTAAATTTACTCTACAGCAAGAGTAAGTCCTAAATTTACTTTTGCTAATACTGAATTTATTTTAAATATTATGTATCAAAATATCACACTACTACAGCTCATCAAGAAAATTGAGGCTGCCAATATTGCTTTATAAATTATTTTCGAAGTTCTCAGGTCTAAATTGTTTTATGCTAATAGTTTTGGATTGAATAGTAGTAAAATCAATAGACTACTCTACTAGCCACAATTTAATCAAATTCAGTGCTAAGTGCTTGAAACAAATTCATTACTACTCCAATACCTCAAGCATTTGACTTGAACAATAGTTAGTAACATACTAACTCACAATTATTGAACTAACGCTAAAATCACAGTCTGAAAATCAGAATGTAAACATCAAAGTAAATGCTCCACTCAATATTTTAGTGTAAATTGAAAGTATTGTACCAACTTAACCATAAATGAAATGGGAACATTTCGTCTAGTTTCCGTAACATCTTAAGAAAATTAATTAATGTAGAATAAAATGCACTGAAAATACTAGAGAGCAATAAATATCACTGTACCTTGGAACTTTCCAAGTGAAATAATAATCAAACAAATTTGATAATTAAGTAGTCAAAACTTGAAAATTATATCAAATTAATTGTATAATACTGAAAATTAACATACTATCAAACCATCTAGTAGTGGTTATTAATATACTCGCCAGAGAAATCTCTGAGAATTATCGTATTGTATTCATTTTACAAATACTATAGAAAAAGGAATAACATTCATTCTCACATTCAACTTTAGTTTTGATTAATAAAACCAATTATTAGTAAATAAATCCCCACCAAAACCCAATACTTTTTTACGTTAGGAACATCGAAAATGTAACATCATCCTTATCTTTGGAACGAAAATAGTTCAAGTTAAAAATAGCTAATGTGCAAACTATTATTCAGCTTGAAAGTAGCAAATTAAATTTATGTGCGTTTTGATCTTCAAAGGTACTCAACTATAATATTAGTACTTTAATAATCAATATTATGACTAATTAGCCTGCCATACATCCTAACTCGACTATCTCACTGAAGCAAAACATGCTCTAACAGTCTTCTCAGTTAATTATTATTTATTACTGGGTTGTTATTGTCCGTAAATGGTTGTGGAACATCTATGCGAATACACTAGAATAGAAGAGAGATATTAAAATGCATTGAATTTTGAAGCTTAAAAATTTAAGCTAAATATGCTGTTAACAACCAAAACTACTTTTAATTTAAAAAATTATTCATGTAGAAATGAAACATTAACAAGGTTCTTCCTCAAGCAACATTAGTTCCTAAAAAAGTAGTATTAATCTATTTTAAATATTTTGGGTGTTCAATTTTCTTGAGTCAAAACCGTTGATGTTTTGAATATATGACCGCTTGAATCATGAAAAGTCAATTTCTAATACTTAATCTCAAATTGAAAATACTGCTAATTTAAGGCATTTTTATCGTGGACATTAGTAAGTCCTGCTAAATTAATATTACACTTATAATTATTAATATCATAGTTAAATTATTACAATAGTGTTATACTTAGTAACATGAACACAGGTCTTAATAGATGGTCATCCAACGCAGTTGGATTTAATTTGTAACATGTTCTATTCCTGCTACTGACCACTTGCAACAAGATTTAGAGGAGTTTCATCATTGGCTAGCTCTTTTTTGTACATGATTGGCGGAGATCTGGAGCCTGACTGTGAGGTTAGTTGGAGCGCTGCCTGAGGATTGGGCGAGAAGGGAGGGGATTGCTGCTGCAGCAGTGCAGCCAACATAAGGTGTGGCTGTATTTGCCTCCTCAGGGCTGCCATCATGTCGTTGCAGCACTCCTTGCTGCCACTGTTGCCACCACTTGCACAATCACTGTTTGCTTCTGAATCAAATTAGAAAGGGGAAGAACAAAGTGAATTATTAATCTTATTGGAAATTGAATTAAACAATACTATTTCAAAATTAATTTTCAATCAAACAAATTTACTTATTCAACTTTGACAAAACATGCATAGAATATAAAGCAGAAGCAAAATACAGAAATAGGTAACAAATTAAAAAAAAGATGCTCTGTAGTTGGGTGAAGGAAAAGGGATGAAAAAGCCATCCAACTATGGTTTTCCATACATTAGGACAGTGAAGTAAAGACACATTAAGGTAAAGGAAAAGTGACCTTGAAGATTTGAAGATGACAATAGGAAAAGAAAAAATAGTAAGCAAGTCCACTATTTATTTATTGAGATTATAATCAATGAGGACACCGGGGTGATCCCATTATTGTCCTCATAACACAGAAACAAAGTACAAATTTCAAAGATTACAAGAAATACTGTTATGAATACATGAAAATATAAAGAAGATAATGTAAAAATAATAAACGAAAATAATCATAATATAAATATAGATTAATTATAGATATAACAAATGGCTGAAGAAGAATTAAATGTGTGAAAAAGAGATATTTGAAGCTATTACAAAATGTTAAAAATATTAAAGATATAAAAATGTTAAAAATATTCAAGAACATTTAAATGGCAACCTTCTAATAGATATATGAATATAGATTAAGTAATAATCATATAAGAACAGAACCAGAGACGTTCAGATCGGAATGGTACGGGAAAAAATAGTAGTAACATCTAGAAAAATAGGAACCGCGATAATAATTCCCTTGACCATAGTAGGCTATCCTCCTTGAAAAGTTGCATTGCTAAGGAGTTTTAGGAAAATTTCATCAAATGATTGATTCTTATTCAAAAAACAGATTGGAGGTATGAGCTCAAATAAGAAATTATTCTCATTGGCAAGTTAGCCAATTCATCCACCTCTGAAATTGATATTTTTCAAGTGCACCTTGAAACTATTATAATTGTGTGAAATCATTGCGATTTTACAAGATGATCTTGGAATTTTTTTAGTTACTATAAAACTGGATTTCTTTTGTGCATGTTAACCATAAGATATAATTTTTTTATGATTTTGAGACCACTTAGGAACACTTCAGTCTCTTCTGCCTCTTTGCATCAGCTTTGATGCTAGAGTACATGAGGTTTCATATATAAAGCCTGGCCTTCAGCGGTGTGTATTCATACACAATAATCAAGAAAAATCAATGAATGAAATGGTTCCACAAGGTAAGTTTCAAACTCACTTTTACTATTGCGATGACAGACGATTTTCTCACTCTTCGGCCGCCTCCTTCGCGTGTGTATGGTGTCTCTTCTCATGGTGGCCGGCCGGTTTACATTGTGCAGTTTATAGTAGAGGCCGCATGCATTGCACACCATCTCGCCCAAAGGATTTCGCCACAATATTGTTGTTGTGCATGTCCCACAATTACTACAGGCCAAGTTGACCCATTTCCCAGCGATGGTTGCTGAAAGCAATATCATTAATCAGACGTTTTCAATTATACAAATAAATTCACATGGATGTTCATGTTAAAACGATATGTGTTGTAATCAGGGCTTTTTTCTAGAAAATGAGGTTCAGGAACTCTAAAATTTTCGCTTAACCAATCATAGTCTATACTCTATAGGGTGGCCTACTTATTTTTATTTGACAAATATTTTCTCTAAGTAGGCTTTATATAAATGTATGAATAGCCAATTTTGGTACAAATATCTATATATCTACTGTACTTAACATTTCAAAATATTTACAATATAAATTTAAAAACACATTAAACTATGTACTAAGTAAACTTATTTGAGAATTTTCCATAGTTCTGACTTATTTCCTTCTTCCCTGTTGAGTACTTTACTTTTCGTATCAACAGCAAAATGTTTGGAAATATAAATGTTAATGAAATTTTGTTCCTAAATAGTAAATAAGTGATAATATATTCATATATGCCTAATGAAAAGGTACCCAAATGCCGTTCCGGCTGAAAAAATCCCTGGTTGTAATCTATAAAATAGAATATTTTTTCTCTGTAACTTCTTCATCTAATTTTCCTTCTCTTCTTATTATTATTATTATTAGATTCTGCTTCCATATCCTCCTTCTTCTGTGCTGTTCAACTAGTTTTTTATCAGATGGGCGCTAGTAGTTTAGCAAAGAACACAGAATGAGTCAAAATGCTAAAGTTAAATGTTATTTCAATGTTCTAAATCAATAACATATTATCCTCTCTTTTAATCAATTTTAATTTTTAAATTTCTTCACATAACGTTTATTTGTTTTAACCTTTTCTATAAACTATTCACATGCTTCAATAAGCTACTCATACCTGCGCTCAGGTTTCACCTTTACAGGCATTATTTCCTTAAACACCTCATGATATAATTCCTACATAGTACACAATGGATAAGATAAGATATTATTACATCCTAATAACAATTGGTATAAGCTAAACAGAGGATGAGTCAACACATTAGAATAAAAGCACACTCATATATTATAGTAATAATTTGTAAAATTATTCTTCAAGAAACTCTAAAATTGAGTAATATGCCTTATCCATCAGCAGCTTCCTCAATAATCCTCTGAAGTGCTTAATGTTATCTGAATTTTTAATATTTTGTGGGAGCACTATAAATTTTTGGCCCAATGTACTGAGGGGATTTTTCAAACAAGCTAGTCCTGTGAACTGCCGCCGATAGTAATGCTGAGTACAGAGTATTATAATTATGGAACCTAAGTTTTTGTGGATGTAGGTACAGAGTTCCATAATGTACACCCTGAGTATGTAGTATGTAGTAAATGTAGCATGAGTATTTGACCACTGCGGAAGAGTTCACGTCATGGAAATATAGGTGGTTTCCCAAAAATTATTCTCACCGCTTTCTTCTGCACTATAAAAACCTTTTCTGCACATCTGGATCCTCCCCAGACCGTGATACCAGATTTGAGATATGGGAAGAGATAGCCATAATAAACTGTCAAGAGTGAATTGAAACTCAATGTGTTCATAAGCACTCTCAAAGAAAAGGAAGCTGAGTTGACAATAGAAACTGCGACATTAAATGTGAAATTAAAAATGGTTGTAACTATTTTCTTTATTTAGTTGTCTAATTTTTGCTTTATTTTACTCTATTGTAATTATATAATGAAGATAGCTCATTACTTATTTTGTGTTTTTTTAATTTGGAAAATAAATTTGATTTGATATTTGTCAAATAAAATAAATTATGTGAACATACCCGCGAGGTGGAGTGGAATATGGATTTGCTGTACCACTGTGTATTGCCATCATGTTCCATTTCAGTGTCCATTTCTCCATCTCCGTCACCCTCTCCCTCAACCTCCACCTCCTCGATGTCCTCATCACAGCCCTTGTTGTCGGTTATTTCACCACGCTCGCTGCGCTCCATGTAGTGCGCCGCCTCCAGCAGACAACTGATCGCCTCCGTCGACCTGTTGACAGGCCTCCTCGGCTCGGAGGCGGCGCCAATCAGGCCTCCTCCATTGTAGTGCAGTGTGGGAGGCGGCGTAGGTGTGGGCGTGGAGGTGGGAGTAGGGGTGGGGGTGGGCGACGAAGACCTGTTCTTCAGGAATGGCACTTCGGTCGACCGCAGCGGACAGCTCTGCTTCCTTCGGCCACTGCTATGACGTTGTGTTTCCAGACGGCTTCCCTGCAAATCTCACAATACATTTTTTAAATAATAGAATGCAACATGATCTGGATAAATTGATAGTTTCACAAAAACTTAGTGACAGACTGTTTCAATAGCTCTTAAAATTAATTCGATTTTTTCTATTTTTTAAACCAATTCTTTCTTATAAACAAACTTAAACATAGGTAGTAGTTTTCTAGAAATCATATCGTTTTCTTTGTTTTTTCCGAAAATTTCTTATATCGTTTCTAAATCAATAACTTATAATCCTCTCTTTTTAATCAATTTCAATTTTTAAATTTCTTCACATAATTCAACGTTTTTTGTTTTGACTTTTTCTATGAACTTTTCAACAAGCAACTCATACCTGCGCTCAGGTTTCACCTTTGCAGGTATTATTTCCTTAAACAACACATGATCTTCCTAAATGGTATACAATCTTTGATGCTATATGTAAATGTGACTAATATACCTAGTTTTGAATGAATGAACATTGTACTTCTCAACTGCAGATCGTGCAGATTCTTCCGGATGTAAATCAAAACTTTTTATTCACTCAATGTGTTATTACATTATATATCCATGAAATGGGGGAAAATCTTAACTAGCCGGGGTGAAGACTATAGTCTTCTCTACCACTGAGCCTTATACTTATTGAGCATATTGTGAATATGTCATCTACGACTGCTTGGATTTTATAATAGCCTACTAGCAGAATGTTTCTTTTTATTATTTCATAGACTTATCAAGAGATGGTTACCAGCATGCTGGTGATACCATACGATATTTATCAACTAGTGGAACTAACGCTCTTTGCTTCTTGTACAATGGCACATGACTTCAATTCGACTTTTTGTCGAACAGCTTTTCAATACTATTAAAAACTACAAATTTATTAAATCATTTAAATCACATCTATGTTAAAAAATATGTCGAATAATAATTGAGGAGCAGAAATCATTTTGTGCTTTTTCACATTGTGACGATGTGCAAACAGCTTACAGTATATCAATCAATGAAGTTGACTCAATAAAAAAAGTTGAAATATGAATGCACAAGAGAACTACCATTGAGAATGCTGTTCATTGGGTGGTACCGTATTTAAAATCTGCCTTAAACTAAACCCTCGTGAATAACTACATCATTCAATCACTTAGCAATCTCAATTTAAAAAAATTTACTGTACGCATAATATAAAACTTGAAATATTTCAGTTTATTAATATTCTTGAATACTTACAGGATTCTGAGGTGATAAAGAAGAAGGCATATTTGTGCAGTGGGACGTGATATCCGTTCCAAACGAATTTTGTGCACTATAGATAGTAGCTGCGGTTATCAAAGATCTTAAAAGGCTCTTAGCTTCACTGAAAGCAATAAAATGCACAATATCAACAGTTAGCAAGTTTTTTTATAGGTATCCACCAAGATCTTATTCCATGGCCAATAAATAAATAGGGATATGGTTTTTATTGGTGTGTAGTTCCACCTCGTCATTGGAGCCATTCTTATAGGTTATGGGAAACAAGGTAGCCATACAATTTTTTGTGGATTTCGAACAACCGGATTGTTATCAAGCGTTACTTGAATACAATCAACTATTTGTTGATCAACTATCATATGATATAGATGAAGCTTGGGAAAGCAAGGAAAGATTCAGGGAAATATTAGTATTTCGCCAACGGATTATAAACTCAGCTGCACAAACTTCAGAAGCATTGCCATTCAATGATGGGTACCAATGAATAGTTAATGGAATGGAATCTCTAGTACCCGATTTCAAGTCGTTTCAGATTCAATTTCAATTTTCAATTAAAATTATTTTGTAGAAGCAGTCAGCATGGTTTTCATCTTCACACATATTTGACACATCATGAACGAATGTTGCTTCAAGAATATCAGCCTAAACATAATGCTATGAAAATGAATTTTCATAATTGTATGAAAAAATGCAATGAGTGTATGAGTGGAATGTCCATAACATACATTGTTAAATTGTCATCAAGAGCAAATAATCCAATATATTTTGTTATTCACTTCCACTTCGAAAATCTTTCAAAATGTACATTCAAAAGTATTGAAATATTACGCATTGAGTGTTTGAGCAATAATATGCTTAATATGACTAATTCTAACCTGAACACGCAATGCCTTTTCTAGCTCTGAATTAAAGATGTTATGAAGAAAGCCGATACACATAGTGCTCAGATCAGAATTATTAACATCATCTTTATCATAGTTTTGCTCAAGCTCCATTATTTTTTCAATTATTGTAAATAACAAATCCTAACCTAAAAAAAGAGCTGTACTCACATTTTTTTTTTAATTATTGCGAATAACAAATTCTAACCTAACCTATAAAAATAACTGTACTCACATTTTTGCTTCATTATCAGCCATTGGATAGGATTCTTTTTTGGAGTGAGTGTCATGGTGGTCATTTTCAATGGGCGATGTTTGCTCTGTAGGCGAAATTGGCGAATCCTCCATGTCACTCTCTTTGTCATCATCACTGCTGGTCGAATCAGTCTTTGGTATAAACAGTTCCGACTCTTCTTCCTCCGGCTCACACTTGATTGTAAAGTTGCCAGTAGTACAGGCACGTAGCCAAGGGGGGAGTCCTGGGTGTCCGGACCCCCCCCGAAATTTTTAAAATGTTTTATTTTTATGGACTACTACATTTTTATGAATGTAAAAAAATAAAACAATATCATACAGTTAAGGTAAGTAATTCATCATTGGAGATGAGATGATCCACATATTAAAAATCCACAAATCAAATATCGTGTGCATATGCCGAGTAGGCAACACTGTGAACACACGCTTGACGCTCGCCGTTGATGTACGATGGTGGGGTGAGGTCAGTGACCGCCAGTCAAGGTTAGACGTTAGTCGCGCTCTCGGCACTCGGCACGGCAGTCGCGAGTTCTCTCAGTTCATTCGTTCATTGACAGTTTGTGACCGGACCAGTATGAAGCGAAAGCAACATAACCCGTCAATTTTAGATTTTTTTAAAAAGAAAAAGTCTACAAGTTCAAGTGTAGGTAAGTAAAGAATAAAGTAAATACTAAATCCCATACTACTATATTTTTAATGGTTTGCGTCGCAAACTTTGTGACAATATAATTTATAAGTACGTGTAATACTTTCTATGGACTATGGAGATTGAAGGCATATTATAAAAAAAGGACTACATATAATATGGTTTAAAATAACATAAAGTATAGGCTGTCGTAAAAATAGGTTAGGTTAATATGGGACCGTCGGCCGCCATTTTGCTGTGCTACCAGCCCATAAGAAAACCCTCGATTGTAGTGTCAACTCGGCGTGACACAATTACCATCACACTCAGGTTTAGTTAGGTTAGTTATTATTTTCTGTAATAAGAAAATTATAACTGAGGTTATTATTTTCTGTAATAAGAAAATTATAACTGAGCTAACTAAAACCTGAGCTTGATGGTAATTGTATCACGTCGAGTCGACACTACAATCGAGGGTTTTCTTATGGGTTGGCAGGCAGCCCTGCTACATTCTAATTTTGAAATGTAGAAAATAAGAAAATCATTGTAATTTAGTTGTGTTTGCGCCAGTTTACTATTACCGTTTATTTTATTGTAGTTTTGATTCATATGTCTAAAAAAACCTGTTTTTTTTTCAGATCAGCAGCAGGCCAATACTACATGTTCGTCCTCGTCGGAGCTAGAGCAATCTTTCAATACGGACCCTGCCCCTACAACAACTGGTGTGAGCTGTTTGGAGCCTGAGCCTGGCGTCAGCAACGAAGCCCCCGCCCCTACAACAACTGGTGTGAGCTGTCTGGAGCCTAAGCCTGGACCCAGCGGCAGCAACGAAGCCCCTGCCCCTACAACAACTGGTGTGAGCTGTTCGGAGCCAGAGCCTGGACCCAGCAACGAAGCTTCAACCCCACGACTCGCAGCTGTTGATGAAGATGACATTACTGAACTTGATACTAGTGACAGACAACCTTTAAATTCTGGCTCTAAAACCTTAAAATTATATATGAAATATATCCGCACACTTTTGACGTAGGTGAGTTGAAAAGAACCACTATTGATGACAATTTGAAAAACCAAATATTGTCTAATGTGTTAATTCCATCAGACGAATTTATTTATCCAACAACAGAATTTAATAAGAAACAGCTAAAATTTCAAAGTCACTGGGTGAAAAAATGGCCTTGGATAGCTTATTCAAGGAAATGTGACGGCATATTCTGTAAATATTGTTTGTTGTTTCTTAGTGAAGCTAGTGGCACCGGTAAGGGCAATCATGAAGCAGCAGGCGCTTTTATAGAAGCCCCATTTAGACGGTGGAGAAACGCCATTGAAAAGTTTGACAATCATAATCGTACACAACACCATAGAACTAATGTTGAAAAAGTTGACAATTTTATCAAAATTATGTCCCGAGAAATGAAGGAAATTCCTGACGTACTTATCAGTCAAAGGCAAAAAGAGAGAGAACTAAATAGGGCACACTTGAGGCCTATTGTTGAAACTGTGCTGTTCTGCGCCGAAAATGAACTCCCATTAAGAGGTGACAATGACAGTGGCCCTCTCACTCTTGAGAAGCCTTGTCAAAGAGATGGTAAATTTCGGGCTTTATTGAGATTTCGCGCCAACTCAGGAGATCACCAGTTAAAAAATCATATTTTGAACAATAAAAAGAATGCAACTTATATCAGTCCAGATATACAAAATGAAATCCTCGACGTGAGTTCATCATTAATTCAGGAAAACATAGTAAAACAAATAAACAAGTCTGATTGCTTTGCCATTTTAGCTGATGAAACTATGGATGTGTCTTCCATTGAACAGCTATCATTATGTATCCGATACGTCAGTAGGAACCAAAATGATAAGCCTATTATAAAAGAAGATTTTTTAGGGTTTTCATCCATCTCTGATTTGAGTGGAGAAAACATTGCCAATCGATTTTGGAAATGATCCATAACTTGGGATTAGACATGACCAAGTGCGTGGGCCAGGGATACGACGGTGCTTCCAACATGAGTGGTAAGGAAAAAGGTGTCCATGCTAGAATTAAAGAGAAATACCCAAAAGCACTATATGTCCACTGTGCAAGTCATAGATTAAATTTAGCACTGTCAAATGCCATGTCTGTAAATAATGTTAGAAATGCTTTAGACATAGTAAGAGAAATCTGCGGTTTTTTTAGAAAAAACTCTGTTGCAAATCATACCCTAAAAGACGCCATTCAGGTGTATATGCCGGATAACAAAAAGACACGATTGAGTAAAGCTTGTGACACTCGGTTCATTGAGCGCCACACCAGCATTCAAGACTTTGTAGAACTAATTGAACCTGTGTATGCAAGTCTTGAGGAAATTTCCAACTCAAGTAGAAAAAGTGCTGGGGCTGCAGCTACCTTTCAAGCGGCAATGGAAAAAAGCACTTTTTTATTATCTTTGTTAGTGTGTGAAAAAATATTCAGCATAACTCTACCCCTTTCAGTATACCTCCAGCACGAAAGGTACGACCTTTCAGCAGTCGTAAGTTCTGCTAATGAGGTTATTCAGTCGTTACAAGACCTAAGAGATTCAGCTGATAAAGTATTTAAAGATATCTTCAACCGTGCTACAACTATGTCTCAAGAAATATTTAATAGGGAATTAGAAGCACCAAGAATAAATCAACGACAACAACATCGCTCTAATCATATTGCTAAGTCAACTGAAGAGTATTTTCGAGTTTCAATTTTTGTGCCATGTTTGGATAGCATTATAACAAATATGAAAGAACGATTTTCAAACAATGAAAACATCATAAAGTCTTTCCAAGCATTATTACCAGGATTTGCTTCGCCAGAGAAAGAAGACATGTTGGAATGCCTGTTAGGTTACCTTTCGTCCAGTGATAGTCCTGATGACAGCTCACTTACTACACTTACAGGTGAATACAGGGTATGGTGCAACTCATCAAAAAATGTCAAGAAACCCTCAGACATTTTAGAAGTAATGGAATCATGCAACAAGTCTTTTCTCCCACATATTTACCAGCTCCTTCAGGTTTTTGCAACACTTCCAGTTACCACTTGTAGTGTAGAAAGGACATTTTCTACAATGAAACGAATAAAATCATTTATTCGTAATAGAACAAGCAACGAGCGTTTGAGTTCACTTGCTGTACTTTCCTGTCACCCACAGTTGCACCCTGACGCGGAAGCAGTTTTGGACGTGATGGCAAAGAAGCAGAAAAGACGACTACTTTTGTAAAACTTCCAGACGGACTTTGCTTTGTGTGTCAATGAACAAATGAAAATGTATTATTAAAAATTTACAAAAATTTTATAAATAAAATGTATTACTTATTATACATGTATATTATACTGTAAATGACCAAAACATGAGTTTTTAATTCATAAAAACCAAAAATTTCCACCCGGGGGGCAAGCCCCCCGGAATCCCCAAGCCTAAGGGGGGGGGCAAGCCCTCCCCGGCCCCGGACCCCCCCCAAAGTGTAATCCTGGCTACGTGCCTGCAGTAGTAAACTCATTCCTTTTCACTATCACACGTTCCACAGGCTTCTCCTCTGGCAAATCTTCTCTCTCCATCATGCCCTCTTTCGTCAGCTGTCCATTTCTCTCCTTCTCCTCGGCGGGTCGGTACTTCTCCCCAGTTGCCGGTTCTTTCTCCTCTTCAAAGGAGCCATTCTTCACAATCAGCATGCCGCCATGTTTGTTGGATTTCGGCTTTGCTGGCAGAAAACAGTTCAAAGGTACTATTGTTGCCAGGCTTTTCAGGTTTTCCTGTATGACAAAAACAAACATACATGACAATAGGTTTTAGAAAAAATGTAATTGATCTCTATGAGTGAATAATTGAATGTATTAGAAATTAAAGAGGTAATCTTATAGAATTTTGTAGCCATTTCTAGAAGAAGGATAGCACTTCATGGGAACGTGTCAAGGTGTCACCCCGTCAAACTATGTCCTTTTAAAACCGGTTTTGAGGTGACAGTTTGACGAGTGTCGTCCCCGTCAAACTGTCACCATTCTAAGGAGGTGACAAGTTGTCAGGGTGACACTTTGACGCGAGTGTGTCATGTCAGGTTGTCATGATTGGTCATGACAAACAGTCACCTTCGGTCCAGTAGGTTGATGGGGTGACACCTTGACGGCATTGGTATGTTTTTACGAGGGTACAGGTTGTCGCCTGTGGCCAAAATTACCAGGTGACAGGTTGTTGTGGTGACACCTTGACGGTGACCCACTTCATCCACAAGGTAGATGAAAGGTTGAACGCTCACATCATACGTTATTTCTGATGATTCAAAATGGAAGGAGGTAATGATGAGGATTTGACGTCATTGCAGGGAAACTTTTTAGATGTTTCTTTTTTAATATTATTGGACAGTTTATTGAACAGTTATTATTTAATATTAGATCGGCCTTTAAAAATTTAGTGATTGATTTCTGTACAGTACATAATATTGAAAATTCTTCATCAATTGAACAATATCAATGTATCTGTTTTGATTGCTTATTTTTGTGTAAGACATTACTGATCAGTGCTTATTGTGGATTATATGTGTAAATAAAGTGCGAGTGATTAATTCAAGTGTTGCCAGCGTTTTTTTAGACATAGAACCCGTAACAATATTATATCTTCAAACTCATTCACATGCATAACTTCACATATTTATCATAGATAGAATATTGAATTTATATGCCTCCCTTAGTTGAAAAGAAATAAATTACTAGCTAAAATATCATCTGTTTACCATTTTATGTTTAGGGCTGTGATAAAGTGACGGTTACCAGCGAGAGAGCAAGAGCTTATGCTTGAAATGCCATATGGTAATATTCTCATAATATATTTTCAGTGTACCTATGAAATTGTAGATTTTTAATTATATTTTTATACTTCAAGGAGTATATTTTGAAATGTTATGTGAATTTGTAAGTAAAAAATAAAATGAATTAGTAATTGAACATTTAATAAAATATTTCCTAAGCAGCTAATTCTGAATAGCTTAAGTACAAGCCATTAAAAAGGTACAGAGCCATGTGGACTGTGAGTAGAGCGTTTAACACATAAAATCAATTGATATTTTTCACATCATTAAGAATTATTTTCCTCATACATATCGTTAGTAATTACTCAAGATATTTACTTTACTTATTACAATCAACTAGTTCTGATTTGTTACTCATTTCTAGTACTGAAATAATGATTTGCTCACAACGCCAATCAGAAATATAAAAATTCATTTCAGTACTGTATCAAGTTTCAAATGGTACCATACATATACAGTATTTAAATAATATTTCCTTCCCATAACCCTCCCAAAAACCTTTCCTAGTACATGGTGTTCCCATAGTTGGAAAGGCTTTACATTTCACACCAGACTAGCCCTACTTCCTTATTTATTGTTATGTTATTTTATATTGAAATATATATCTATATTTTGATTTATTGTATTGTGTGTTAAGTGAATAAATTGAATTGAATATTGCGAAAGGCAATAAAAATGGAAGAATTTACTCTTCACATATCTAACTTTGCCTCTATTGTTAACTTTCATTCATATCTGTTACTGATAAATTGTTAAATGTTACAGAGGATAACACTGTGCGTAATATGATGTGTGCAACATTGATTGGTTTTTCTGTACAAGATTACAAAATAAAATAACCAGCTACAATCTAAAATGTACAGAATGATTCAGATAAGCAACAACCTTGAGTTTCATTAATTAATAAAACTTGCAGTATACTTGTGGAGAATCCTAAAAATAGATTCAAATTTCATTGGTTTACCTAAATATCAACATGGATTGAACTTGTGTTACCTCATTTCTCATGTGATTGCCAGAATCCAAAGTAAAAATAGATAAAGATCTTTCTAAATACTTACTTAAATTTAGATGCATATTTATTTATTCATACATTTAACTAAAATACAATCAATGTGAATACAACAGGCTATTGCCCAAAACAGCTTTTCATAACATTTCAAAGTAGGATCAAAATCTTAGGTTAGGTCGCTGTTTGTTTCATATATTTTCCTTATAAGTACTCATAATTAATAATTGATGCTTGAAACTTATGTCAATTGACTGCCATTCTGAGCACCACGATGATATCCAGAATGCATACCGCGAGATCTTGGTGGTCTTGAGTAGCCTCCCCTATAACTCCGCATACCACCTACAACACAAATACCAATTAGTTTCTAGGACTCTATAGGATAATAGAACAAAAAAACATACCAGAAAAAACATAATCTACCGGAACCAAGATATTATTTAGAATAGTCCGTAAGGAGAAGATAGCTGTTTGCATTATAATGTTTATTAAAATGGCCATTGGGACGTTTCAGAGATATACAAAATACAAATTAGTTCCTATGGTGTGATGGAATCATAGAACAAAAGCCAATGAATACGAGGCTTCTGGTACTCAACTGGAATAAATATATATATATATAAGTTATGTAGCACCTTCTACCCCATTATTGTTAACTAAGCATAATAGAGATATTAGCATCATTGTAATAATTATTTAGTTCTACTCCAGCGCGCATAGCGGATAGTCCTCATTTCTCAGTACTATGTATAAGTACGCATATTTATTGTAATTGTTAACCAAATAAAAGCTTTTTAAAAAGACTTTTGTGTATTTAATAAAGTTAACTGGCGCAGTCGGTAGGACACTTCGAGAATATTAGTGAATTAGTGTTCTTCAATTTTTAAATCGTTTACGAAGTGGACGTGAACAATAGTGAAATTTTCGGTCACCTAACATCGGAACTCCGAAGATCTTCATTGTGAAAGCACCTGACATTGGAACTTTCTACAGTACTTCTGGATTTTCTACACATACAGCGGAAACTCCGAAGAACTTCATATAGTGAAAAGTACCGGACATTGGGACTTTCTACCTCTGATTTTTTCTACACGTATGGCGGAAAAATCGAACTTCTAATGAACCATTGGATAAAAATGAACACTCTTATATTGTGAGTAAATTTGGAATTATTGTATTATTTTCATTTTTGAATTTTGAACAATTTTAATATTATTTGCTACTTCTAAAAATCAACTAAATAATGGCGACTAATGCAAATAGCGCTAACCCTGCAGTGACAACCCCTATTCTGAAAAAGGAGTATCTAGACATGATTCCGGAATATTCCAGAGAGCCTACTCTATTAAATCGCTTCATTTCTATCTGTGACAAAATCGTAGCAAAGTTCTTCGTAACAGCTAATCCCGATGATTTCCAAAACGAGTATCTTTTTTCCACAATCCTTGCAAGAATAAAAAGTCCAGCTCTAGACTTGATTACTAGTTCCAATTCATACGCTTGACCTGATGTGAGGAAAGTATTACTCAACAGTTATATGGACAAAAGAGATTGTTTCACTCTCAACCTCGAAATGGCAGAACTCAAACAAGAATCAGGAGAATCTCCATTCTCCTTCTTCGAGAGAATCCAAAAATTACTCAATTTACAAATATCCTATTTTCAAAATAAAGAAACATCAGCCGTCTCAAAAGTCATGTGTGAGTACGTAAACAGATTAGCACTTAGGGTGTTGTTGAGAGGATTGAGAGAGCCTCTTGGTTCTCTCATGAGAACAAAAAACCCGGAATCACTTGACAGTGCTCTCCATATGCTATCCAACGATTTTCAATTCAAAATTGGCCACTACAATGAAAACACTAACACTAAAAAGACATTGCAGCATCTCCAAAATCAACACAAACTTCAATCTTACCTGCAAATGCAGTACTATCCTCAAAGAAACCAATCATTCTACCAAAATCAAACTCCAAAATACCAAAACTTTCAAAACAAAAACCAGTTTCAACACCCACAAAATAGAGGTCAACAGAACTTCAACAATAATCAACCCAAACCACAAAACTTCAACAATAACAATCAGCTGAGACCCCAAAACAGTTATCAACCAACACCAATGAGCATCTCATCAATTAACAATCGCCCTCAGAAACGAACTAGGCTGAATCAAATAACAGGAAGACCTATTGATGACACTCAAAACAACGATTTCGATAACAATTTTGGTGAAAACTCCCAGGATGAATTGGAGAACCAATTCGACAACTTAACTTTTGATGATCAAAACGAAACATTCTTTGAAACAAATGAACAAACCAAAGCAGATCCTTTTTTAGAGGATATGAGCCTCCAAAAAAAAATTTCAATTATGAACCTACAAGATGACAAAAACGAATTACCCTATTTCGTAGATCCTAAAACACGCTTTAGAATCCTTATTGATTCAGCAAGTACTAAATCGTTTGTGAAGAAAATTATAGGAACGGAATGTTACAAAGAAGATTTAATTGTAGACCCATTTGAAGTCATAGCAGCACACGGCATTTCAACAGAAAAATTCAGTACCAAAATTCCCCTACTTGATAAATCAAAAATCACATTCTACCTTTTCGACTTCCACAAAAATTTTGATCTACTTCTCGGATTGGATAATTTGAAAAAACTAAAAATCAATTTGGACTTCATCAATGATTGTATCAATTTCAACGGAATGAAACTACCGATTTACTATTTCAATGCAAAAGGAAAAACTAACCAGAATGCGGACGCCTTATCAAGAATTCATTTGAACAATAACAATACTACTAAAGCACCTGGAATTTTAAGTGATGTCGATGCTATAATCAATGAGGCTATTGAGGGAGTGACAAATATTGGACCTATCAACGAAGAAACACTATCCATGATCGCCAACGTAGATGACAACGAGACTCAATTTTTAGGATTCGACATTGAACAGAATGACAACCCACAATTTCAACCAACAGAGTTAGACGACATAGAAATCCAGTTTCTTGGATTTGACAACGGAGAGAACGACACCAACATACAACCTCAAGGGAACGACATCAACCTGCAACCTCAACAACCGGCAACCGGCATTGGAGGAGAACGAGCCCGAAGAGGAAGAAGAGTTCATAGAAAATAATTCACACACACAACACTCCAATTATGAAGACAATATACTTCAGTAGAAATACCTGTATCAGAAGATCCAGTTAATTTTGCCAAAAACCAAATCATATTGAAACTTGTGAAGAATAATCCAAAGAAAGTTACTATTATCAAACTATTTGATAATAAAATGAGGATGATGGTAGAAATATCAGAAAATAATTTCGATAAAAACGTGATTGAATTTGTTAAAGAATACCTAGTACCAAATGTTCGATACAATTTGTACTTCGAAAATGAATTCTATGAACAATTTGCTTCAGTAATTGCTAAAAATTTCAAATTCTCAAAACTCGTACTCGTAAGGTGCAAGGTAAAACTACTCGACGTAACCCATGAAGAGGAAAAAATTGAAACTATAGATAATTATCATGTAGGAAAAACTAATCACCGAGGTATACAGGAAACGTATGATCAAATTAAAAGAAAATACTATTGGCCCAACATGAAAAACTACATCCAAAATTTTATTAATAAGTGCGAAGTATGTCTTAAAACAAAATACGAAAGGAATCCACTCAATTTAGAAATGAACTTGACTCCAACAGCTGTGAGGCCTCTTCAAATAATTCACATGGATAGTATAACATTAGAGAAAAAGAAATTTCTCACTATCATTGACAGCTTTTCACGTTACGCACAATGCTATCCGGTATCCAGTTGCAACAGTATCGAAATAGCCGACAAACTGCTGAGTTTCTTTTCTCACCATGGTATTCCACAGACAATAGTTGCCGACAATGGATGCGAATTCAATAATGGACTTGTAAAGGAATTTACTGAATTGCATAAAATCAAAGTACATTGGATAAGCACTCAACATCCACCATCAAACGGCCTAGCCGAACGTTTTCATTCAACTCTAATAGAACACATACGAATATTCAACAATCGAGAGGAGTTCAAAACAGAAACAATCGAAAGCAAGGTCAAATACGCCATAATTGCCTATAACAATAGCATTCACTCAGTGACGAAGCTGACACCTCTAGAAATTTTATATGGACACATAGATTCGAATCCCATTATTGAAATAGATATACAAAAGAAATTTATTAACGACTATGTCAGTAATCACAAGGAAAAAACCAAACAATTATTCGACCACGTACGAGACATCAATCAAAGTAGAAAAGAACACGTCATCAACGAAAGAAACAGAAATCGAGAGGAATTACCGGACATTCCAAAAGAAGTCTACGTGAAAAATCTACAAAAACAAAGTAAAACGAAAAACAAATTCAACAAGGAAACTCTTCAATCCGTAAATAAAGAATTAAAAACAGCCAAAATCAACCCCAGACACCATAATACTAAAGAGAAAATTCACCTTTCGAAGATTAAGCGACCCAGAAAAATCAAGACGAGGATGAAACCAGACAACCAAATAATTCTGATTCCAACCCTGTTCCAGGTCCCTCTACTTCCTGCTGAGAGTATCATCAGGAGCCGAACAATTGAGGAATATAACGAACAATTTAGGAATAATTTCAGTACCGTAGATTTAGGCTCTGCAAAGTTGGAAGTTGCAAGACACACTTTTATACATTATTACGAATAATTAGAAAGTATTTTTGATCATGTAAATAATTTGAATTCATATTACGACAAAGTGTTGGAAAATGTTAAGAATACAATTCCTGTAACGGCACACGTAGATTTAGTAACAGATAATGGTAGTAAAGCTAGGGATATAGTGAACTATTTAAAGCTAATAAATCATACAAAGAATGTTGTAGAAGATAAGTTGGATATAATCAATTTAGATAATAATAGAAGATCGAGAAGAGGACTTATAAATGTACTTGGAAATGCGATAAAATTTGTAACAGGAAACTTAGATTCAGACGATGGCGAAAAATATGATAAATTATTCCAACATTTAAAGAAAAATCAAAATAATATCATAAATCAAATATAATCTCAATACTCATTCGACTCAGAAATGATCTATGAATTCAACCAGACCTTGAAAACTGTTAACTACAATTTTAATGAATTGAAAAAGAAAGTCCTGATTGTTAACGAGAAACTTAGTGATTATATAGAATTAGAAAAATATAGGGATGTACTGAACCATTTGAATATCCTTTATAATATTATGTTAAGCTTGATTCAAGATATTGAAAATTCTCTAATATTCTGTAAATTAAAAGTTCTACATCCAAGTATCATATCAACAAAAGAATTGTACCAACAGATTAAGAAAATTTCAATTTATTACAATAAACAATTACCTTTAGAACCAGAATTGAAAAATATGTGGGAATTTGAAAACTTAATAGATGTAAACTGTAAATTAACTTCTAAAGAAATAGTATACTTTTTGGAACTACCAATTGTTGATGAATCGAACTTTAATTTATACAAATTGCTTTCAATACCAAATGTTTTAGATAATAAATACGTAACCATTATACCTAAAGTTAGATATATGCTGAAAACAAATAAGTATCATGAAAATGAAGTGTCAGTTGAAGGACTTATCAATGAATGTGGTAAAAAGACCAGTTCAAGTTATATCTGCTCTACAGAACAATTGTATCATGATAAGTTAAATTGTGAAAAAGAAATTGTTAAAATGGGTACTACTTCAAACTGCAACCCACACAGCACATAAGCTTAAACTAAGTTTGTATTTTACTTGGTTTTAACACTGTCAAGCAAGTTGAGCGATCCAAGTTATTTCCAAGCTCAAATCAAGCTGTTTAATACAAGCTGGTATTCCCAAGCTTATTAATAACTTGGGTTTCACGGCATAATAATTAAGGTGCGTTTGGTGCGTGCGCAACTCATAAAGTTTCTTTTTTGTGCGCTAGTTTTGCTAGTAGCGTGTAGCGTGATCTCGTCAACATCGTTGTTATTTCATAGGTCCGCCATTGATTGCTAATTGCCATTACCGGATCACCGCCTCACGCAGCAATTTGCAATCTTTCAGCAATGTATTCAAGTTATTTAATTTTGATATTTCAATTGTTTGCCCACTCGAGCAGAGTTTTAGTTGAACATCAAGATTCAAGGTAAGTGTTTACTGAGTGCATGTATTCATGCATTTTGCAAGTATATACGTGCATATGCACATAATATTAATTTTAGGTAAGGACGAAAACATTGTGCATCATGTATTAACGGTGAAAATAAGAGTCTTACTGGCTCTTATAATTCCATATTAGCATCATCCTTAGACTATGATTCAATACGATTTTTGTTGCCATTTAAACAATACAGAAAAAAACACAAGTCAATGATTAGATTCCTGGATTTCTTGTTCCATGACGAACTGCATTGTTATTATTAACTTGTTTTGTGAATTTAACGACTTGCAGTCAAATATTCATTAAGAATAAGTAAAATTTACTTACTCTATAGGCTTTCGAATCTTTGAGATCCGTTTTTAGAGGCGTGTTCCTAGATCATCAATGTCAGTTTTTTTTATTTCAGTTTTTTTCAATGATTAGTCTACAATAAGGTATTACCTACCCTATTTTATTTTATTTTATTTCAGAAACCTAACTTTCTCCCATTGTTTTGTGAAGTAGAGAAGTCATCACTTACTAGGCTTTAAGCTAAAGCAGTGTAAACTTCTAGCTAGGCAAAGGCCTCGATCTATTATTAAATAAAATAATATCAATTATTCATATGTATTATCTTGCTGTGCAGAACTGACCTTTTTGAGTCGCGGCGGACGCGTTTCGAACTATGTTGTTCTTCTTCGGCGCTTGGTTGCAGACCAGTCATAGAACAACATAGTTCAAAACGCGTCCGCCGCGACTCAAAAAGGTCAGTTCTGCACAGCAAGATAATACATATGAATAGTTCTACTGCAGTTCACGAAAAATGGATAACTACAACAATAATAATATCAATAATATTATTATTATTATAATTTTTTTTCTATTATTTATTTTGCATATTATTAGCTTTGCCAGAAGTCTAGGAGATCCAGCTTAAATTTATTGCCTGCAGACTAAGTTTGGCACTGTGCAACAGCAAAAATGAACAGTTTTTGATCTGATAGATAGTATTTCTTGTTTTGACTGAATGAGAATTAGATAGATAGATATAAGGAGCATCCGTTGACCTCCTATAAAAGGGGTATTTGGACTTAATGAAACGAATTCGTTTTTTGCGCAAGCGTATTTTTAAAATAGCATCTATGCCCAGTGCTGTTTTAGTGATAGAACGCCGTACCGGTACCTCTTTGGGTGACTGACTTAATTGTAACTTTAGGTGAGCCATTATGCGATTGAAGCAATGTAGAGCTATCAACTGTGTCTACTTGGCGCGAGACTGTACCTAAGTTTATCAAATTTATTACTTTTTCTTGTAAAATCTAGCTATCTAAAAACTTACACTGATTACCTTACTTTCCATTTTTGTAACAAACTGTTATTTGGAAAATTATGCAATAATACATGTAAACTAGGTTTTTGTGCGATTTTTATAATATGCCCTTGAAATCTGTACAAAATTAAATTTCTACAGTAGGCCAGTTAGTCAGCAAATACAGTTTTTTCCAGTAAAAGCAGACATAACTTTTAAGGAACCACAAGTTTGATATGAGTAAAAAATTTCAAACTGTCTCAGACAAATAATCTTTGTACTCACAAGTTAGTTTGAAGAGAATGACAATTGAACAAACTTGTGAGATACGAGCCGATATGGCCAAGTTAAAAATGAATGCTGCTGTGCAGAAAGGTCTCCATGGTCTAGTGGTTAAGGCGCCCGACCGGCAATTGGGAGGTCCGTGGTTCGATTCCCGGTGGTGACTGATATTTTTGTACAGTAGCATTCATCGATTTCCATCAGCTATTCAATACTGTTGTCAATATCCGCCTTTGCGGAAGTCTTCAGTATAAACTAATAGCACTCAAAGGAATTCGAAATTAATAAATTCTGTTTAATCTTTGTACTCTTATCTTATCAATTTAAAAAGTTTTCCCGCGGGCGGATCCCTTCTGATTACCCCCCAGACCCCCCGGAACATTGCGTACCTGAACCTATATTGTTACAAAAACAGCACTGTCTATGCCTATATTAATAACTTAATATTTGCTAAATTAAATAATTTATTCGTAATAATCAAATGCTAATACTTTTTTGCTGTAATACCGTAGATTACAAATTTAACATCTATATTTTATATGCAAATTACAATTTTTTGTCACATAAAGTATTTATTTTTCAGCTGAAAGTAGCCTACTCATGTCGGTGGGAGGGAGAGATGCTTAGGCAATGACTTATAATTGCTTGAGACGGTGTCTAAGCTACGTAGTCGCAAACAAATTGTCTTATTCAGGTGTAGCAGCTAAGGACCATGAAAATAGCCTTCAAGACCACGCAGCACTGCAAAGTTATTAATGGTAGGTTTTTTTAAATGTTCTATCAGGAAGCTTGTTTGAAGGTTAGGACATCGGCCTCACACATTAACAAAACTTGCTTCAAACTAAACCTTATACCTACTTATGCTAGAATGCAAATAAAACTACCTAACAAACCCCATAGAAACCTACAATTCAATGCAGAATATGAATTAGACTACATGTTAAACTTCTTAGACCTCACTATCACAAAACTAAATAACATGCACAAATTCAAAATCTACAGGAAACCAATTCTCACAGACACACTCATTCACAACTCATCCAACCATCCACATCAACACAAACTTGCTTTTTTTAACTCCATGATCTTAAATAATGATCCACTATCACAAGCTGACCGACCACCAAGAAGAAATTAATATGATCAAATATTTGCTCATATAATATAAATATATTAGCTCAACAAAATCCTAAATAGGATATCCTTAGCTCAATAGAATCCTAAATAAAATGAAAACCAAAACAGATTTGTCATACACATATTTCAACAAAAAAACACATATTCAAAATCTACAGGACTTTTGACTTTGTGCAGCACAAAGTAGTACATATTTTTCAAGAATCTGTATTTAACACAGCATTCAGAACAACAATTAGCCTGAGACACCAGCTCCAACAAAAAACATCTCACCTAACAAACAGCAAAATATGTTTTCCATACCCATTAAAGTTTGTCATGTAACTAACTACATTAACATTAATTTATTTTGTCTTTCTAATTCAAAATTCAGAGTCAGATTAATATAAGGCAATGCAAAGATCAACCTTACATACATTTTTAATATGCCCTAGGCCTAATTTTCAGATTCAGTTATCTTAAAATGCATATGTCCATCAATTAATGAAAAAAGAAAATTAATGATCCTGACATATGAATCAGCTGGCCTTTGTCAGTAACAAAGCTACACAAGGCATCACCCATCCTTCACTCATACTTGGGTTAAGATACACCTGTTTGGAGTTCCCATTTCAAAGTTAACTTGACCATGTGGATTCATTGATTTCATCAATTTCAATTGATGGTCCACCCTGACTTGTTGAGGCGTTTAAACAACGTTTCCTAAAGTGATCTATTGTCAGTAGTTTCATGTCACTGAAATGACAAAAACACTATTATTTTACAGTTGCTGTGAAGAAAATTCACCCTTCATCTACTGACCAAGATTTGAAGGTCTACATGTGTCACTGGTTGCAGCAAGCCAACTCAAGGATCCCCAAAAAGTAAGAATACTTATTTAAGTTATTTTAATTATTTATCCTCCAAATTGCGTCATAGTTCTTTCCTTTCAGAAATACATTTTTTTTCATAATTGTCCATGATAATGAATTAAAGTGTATATGATGTTGAAGATCCATCTTGTTTCCACTAATATATAATAAAAACTTAGAAGACACAAGTGGAAATTATGACTCATGTTATGGCATGACAGCCATTTCACTCTGATGTTAAGAGCATCATCAGATGACCCACAGTACACTGAGTATACTGTGAGTCATCTGGCAATGCTCTTAACATCAGAGTGAAACGGCCGTCACATCATAATGTGAGTCATAATTTCCACTTAGAAGTGTTTTTCAAGTTTTTATTTTAAAATGTATAGATTACATTTTATGGGTTTAGTATATTACATAACAAGTGTGGTAATATGGTGTTTACTGTATGAGTATGATAGTTTATGCACAAGATGAAGTTGAGTGCAGAATTATCTTAAGAGTTTATTAATCACCTCACCAGATGTGTTATACAGGGTGGGGGAAATGTTTGGAAACGGCTTAATATTTCATATACAAAGGTGATTTTGCGGTAGGTATGATTGAGGATCCTACTCAAATTGAAAATACTATTTTACTGTGACTTCAAAAATCTGGTCCGCCATCTTGGAACCGCCATTTTGAATGTAACTTTTTTTTTTTAAATAGGAAGGGGGTCATGCGATACATGATTTCAATACAGAATTTTAAGACAAAATGAATGCCGAAAACCGCACATCGATATGTCAACCCGTTTCGGAGATATTTACATTATTAATTGATACCATGAAAAGCAGAAATGAAATAAATAAGTACATTAAAATCTTACCTATCAAATTTTTTGTTAATAGTGTTTGCTAATGAACATTAAAACCCAATTATTTTAATAAATGTTCAAACTGTTTTCCTTCAGCTGTTTGACAATGTGCTAATCTTAAATAATAGCCATCAAGCACATTTTGAATCATTTCGCGTGGAATTCTGTTAGCCACTTCAGTTATACATTCTCTCAGTTCATTAATTGTTGCTGGTTTCTTTTTGTACACATTGTCTTTCATGTAGCCCCAAAAGCGAAATTCATCACGCGAAATGATTCAAAATGTGCGGTTTCATTTAAAAATGCCATTGCGAACGACTTTAAACACACTCACTACTTCATGATTGAAAAAGAATTCATTAAATCAGTTGGATTATTACAGATGATTTTAGGTTGATATCATGATTATTGTTGATATTATGATATCCAGAGTCAGATGTTCATCACGCGAAATGATTCAAAATGTGCTTGATGGCTATTATTTAAGATTAGCACATTGTCAAACAGCTGAAGGAAAACAGTTTGAACATTTATTAAAATAATTGGGTTTTAATGTTTATTAGCAAACACTATTAACAAAAAATTTGATAGGTAAGATTTTAATGTACTTATTTATTTCATTTCTGCTTTTCATGGTATCGATTAATAATGTAAATATCTCCGAAACGGGTTGACATATCGATGTGCGGTTTTCGGCATTCATTTTGTCTTAAAATTCTGTATTGAAATCATGTATCGCATGACCCCCTTCCTATTTAAAAAAAAAAAGTTACATTCAAAATGGCGGTTCCAAGATGGCGGACCAGATTTTTGAAGTCACAGTAAAATAGTATTTTCAATTTGAGTAGGATCCTCAATCATACCTACCGCAAAATCACCTTTGTATATGAAATATTAAGCCGTTTCCAAACATTTCCCCCACCCTGTATATGTTAAACACAGCAACTCCTGGTGAAATGGGCAATAATGATCTTAGATCAGCTGATCTAGCTTTTGATCCAATGTTTTATCAGTGAACTAGCTGGCCCGACGCGCATTGCTATGTTCTCATAAAAATTCTCCTTGATTTTATTATTCGCCACCTCCCACTGAGGCTGCATTTCAAATTTCTAGCTGCATTGGTTAACAGATGTCATCCACCTGGCATAATTACATTTCATCATACCCAGTTGTATGTTTCCTATATTGCAAGGCTCTGACTGCACGGTAGCCTACATGCAAAGTGCAAAGTCTTTTGCTGTTCTAAGACAGCGTAAATAACGCCACTAAGGGGCCTGCCATATGATTAAAAACTGTTGACTTCTATCAGCTGTTCCTTTAAGCTGTTTGGCCGGCAAGTTCAGTAGGTTAGGTCTATAAAATGGATTAGTTAATAATAATTATTAGCTCCCCTATTAAAATTTATGGTCAGAAATCATCCCCAATATTCACACAGCATATTCCCAAAGTTTCATGCCAATCTGTCAAGGAGTTTTGAAGTCTATAGGGAACATACATACAGACAGACATTCATTTCTATATATATAGATTACTAGCAAGTAGCCACCCATAAGTGTATGGTAATAATCATTTTTGATGATCTTTACCACACAGTGTGTGGTAATAATCATCAAGTGACATCAGCTGACAAAAAAAGATAGTATATTACACTACAAGTGTGGGAAATGGAGTTTACCATACAAGTATTATAAGTTAATGCATGAGATGAAGTCAAGTGCAGTATATTATCATAAACTGCTATCAAGATGTACAAAGTTAAGATTATACAAGACCATCATACAGCCGGTATTATTGTATGGCAGTGAGACATGGGTCCTTTCCAAAAGAAATGAAGGACGATTAATAGTTTTTGAGAACAAGGTTCTGCGGAAAATCTTTGGCCCAGTATGTGAAGATGGAGTTTGGCGCATAAGAAAAAACAGGGAATTACGTGCCCTATACCAAGAACCAGATATAATAGCCCTCATAAAAGCCAAAAGAATTAGCTGGTTAGGTCATGTGCTTCGTAGAGAGGAGGGAACAAGGCTGAAGGAGGTGTGCAAGGCCGTACCTGCAGGAAGGCGACCATTGGGAAGGCCTAAATTAAGGTGGCTTGACCAAGTTGGGAAAGATGTTGTCAGGTGTGGAGGAACAATTGAAATGGCAGAGGACAGAGAAGAATGGAGGAGGCTAATCTATGAGGCAAAAAATCGACTGAGATTTGTGACGCCCCAGCAGTAAGTAAGTATGGTAAACATCTTCCCAGATGAGTTACAAATGATATTTTTTGTCATACTAGTCTGAAATATAAAAATAATAAAATTTGAGCAAGTACAAAAAGCATCATTAAACATAACCTCAAAATCTACCACAGTAGTAAAATACTAAAAATTTATCTGAGATCAGCTGTTTTTCCAAATTCTGAATCAGCTGGAATGTGGTAATATCCATTAACACACTGAAAAAGGATGCAGTAATGAAAATCTGCTGTTCTTTCTGTAAACAGTTGTTTACCGGCTTGATTCAATGCTTGGTAAAGTGGTGAATATGTATGAGTATGACAAAAATATTATTACCATATTGAGAAATGGGTACACTGCCAGCACATATTTTTGTATTTGTGCTACACATCTAGAGTGAGCTACTTATATTCATAGTTCTAGTCATATTATGATTGCCACCTATCACTGATTTAAGTGACAATTTGGTTTAAATTAAGCTGTAGCATTTGGATGATCACTGTTGATTAAAATATATAATGGCTCTAAATGCCATTACTGTTGCCAGAACTGTTTGCACATATATGTGCATTCATGACATTTGCCCTATCAACCTACTTCCTCCATTTTAATTGTGATTCTTTTTTTCAGGGCCTTTGTAGAAGAAATCCCTCAAGCAGCTACTTCAGAATAAACACTGCTGTGTGTGTTGTATACATTAAACTTATTTTATGAAGATTCATTCTTTGTACATATAATTTATCCCCAACCCCTACTAACTATGAAAACTATATACATTGTTTTACAAGTGATTTGGTAATCAAACCTGTTAATTTTATCATATAATACCTATATGCTTCATTTAAAAAAAAATTAAAATACTGAGTTAAAATACTATAGTTTTGTCCAGGAAATTATAGTGTTTTTTCAAATGTTGCTCTCCAATTTCAATATTGTTGTTATTCAACAGCAGTGTTTCAACTATTGTTATTTTGCTGATTTTTGTTGATAAAGTTCAATCAGCTACCTAAAAGCCTGTTAATAACTTGGGAATGTAAGTTTACTTTAAGCTTACTTTAGACTAGTTGTAATAAGCTTGTTTTTAGCCTGGTATTGTAAGTCAGTTAATAACTTGATAATGCAAGTTTACTTTAAACTTACTTTAGCCTAGCTTAAACAAGCTTGTTTTTAGCCTGGTATTGTAAGTCAGTTAATAACTTGATAATGCAAGTTTACTTTAAACTTACTTTAGCCTAGCTTAAACAAGCTTGTTATTAGCCTGGTATTGTAAGTTAGTTTTAAGCTTGTAACCTCAAACTTAGAACAAGTTGAGAAAGTGGTAACTTCGAAGCTTAAAACAAGCTATTTTTAAGCTTAAAAGCTTGTTTACCCAAGCTAAAGTTAAGCTTGTAAGCTTGTTGTTTTAGGCTTGAAACAAGGTTGGAACAGGTTTATTGTGCTGTGTGGGAAATATACTGAAGTAATAGTATCAAATAGTATTGTTGAATGGACTCCAGAGCTAGACAGTTACCTATGTATTTTTCCAAATGAAGAAACCATAAGGTTTGAAAAGCCATATGAAACTGTTACGAAATCAATAAAAGGAGTATATTTAATTACGAATGACAATAATTCAATTTATTATAACAACAAATTACTTAATCATGTATCAAAATCAAAATATAAGACAAAATTAATCAACTTGGATACTGTGCTTACAAAATTAGAAAAATTTCAAGAACCAGAATTCAAAATAAGTTTAGAACAATTGAATTTCAAACCGATAGATGTTAACAAATACACACCCATAATGGAAGAAGATATTGTAACTACTTCAATTAGCATTTGGACTATTATTATCTATGTTATTATTATCATTTCAATATCAATTTTATTATTGTATTCTTATTTTAAGAAAAAGGAAACATCTAACATTAACATTGTTAACAACACTACTACCCCCGAAGTTTTATTTAGGGATGGAGGAGTTATGTAGCACCTTCTACCCCATTATTGTTAACTAAGCATAATAGAGATATTAGCATCATTGTAATAATTATTTAGTTCTACTCCAGCGCGCATAGCGGATAGTCCTCATTTCTCAGTACTATGTATAAGTACGCATATTTATTGTAATTGTTAACCAAATAAAAGCTTTTTAAAAAGACTTTTGTGTATTTAATAAAGTTAACTGGCGCAGTCGGTAGGACACTTCGAGAATATTAGTGAATTAGTGTTCTTCAATTTTTAAATCGTTTACGAAGCATCATTGTACCAAATATATCCATAGTTGGAAAGGTTTTTAAACTCCACATTCTATCTTTACCTTTTTCAGTATAAATTTTATTTTTCAAGTATTTTTAATTTTTATAGATTGCATATTTATGTGTGTTTTAATTGATAATTCACAGTAACTTTCTTTAGAGATACAAATTTTCTTATATAAATACCTAAAAATCATTAGCCTATATTTATGGTAATACTACTTGCTGAGAGCATATTATAGATTATTTAATCATCAATCGTAATACATAAATTTCATGTGTTACAATAATTGATAATTCATGATATTTTACAAAACCATTGCACCAAACATAACCGTAGTTGAAAAGGGTTTTCATTCAACACCCTACCCTCGACCTTTTTCTGCAAATGTTTGTGTATTTCATTTTTAATAGGTCTATATTTTTAATTGCTATATGTTATTATTTATATTTTAGGTCTATTTTTAATTGTATGCATATTTATGTATCAGAGTTTCAATTGATAGTAATGTATTACATTCAATTGATGGTAATAAATTATTTCACAGGAAATTCCGTAGCGATACAAATTTCTAATAGAACGATTATTATATTTATGGGAATTCTACTTACTGAGAGGATATTTATGTATTTCGATTTATAAATAATTGATAATGCATTCTTGGCATTACAGATTTTCTAATGGAAACATATTAATGGGGATACTACTATTTGATGGAACATTTTCATTCCACATTCCGAATCACCGAATTGTATTCAACCGACAAATCATAAATATTTATCAATTAAAAATATAAGAAAAATATGTGCTACATTGTGATAAAAAATACTCATTCTGATGATTTATTTTTGATGTGAACAATTAATTTGAATTTGATATAAAAAATAACATTCCGCAAAATAGTATTATAGAAAGAAGTGTAACACAGAATTTTAAACCCATTTGAACCGGTAAAATAAAAATGGAAAATATTATTATAATTTCTGCATTTGTTCTTTTTGAAGTGTTGTAAAATTTTTATTTTTTTATAAATATATATTTATTCATTGATAGTACTATGGTACTATGTGAATTTTGTATTATTTATATTTGGCTTTGGTTGAGTGGTAGAGAAGACTTTATAGTTGTTAAACTATATGGGTGGAGTTATCCACCCATTTCATTTCAAATTCACATTTTTCAGCACAAACCGTCAGTCCATCGTCAACTATCACCATCCTTTACCAAAGCTTGTAAAACATTAATCAGACAAGACGTACAAGTGCAAAAGAACAGTGGCGGGCGGTTGTAATCAAGCTGGAAACTAAATTTTGCAATTTAAAAACTAAGAATTACTTGAACCATTATTAAAAGATTCATAAACTGGTTCAATGGGTGACCGATATTTTACAACTATATTTTGCTTTTCTTCAATCACTACTTGGTTACCTCTTCTCTTGTATCGCATTTTTCCTGTATCCAGTTCACCTAAATAAAGAAGTAATTATACAACTACAAGCAATAAATATGCTCATTTAATGAGAAATACAAAAAAACACATATCATGTAAAACAAAAGCAGGAACTCAACGGTAATACATTGTGAAAAACGTAATACATTGACATTTTAGTACACAGGTTACAAAATTTCTATTTTTAAATAGAATGACTTTTTTTATTGGCAAGTCCCCTCTGCTACTAATCCAAGTCAAGAGAAGAAAAATAACATGATTCCCAGAAAAAAGATAAAATAAATAATCCGGACTCATGATAATACAAAAATTAAAAATAAATGTCTAAAAATGTCAATATTTGTTTTAATAGATGGAATTTTAATCAATTCAATTTCTAGGCAATAATTTTTTGTACGATTTTAGATGCTGAATTGTGCAAAATAAAAAATCACAATATACACAAATATTTCAACAAGATTGAGATGCTGTATTCAGATGAATTTCGTATGTTTGAAAACCTGTTCATTATAAAAATTAAGATTCAAGTCGAAATTATGTGTTTGCTCAAAAATCTTCCAATTTTCATACTCTATCAATAGAAATGAGCTTTACATTCGAGAAATGTCATTAATTCTGAGAGCAATTCACTCATACAAAGTTTGCTTCAAAGTGACCCGACTGTACTTCACTCAAGCATTAATTTTGCTTTCTGCTAGGAATCCTGTCATTTTACACATAAACAACATTGTTTTTGCAGCAAAAGATTTGCCCCACAAATGTAGCATGTACAGGCAATGATATGTCATTCAATCCATCTTTTGACATGAAAATAATGGAAAACTGTGGAAATCGGCCTTCTCTAACTTTGGAAAAACTGTGGAAATCGGCCTTCTCCAACTTTGGGAAAACTGTGGAAATCGGCCTTCTCTAACTATATAATGAAACATGTAAAAAATACTAGTCTTCTGTTCAAGACATTTTGAACGGAAGATTTCGCCAAATATGAGATAACAAATTTATATTCTTTAGCAGTCATTTCTTCGATAATTTTTTCAAGCATTTTATTCCTCTAGCTTTATTTACCAATTATAATACCCTATGTATTATTGATTTTAGGTACTTCTATACTTATTTACTACTTTGGAATTACACATAACTTACACATACACATAACTTGAAGCCAATCATTTTAATCAAGACTGATAACATTACAATAAAAGTTGAGATACAATACAGTAATCGAACTACTTCAGCAAAGAAGCTTTTTTCTCCATGTTTGTACCTCTATTCGTCCAGGAAGAATAGTACCAATAATTTTGGCCAATGGCGGGATGGGACAGGAAGCAAGGATTATGTAGTCGGGGTTTTCCTTTTCCATCTAAGAGACAATTATAAAAAAAGATTAAATTATCGATACACTATCACTACACTGTGTTTCAAATTGATATGGCAGTACAGGACAAATGGTCATTATCTACGCTATTTCAACAAACAATTGCATATAAAGCTATTCATATGCCCAGTGCTGAATAAGTTTATCATTCAATCTAGCGAGCTGTCGCAGGACAAATACCCCAGATGTAATTTTACAACATATTTTCTCAATGTATGGTGCCCAGGTCAATCATCTATCCAACATAACTCCTAGAAATGCAATTTTTTCTTCCTGGTCTAATTGATTATCGTTTACAAACACGTTTATAGCCCTATCTTCATTTAAATTATGATGTTGAAGATCCATCTTGTTTCCACTAATATGTATTATAAACTTTAAAAACACTTTTGAATGGAAATTGATTTCCATTCAAAAGTGTTTTTTAAGTTTATAATAAATTTAAATTATGTTTGTTTTTGAATTGAAGGTATTGGCATTTTTTACTATTTATAGTTAATTTCAACTGATTTAAAAATTGGACAATTGCACACCTATATGGGCACTTATTTCTAAATTATCTAGAATGGAATTGCTGAAAATGAGTGATGTATCGTCAGCAAATAAGAGGGCTCTACCACTAATTAATTCTTTAGGTAAACGGTTGACATATAACAAAAAAAGCAATGGACCTAGTATTGACCCCTGAGGCACTCCAGCTTGCAACTCTAATTTATTAGATTTATTCTTTACTATACTATTACCAACTACTGTAGTTAGTTCTACACATTGTTTTCTCCCAATAAGATATGATGCAAGCCATTTCAGTTCAACCCCATTTACACCTACATTTTGCAGTATTTCCAATAAAGTTCTATGATTAACACAATCAAATGCCTTTGATAGATCTAAGAAGATTGCAGTAGCTTTATCACCTGAATCTATTAGTTTTTCAACTAGAGAAACTATGGCTGTCTTTGTTGATCTCCCTTTCTGGAAGCCATGCTGTTCATCACAGATAAAGTTAGCTTCTTGAAGGTGCAGAAGTAACCTATTTAGAACTACTCTTTCAAAAATGTTACTTATTACATTTAAAATACTAATGGGCCTATAGTTTTCTACCTTTTCTCTATCACCACTTTTAAAGATTGGCAAGATCTACCCCTCTTTTAAATTATCTGGAAAACACCTTGTTCTAATGAATGATTGATCAGATGAATCAAAGGGTCTAACAATTGATCTTTACATTCTTTCAGAATTTTACTGGATACCCCATCCATTCCTACAGTTTTTTTATTATTTAAACTATCAATGATATTTGACAACTCGTCTTGGGATACTGGGTGGAATTTTAACTCGTTCTGAATCCTCTCAGTATTCCTCATGTTTGAATCACCAATACCTGTATTAAGAGATTTTTGAAGATCCTTAGCAACCAGTTGATAATATCTGTTAAAGAAATTACAAATGTCTACACTATCATCAATATATTTGTTATTTTCGTTAATTATTCTGGGGACACTAGTATAAGCATCTACATGAGCTACTTGCCTATTTTTGTTTATTACATCCCACACTGCTGTGTTAAAGTACACACTATTATTCAAAATTTCAGCTGTTTTCTTACATTTCGCTCTTTTCACTTCTCTTGTATAACTTTTCTTTAGAGCTTTGTAATTATCTTCACTCAACATATTTCTAGATAGTTTGAATTCATCATATGCATCTTTAACCCTATTTCTTTCTGCAAGGATATCATCAGTTATCCACTCTTCAATCTTGTCAATCTTGTGGTTTGCTTACTGGATTTGCTTTTGGACATCTCCAGCTCACCATTTCTTTTCGCCCATTAAATCCTCCAACCTTCCCTTTTTTCTCCTTCTTCCTCCTACCCTAGTATGTGGGCAACCATAGTTAGAAGGAGTTTTCATCTCCACATACAATACAGTGAGCTACTAATATTTTTAAATAGTTTATGGATCTTACTTTTGAATAATATTGGATCTCAGTTATTGTATTTTAATGTTTTTCATTTCTTGCATGCCTTATAAATGTATGTTTTGTATTTTATAAAGAAATAAAGTTTGATGAATAATAAAACGAAGTTGTCACAACCAAATTTTTTGAAAATATAGAGATGCTAGTTTCGGATGTTACTCCATTATCAATCTCAAACAAACTAAAACTAAAGTACAGAGCAGCTTAATAAGGGGTGGTGTCTTCAGCACACACCTAATACCTATTGAAATAATCCAAAAACAAATTATTAAAATTATTCAAAAAGTACCCACAAGTACCTCTTCACAAGAAGCTTTCAAAAATCTTAATGTACTAAATGTAAGATTATTATTTATCTATAAACTAATTCAACTTAAAAAGGACTATTACATATAATATAGACATGTCAAATATGACCTGAGAAGCAATCTCATTTCCGTTTTTAAGAACAAAATACATAAGAACAAAAGGACATAGGCAGGCCAAATATTTTTATAATAAAATAAAAAGAATTGTTCCTTGCTTACCAAATGCACCTTTTGATAAGCATGAGTTTGAAGATCTCCTTGCAGAAAATAAAAACAATTTTAATGTCAATCTTCTAATCAAAAACTAATTTACTAAGTAGTTTCCCAAATTCTCAATAAAATACATTATAATGTACTATTATAATTTATACTAAATCTAATCCAAGTACTTATATTTGAATCCTTGTAAAATTGTATATTATATTCTCAAAGTGTTTGTTAAATATGATCATTTTTGGTTCTATCAATCAATTAATTTAAGCCATTATTAAATATGAAACTTTTTAAACTAAAATTCTCACACACACGCTCTGCCTTAGTGGGGCTTACATTCATGTTTTACCATGATGACTGTGTTGTATTGAATATAAGTATAGATATTCCTATTACTATTATTCTCTATATGTATTGCTAAAATAGTCAATATTTTATGTATTCCTATAATGGTCAGTATTGTATGTAATTTATATATCTATTCAATTTGTCATGCATTGATAATTATATATTTCTTCAAAACTGCACATAAATAAATATAATTATACTAAACACGGAATGATACTATTGGCTAAGGAATAGCCAACAATCCTTATCCCTTAGCCAATAGTATCATTCCGTGTGTTTGGTATATATATTAAGCTGCTCTGTACTTTAGTTTTAGTTTGTCTGAGTTGATAATGGAGTAACATCCGAAACTAGCACCTCTATATTTTTAATAAATGTGGTTGTGACAACTTCGTCTTATTATACATTACGGATATCTTCCACAATACCACAATATCGCCTTCACCACTACAAAGAAAATTAAATAAAGTTTGAGAATTAAACTAAATCTTTTTTCTAACGTATTACAATAGATTATAGGGATAAAAATAGAGATCAAGATAATATCATGTAAGTTATCAATAATAATTATCTTTCTTAGTAATGGCGAAGGTGATATTGTGGAAGGTATCCATAATGAATAATAAGATGAAATTGTCACAACCACATTTATTAAAACTTCGAGAAACTAGTTTCGGTTGTTACACCATTACCAATCTCAATCAAACTCCGTCAATAAACTTCGTTTGATTGAGATTGATAATGGCGTAACAACCGAAACTAGTTTCTCGAAGTTTTAATAAATGTGGTTGTGACAATTTCATCTTATTATTCATTAATAATAATTATTACTACTATTCAGAGGAAACACTAGCCTGGGTTGCACTACCCAAGTTCAACCCAGCCAAGAGTTCAGAGCTGGACAGGTTATGAGAGGAATATGAAGGAGGGATCAAAGGTGCGTTTACACGGTTGGTATAGGCAGCATGCTTCATTTTTATTAGGCAACTCAGCCTCACTATCGCTTGTGTAAAATCATTTACATAATGTGTTAACCGTGCCAACTACCTTTAGAGACTTGAGGAAGGCTGTGTTAGGAGACCACAGCCTCGCCAGAGCCTTGTCAGCCGCAGTCATTGTAGTAGCTCACAGTCAGATGTCATCTCAGATAATAATAGGCTATCAAGAGATGGCATCAGACCAAGGAAAGCACTCAAGACATACGTTTCCCAGCCCGCACGTGGCCCGGGGTTAGCAGCCTTGCGAGGACGTAAGGTTGGCTTGCCCCCCCGTGAGGGGGACCTTGCGGGCCATCCGAGGTGTATGCTGTCTACACATCCTCTACGAGTGAGGAAGGTAGGGTTGGACACCCGAGGTGATCCCTAAACCTAACCTAACCCTAGCCTAACCAAACTTAGTGATAACCTCGAGCCGACCATCCAAACAGCATCACCTGACCACATTTTTTTGATTTTGAATGAGAAATTTTGTCATTTCAGAACAAGTTTTAGTAGAAAGTTGGGGAAACTTTCCTTGAATAAAATTTAGTGTTGGAGAAATTTAAAAAGAATTGTGATGTGTTGACTTCAGAATTTGAAAAATCAAATTCTGTCATTTTGAATTTATAAAAATTTGGAAAATGGTAAAAATTAGGAAAATTGTAAAAATTTGATAATATTGTGAAAATTTGAATAATTGGAAAAATTTGGAAAAACATTTTTGCGTTCAATTGAAAATTAACAAAGATGGAGAAGCCCGTGGCCTAGACTTCCCACCTATCATACCTGGAGGTACCAGTGCAGTAGTCCTGCTTCTCTGCCTCTCATCCCCCTCCATCCCCTCCCTCTCGATTCCGATAATGAGGATGACGCTCCCGTGAGTGGATAATGAGGATCACGCTCCATAATGTGATGATGTTGATGCCACTGATAATGAAAATCTGCTACAAATGCTGGAAGTCTCCATGTCAGAATCCTCCTGAAGGCAATTGTCTGGTAACATAAAGTGAACATGAAATTCGATTTTGAGAACGAGATTTGAAAAGAAAGAAATAATTTGTGGAAAAATGAAGAATGGGAAAATGAGATGGATTTTGAGAGCTGCTTTCTTTGTGTAGAGCTCTCATTATCCCTGCTACTGGACCTCATTCTTGCTGTTATTTTGTAATAAAGGGCACCTGACTGTAGCAGCTGGATATTGACATATGTAATTTGATTCTGATGTATAGTTGAACAAATTTCTTAATAAAATTAACTAATAGGTGGAATAACGAAGTAAAAAGGAATTATTGTTCTTGTTCTACCTGATAATTAACTAAATTTACTAATTCAAAAATTAGTGATCTAATTCTTCTTGTTCTAACCAAATTATATTGAACTCCATGGTTTATTTATTACTGTTTCAGTTTTCCAATTCTTCTCATTTTCCTTTAATCTTTATTATAATATGAATTACTATTATTCCAAGCGATAATGCACTAATAAATAAGTAATAAGGGTATCGTTTTCATTGGTGGGGAGAACCTTACGGGTAGTTACACCGCGCCGTTTGAGCCATGGTGGACCTACTATTTTAGGTGGGTTCCGAATCACCGGGTAGGTGATAATAAAACTTATAACATCAAGTCATTGTACTAACAGTACGAATTCCTTTTGTCATTGTACTAACAGTACGAATTCCTCTTGTTATTAATGTAAACTTCTTTCATTATTTTATACCACTTTGTGTTTTATACCAGATCCAGTCGAAATTCTAATAAATAAATAAAAATTGGAACAAGTTAAATTATTGAAATAAAATATGGAGGATAGAGAAGAACATTACATACTTGTGTTGAATCTATAGGATTCTTAACAGATGTAACTTTGATGCCTGTTGCAAAAATTATATTCTTTTATCAATTTCCTTGACCACCAACCAATATTGTATTGATTGTCTATTTCCAATCATATTCATGAATGCATATAAAATTAATTTTAAAGAACAAAGATGAGATACATTATGAAATCAGCTAATCACTCATAAACCATCATTATATACAGAGTGATTTTTAAGTATGGAAACGGCTTTATATTGCGTAACTGAGACATTCTTTGCGAAAGAAGCTTATGCGGATCTGCATAGTTTTAAAAATCTAACTTTTTGCTGGTTTTGAAATTTTTGTCCGCCATATTGGATTCAACTTTATTTTTTTAAGTGGGATGGTGGTCATATGACACATCATTTCAGTGTGAAATTTCAATGTGAAAGATAAAAACAATGGCGTAAACCATTTTCAATAGATGCCTTTGTTCTCGATTTATAGTCATTTAGACTTACAATTTTGTGAAAATTGTGTTGGACCCTATAAAAAAGGTAGAACGCACTGCATAAAACATTTTATTGAATTTTTAAATGATAAATTATCTAATAACTAAGTTTAAACAGTGGTAAGACTTGATAATTGATAATAAGTAGTTTTGCTTATTATTCACTAACCACATTTCAGCTGCCGATGTTAATATCAGCCATTAACAAATCAGTCATTAACAAATAAAAAATAAAAAAATGATGGAAAATAATATTTTATGATGTTGGTATTATTAAAAATGAATTACATTTCGGCTTTTGAATAATTTATGAATAAAAAAATTCAATAACATTTTTTATTCAGTGCATTCTACCTTTTGCATTGCTAACACAATTTTCCCAAAATTGCAAATTTAAATGCTTATAAATCGAGAACAAATGCATCTATTGAAAAATCGTTTATGCCACTGTTTTTTTCTTGAAATTTCACACTGAAATGATGTGTCATATGACCACCTTTCCATTTAAAAAAATAAAGTTGAATCCAATATGGCAGATCCAAGATGACGGACAAAAATTTCAAAACCAGCAAAAAGTTGGATTTTTAAAACTATGCAGATCCGCATAAGCTTCTTTTGCAAAGAACGTCTCAGTTATGCGATATAAAGCCGTTTCCATACTTAAAAATCACCTTGTATATTGATAGAGATATAAATTATTATACCTGTAGGCTACTCACTTTGCATGAAAATTCTGGATTGCAGCTTTGTCTATTCCGTAAATGGTATCATTATACATAACAGTATCAATAGTATCATTTTTCCAACATTGTTTTTTCCCAGACACTTTTTTTCTAGGATTAATCAGTTTGCCAGAGATTGTCTTATTACTCAGCCGATAGCATGAAACAAAGAATAAAGTATGAGACATATGCAATTGCTAAGAAAATATGCAACAATAGATAATCAATAAAAATAGATGAAGAAAATTTTACTAATTTGAAATTTGTTACCTAGATTACCTGTGAATACACAATGATTGTGAAATTTCCTTGAATTGCAACTGCCCAGTGTAAACTACACCACCTCAGCATCAGCTTATCGTGTGGATGGAATCTAATGGCTGAAATAAACTTAGATATTATTTATTGAAGGAAAAGGGTAAAAAACAATACACGTGTTTTATTTTTTTTTTTCAAATAAAAATAAATTGATGAACACAGCTTTGCCCCTGAAACATTAAACGCAGACCAATTAGAGCTGTCAACACAAGGTACATATTACAATAAATTTGAGCACATCTCAATAATAATGTCATTTTCAAAAATCGTTAGTAAGGTATTAGTAGACTTGTAAATTAGACTACAATTTGTTAGTAATCTAGCTACAAATGCATGCCCTACCTAGTAGTGGATCGAATAAGCTCGGCGTCTATATGTATCGATGTAGCCCTACTAGGGGACCCTACCTGAGACCCACATACCTAGCTAATTTTTAAATCATATTATTCAGAACCGAACAATATGATACACATTGACTAGCTACACATAAAGTTTTAGTAGGTTAGAAAATGGTTTTAGTAGGGTTAGTATAAATGGATGGACTCACAGAGGGTATGCACCATTTGTGCCCTACCCTACTGATGCTTCAATCGATGTCACAAGATGTTGAAGATCCTGACACACATTTTTGCACCAACACTTGCTCACAGAACTTCATACATGAACATTCACACACGCGAACGCGCCTACACACTCGCGATTTTGATGAGGAGAATGATGATGCAGCTGCCTCCTAGATGAAGGCCTCCTTTCGGTGACCCTGGTACTGCTCCTGGTAGTGGTGGTCCTCCTTATGTTTCACAAGTAAATGGAAATGCAACACCTGAACCTGGAAAACAGGCAACGCTCTATTACCTGTCTTTGTAGTGGCGAAGGTGATATTGTGGAAGATATCCATAATGAATAATAAGACGAAATTGTCACAACCACATTTATTAAAACTTTGAGAAACTAGTTTCGGTTGTTACACCAGTTTGATTGAGATTGATAATGGTGTAACAACCGAAACTAGTTTCTCAAAGTTTTAATAAATGTAGTTGTGACAATTTCGTCTTATTATTCATAACGCTCTGTTAAATTCAAATAAATAATCTAAATCAATTTGATACGAAAAAATTGGATAAACATGAACACAAATTGATCAATCACTATATACTCATAGAGGTGAGGCAGCTTCACACACTGTATTCGAACTGTTCCTCTTGTGCAGGGTTCTCCAAACTATGGCCTGCAGACCAAATCCGGCCCGCTGGTGTGATCAATCAGGCCCACGACAGCTTATAGGGTTTGCCACTTAATTTTATAGTAATAATTCCACTACTTTATCAATACATAATTTTAATAAGAGATTTAGCAGGTACAATGAATCACCTAATAGTGAAAAATCACCCTAGAGTTCATAAATCATGGTTTATTATTATATCTAAACACTCAAGAATAACAAATTAAAAGCAACTATGCATATACTGTGTACTTTGACCAATTATACACGATTTTATGAGTTTTGCGATTCTTCAGCTATTGGTTAATAATTCAACACCTTATTTTTTATTGAGTTCTCAAGTTTAGTTGAAAAACAATATCGTTTAATCAGAAAATGACCTAGTTAATTCACTAAAAATTTGAAAGCCCCTGTTTTTATATTCATTTTTGTGTATATTGTGAAATATCACATTAATTAGAATAGAATAGAATGACATCTTCTGTATTCAACCTCTACATTAACATACATTCAATTACAGAGTTGAAATAGAGATGAAAATATTCTTCAAATGGGCCTTAGTCTGTTTTTTAATAAATAATATTTCAACTGGAGTCTCCAAGACGCAATCTACAAAAAAATCTTTCCACTATCACTTATATCAATAGGCAAGTGATCATAAACAACACTGGTACTCACTATTATTTCGGTTGATCCGCCGCTTCAATCAACAACACTGTGGCTCCTGGTGCCAAATTAATTTTGATCCATAATACATATTATTTTGTGATAGCGTCTTCAAGAATTTAAATCTGAAAATAACAATACAATTTAGCTAGCCAAAATATAATTTATAGCATTAGTACAGTTAGCAATGGTTCTTGGAAACGTAACATCACAATAAGATATGTACTACCTATGTTTCATGTACTACCTATGTAATAAGGTAGTAACAAAGATGTTACTATTGTGATGTAACATCACTATAGTACCATAGGCGACTCTTCAGACTTCAACATCATGTTTTGGTCCAAAGAGCGAACTATGCAACGGAGAGTGAGATAGGTTGCGATTACTTTGATAAGGTAATCCAATTTACATACACAATCACAAAATATTCAAAATTCATTCAATTCAGTATTCTCACATACTTGATTATTGAGATTCTAGAAGAGAAATTATCTACTATTTTAAGCCCAGCAATTTTTGTAAAACTCTCTTGAGTAAAGAATCTGTAATTTGATTAATCTGTAATTCAAACCACATTATATAGAACAAATAACTTACACTAGAAATTATAAACAAAAATAATCAATTTTAGTGTGGCATTTTTAATACATGGACAAAAATAATCCTGTGTGCTTCTCTGATAATATAAAATATTGAAAAAGTGAAAATTGTAATATATTGAAATAATTGAAACAAGATGGATCTTCAACATCATAATATTGTAATATATGTTTGGAAGAATCTATTAAAACCAGCAACTCCGCACTTTAATTTATGATTTTATAAATAATGATAGTTTTGTATACGGTTAATCATAAAAATATCGAAAAAGCTCAACTTGAAATTATAATTTTTCCACACTTGCTGAAGTTGCTATAAATTTTATTTAAAAACTACATGCACAAGCTGCCTGTAGCCTATTGCTGAGGAATTATTAATAAAACATCTACATGATTTAAAACTCACAAAATAAATACAACTATTTAATTACTTCGATTTTTTTATTCCATGCAAATGTGAAATTTACTGTATTATGTCTGTAGACGACCTATGATTGAGTTCATGGGAGACTTACCGGTTACCGGTAAATGTTACCGGTGGCGTCTCATTGGTCTACTCAAATTTTTCAACGTTAATCATTTCAAGAAACCCAATCAGACGCAAACAGTAACATTTACCAGTTACCGATAAGGCTCCCATGAACTCAACTTATGACTTGATTTGTAGTGCATCAATTAAATCGTACCGTACAAACTCAAAATTCAATCCATGTTCAAATTGGCTCAATTTAGAGAAAATTTGTGTGATCTAAATCAATAAATGGAAAATAGCTAGTATCTTCAATAATAATATCCTCATCTTATAATCTAATATCTTCCGTACTTTCTTTCACATAATTATCTTTTATAATATTACAAAATGGTGCCTTTAATGTTCTAATAAGGCATTACACTCACCTAGCTCAAGCTTAAGACACAGCTTAATATATGTAGATAGTTCTTGCCGCTACAAAGTATTTTTGGATAAATGTTTCTTCCATCTTGGATGCATTATAGTAGTTAAGAGCGGCATTATCAATGGAGCAGGCTCCTACTAATATATAACGGTGTCAATCTGCAATAGAATTTATTGAAAAGGTAATTATTGTTGTGGATATCCATTTTTCGTGAACTGCAGTAGAACTATTCATGTGTATAAACTTGCTGTGCAGAACTGAACTTTTTTCCTGAGTCGCGGCGGGCGCGTTTCGAACTATGTCGTTCTTCTTCGGCGCTTGGTTGCAGACTGCAAACGCGTCCGCCGCGACTCAAGAAAAAAAAAGGCAGTTCTGCACAGCAAGTTTATACATATGAATAAAAAGTAAATTACTAAAAATATTTACCATTTTATAAGTTATTAAAAATTAATATATTTTGTTATTTATATATTTTTTTTAGAAACTTGATTTCAAGGAAATTTTTCTCAATACAAGTAAAGTACCATAAATTGAGACACAATTTATAAAGTGGCTTTTAATGCTATTTATATAGAACATAATTTACAAATTTCGAATTCCTCGAAGTGCTATGAATCATACTAAAGACTCCCGCAATGGCGGATATTGGCAGCAGCATTGAATAGCTGATGGAAATCGATGAACGCTACTACACAAAAATATCAGTCACCGCCGTCAGTAAAACCAACTTGTGATATACGAGCCGATATGGCCAAGTCCAGAATGAGCGCTATACAGAGAGATCACTGTAGTCTAGTAGTCAAGGCGCCCGACCGGCAATTGGGAGGTCCGCGGTTCGATTCCAGGCGGTGACTAATATTTTTGTATAGTAGCGTTCATCGATTTCCATCAGCCACGAGCCGTAGCAGGTATCTGTTCAATCAGATAGAGATAAGCTGCGTTCTTGTAGGTCCTGTTTGTAACGGTGACCCGATTAGATTGGCCAGCAAGAAAGACACTGTTCTCTGCTGTAAAATCACTTCCCGGTGGATCGGAACCCATCGGAGGAGAAGGAAGAAGAGTAGGAGGAAGAGGAGGTGGAGTAGGAGGAAGAGGAGGATGAGGTGGAGGATTAGGAGGAAGAGGAGGATGAGGAGGAAGAGGAGGTGGAGGAGGGGAGGATGAGAATAAGGATGAGGAGAAGGAGGAGGAGGAGGAGGAGGAGGAGGCGGCGGAGGGGAGGATGAGGTTGAGGAGAAGGAGAAGGTGAAGGAGGAGGATAGGGTGATAGGGGGAGGAGTAGGTGACAAAGAAGAAGAGTGAGAAAAAAGATACATTTAAATTTGTAGATAGGCTATTACACATTCAAGAAATCCAGATTCAATTAAATCGGGCAACCTGCAAGTATCTATATAATTATGTAATTTTTTAGAGAATGAAGCCCACATAGGTCTGAACCTGTGCGTGGGTAATGAGTTGGATGATGGTGATTGATGAGTTGGACCTACAGTTTTAGATGGGTTCCGATCCACCGTGAAGTGATTTTACATCAAAGAACAGTGTCTTTTTTGCTGGCCAATCTAATCAGCCACCCTTACAAAGAGCGCCCAGGAGAACGCAGCTTATCTAATATCAAAACTGACACTGCAAGTTATTTTTATTTAAATTATGATTTTTACTCACTTGTATTGGAGGACGCATTTCACTTCCAAAGAGAAGCTTCATCAGCCTGCTACCAGGGGTCGTGTGTTTTGTTGAGGTTAGCAGGCTGATGAAGCTTATCTTTAGAAGTGAAGTGCATCCCTCCAGTATAATTGAGTAAAAGTCGTAATTAAAATAGAATTTTTTTTTACAAAGTAAGTTTTGATATTAGATTGTTCATAGAGTACCTCGTAATGGAAAAAATCACAGGGGCAACAAAAATAAAAATAATGTACTGATAAGCATAATGTAGGTACTGATAAAATTAATTGCTCCTATAAATAATTGATCCAACTCCTGCAATGTGAAGAGAAAAATTGTTAAATCACTCACCTTTGTTGCTGTTACATTGTACCAACAGCTTGTTCAGATGTGCAGTGCTTAGATGGTGGTGTAAAACATCTCAGTGCAGAAATATGATGCCTTGATGCTGCTCATGTTGAAGGGGCAAGGGGGTAAGGAGGTCACCTAAATATTTAAAACGCACTCCCGATCAAAGGCTGGCTGGTTTTAGCGACACGAAGTTTTTGATACAGAAACCCTGGATTCGATATATAGATCCCAATCGAGACGGTTAGTGTTGACCGTGGTTGACATCGTAATTATGTCCGCGAGATTTGTCTCCGTAGTTGAGACCCTAGTCGGATAAGACGGGTGTGTGTGTTTGGTGCGATAGAAGATCACAGCACAAAAGACTTGAAACATAGCTGTCTTCTAGTAGGAATAACATTATTATATATTTATTTATTGACAGAATAAAAATGATGTGAAGATGCAACAAAGTACAAAACTACTCTCTTCACATTTTGACTGTGCTATATTGTTCAAAACATATTGTGGTTACTGTATTCCAAACAATTTACAAAAAAAAGTATATTCATTGCACTTCACTTCAAAAAATGAAATGGTTCTTTTTCAATCAAAGGCTATTCATATAAAAGTTCACTCCAAATAATGGAACACTAAAAAGATTGAAAAGAGTTTATGATATAAAACGTTTGATAAAAACTTCAGAGTTTTTATATTGATCTCGTTGCTAATGAAGCATATTAGAAAAATGATAAGATATAAACAGGAATCAAGAGTTTATCTAGATTGTGAATTATTTTTTTATTTTTGTGATAGTATTATTATTATTACATAAACAGTAATATAGGTATTAAAATGGCTGTAATTTATATGTTAATTATGTATTTCATTTGATATGAGTTATCTTAATAAAAACTAAAAATTGACAACTGAGATGTAAGTTAATCATGTATTTTATTTGATATGAGTCATTTTATAAAATAAAAATTGAATTACCGGAGAATGAATAGTGTAGAGGAACTTACAAAGTTTATAAAGTACTGGAAATATACATTCATAATTGAAAAATGTTTGAATATCTTCAAACAAGTAGGCCTATTCCTCGTTAATGATTTGATTTATTTGCTCCTTGTAAGCAAGCCCAATGAAGCTCAAGGCTCACAACGCTTCTTTTAGCATGTCAACCAAAATCTATAACTGAACTACTGTAGCTGTAACTTATTTTATGTTCTTATCCATAAACTACAAATTGTGGATACTGCTTCGTTGTAAAGTCCCCATGAAGTGCTGCTTAATCATCGAAGAAGTCACAGTTGATAGCTTAAAAATGTCTTATTCTAATGCTTATCTCTAAAATTATAGCTTTAATGAAATTAATGGATCCATTGTTGGCGGCCGTTGTGGCGAAGAAGTCACTGTTGATAGCTTAAAAATGTGTTATTCTAATGCTTATCTCTAAAATTAAAGCTTTAATGAAACTAATGCATCCATCATTGGCGGCCGTTGTGGTGAAGAAGTCACTGTTGATAGCTTAAAAATGTCTTATTCTAATGCTTATCTCTAAAATTATAGCTTTAATGAAATTAATGGATCCATTGTTGGCGGCCGTTGTGGCGAAGAAGTCACTGTTGATAGCTTAAAAATGTGTTATTCTAATGCTTATCTCTAAAATTAAAGCTTTAATGAAACTAATGCATCCATCATTGGCGGCCGTTGTGGTGAAGAAGTCACTGTTGATAGCTTAAAAATGTCTTATTCTAATGCTTATCTCTAAAATTAAATCTTTAATGAAACTAATGCATCCATCATTGGCGGCCATTGTGGCGCAGTCGGTTGGAACGCTCGTCTCTGATTAGATAATATTGTTGCTGGCTTCGCCTACTGCGGTCTCGAGTCTCCTTGTCCAGCATTGGATATTTTCTTGGAGATTATTCACCTCATCACCCACGCACAAGTCTTAAGACTCATGAGGGCATCATACGACTTAAATAGAACATTGTTTTAGATTACTTATTGGAGATTCCGGTTAAGGAGTATAAAACAAGTCAGATTAATAATTACACATACAATATTACCAATATCATACAATAGTTACCAATCTTATAAATTAGTTAATTACTATATCAATTAGTAGAAGGGACGAGGCTTAATTTTTTAGATATAAAGTAGCTTCATACACATATAAGCAAGGTACAGTTAGGAGACCAAGTCTCTTGATTAACGGCCTAAATGAATCTAATCTATCTACTCTTTCCATACACCTCACAGCTTTCTTTTGGATGAACGCCTTATCAAGGTTTTGTTTTGATGATTTACCTCATAAAATCAATAGTAACTGACTTGACAGAGTATCTTGATTAATTTGCTTTTTGCAAATAAACCAAGTGAAACTTCACCTACTGTAAAGTTCCAATGAAGCTCTTCCTTCTATCAAAACAGTCACCAATTGTGCTCATGCTTAACTCTATAATAATAAAAGCTAAAATTAATAATAAGACCAATGGTGACTAAGTTGTCAGAGTATCTTGATTGATCTGCTTTTTGAAAATAAACCAAGCAAGTGAAACTTACTCAATCCTAATGAATCTCTTCCCTCTTTCAAATATTAGTCAAAAATTAACGACTCATAATATTATCTCTAAAAAAATGGAGCTCTCATTCCATCAAGAGCCACTGAATAACTTAAGATAAGTCAACTTTATCTTAATGCAACTTATAAAATAACTTATAACTCAATATAACTATATAAAAGATACCTCAAGGAAATAGATAAAGATAACCTTGAATGGTTTTTCACAAATGAAACTTTTACCGTACTTACTTACTTACTAAGGTCTGAATGAAACTATCAAAATAGTTGAAACATTTTGAAAGGACTTATTCTAATCACGGCGCCCTTGGTAGCGTAGTCAGTTACAAAGCTAGTCTCTGATTAGATAAGACTATGGCTGTGGTCACAAGTTCGAATCTCGTTCAGCTTTGGAATTTTCTTGTAAACATTCACCTCATCACCCAGGCACGAGTCTTAATACTCATGTGGGCATCATCCACAGATAAATACAAATTAAATTATAGCCAGAATGTAGCTATTTTTGTTTCCCTTAATAGTCTTGATTTATTTTCTTTTCGCAAAAAAAACCCAAATAAAACTCATTTACTTAAGGTATGCCGATAAAAGTTTGATGTAAAAGTTGCGAGCAAACCCATTGAAATTATTGAGCAAAAAGAGGTAAGTTAAATCTGAAATAAAATTTTAAAAAGTAAACTGATTTGATACAGTTTGTATCAATTTTGATACAGTGTGTATCAATTTTGATACAGTGTGTATCAATTTTGATACAGTTTGTATCAATTTTGATACAGTTTGTATCAATTTTGATACAATTACCATTAATTTTGATACAGTACGGCATCAGTGTATGCAACAGAGAGCTCTTAACAGGTGGCCAGTCTGAGAGCTCAATATTGCATATTCCAATGCTGAAACTGTGTATTAATTTATTAATTTTGAATTAAATTTTATTAAAAGAAACTTGTGTACAAGTCTTCTCTATAATATGGAGTGGAAAAAGATAATCAAACTAATAATTAGTTTGTTATAAAAACATAAGGGTAAATGGAAGCAAGTAAAGTTGGAGAAACTAAGTCGAATGGAAGCTGACAAGTCGTTATCAATGTAAAATCACTCCCCGGTGGTTCGGAACCCACCTAAAACTGCAGGTCTAACTCATCAATCCCCATCACCCAACTCATTACCCAGGCACAGGTCTCAGACCTATGTGGGCTTATCCTCCAAAAAAGTGGTGTTTTTCTTGTAGTATTTCAAGTCATCGTTCAAGGGGAAATTGTCAGTTAAATTCATCAAAAGTAAATGTTATCTGCAGTATTTTCAACTTCACCTACTTCCATTTACTACGTAGAAATACAAAGTTGTGAAATTTATATTTACTGAAACATTAGCAGAATTTAGTGAAAATGAGAAGTTATAGCAGAATGTTAAAAAATTGAATATCAATGGGCTGTACGCTAATCAACTAAGTATTAGTATCAATTCTATTTGAGGAAAACTATCATTGAAACCTTAAAAAAATGTTCAAAAGTTTACAGCTGTTCAATTTATTTAAAAAACAAATTTAAATGTTGTATGGCTTTACTACATCATTTCATATTCATCAAATTACAGTAGAAAATTATTTTGTTGCTGAACTGGGATATTGTTTTCAGTATGATGCCCACTTGGAACTCTAGAATCAAGTCGAAATAAAATGTCTTCCAAAGATAATATCCTCATAAATACTCAGGTTTGGTGGTGAGACAGCTGCAGCTAGTATCTACAATAAGCTACCGCAGTTTTTAAAGAAATATTTAAAAAACAATTGAAAAAATATTTAGTTGATAAAGATTTTTATAGTGTACAAGAGTTCCTTTCAAATCAAAATTAAGCCTCACCTTAACTAATTATCTAGTGTATAAGATTGGTAATATTGCATGCATATAATTGTTAATCTGACTTGTCTTGTACTCCTTAACCGGAGTCTCCGACGTAATGTACAAAAAAAGTATCGATGTCCTTGTGTCTCCTCTGGATAATAAGCTAGAAATATGACTTAGACTACTCTTAAATTGCTAATTGGCTTTGCCATTTGATAACTTGGCAGCCAAAATGTAGAATGTAGCTCTATCTTATGTTTTAATTTAACACATATTGCTGATACTGCTTGGTTGAAAAACCCTAATGAAGTTCACACCTACTGGAACAGTCACTGATTGCTGAAAAAAGGTCTTATTCTAATGCTTATTTCTAAAATAATTCAAGCTATAATGAAGATTTGATCCCGTTGGATCGCTTTTGTCTCTAATAAACATCTGGCTGGCAGCTACTCCTGTGGTCACGAGTTCGAATCTCGTTCAGCGTTGGATATTTTCACCATGTCATCACGCACCTTACCCACACACAAGTCTCAGACTCATGAAGGCATCATCCGATTAAAAAAAAATACATAAATATGACACATAATTAACCACATATTGCTGCTAAAACTGCTTGGTTGAAAACCCCCAATGAAGTTCACACCTACTGGAACAGTCACTGATTGCTGAAAAAAGGTCTTATTCTTTTGCTTATTTCTAGAATAATTCAAGCTAGGCTATAATGAAGATTTGATTCAGTTGTCTCTGTTAAGAATCTGGCTGGCAGCTACTCCTGTGGTCACGAGTTCGAATCTCGTTCAGCGTTGGATATTTTCACCATGTCATCACGCACCTTACCCACACACAAGTCTCAGACTCATGAAGGCATCATCCGATTAAAAAAAAATACATAAATATGACACATAATTAACCACATATTGCTGCTAAAACTGCTTGGTTGAAAACCCCCAATGAAGTTCACACCTACTGGAACAGTCACTGATTGCTGAAAAAAGGTCTTATTCTTTTGCTTATTTCTAGAATAATTCAAGCTAGGCTATAATGAAGATTTGATTCAGTTGTCTCTGTTAAGAATCTGGCTGGCAGCTACTCCTGTGGTCACGAGTTCGAATCTCGTTCAGCGTTGGATATTTTCACCATGTCATCACGCACCTTACCCACACACAAGTCTCAGACTCATGAAGGCATCATCCGATTAAAAAAAAATACATAAATATGACACATAATTAACCACATATTGCTGCTAAAACTGCTTGGTTGAAAACCCCCAATGAAGTTCACACCTACTGGAACAGTCACTGATTGCTGAAAAAAGGTCTTATTCTTTTGCTTATTTCTAGAATAATTCAAGCTAGGCTATAATGAAGATTTGATTCAGTTGTCTCTGTTAAGAATCTGGCTGGCAGCTACTCCTGTGGTCACGAGTTCGAATCTCGTTCAGCGTTGGATATTTTCACCATGTCATCACGCACCTTACCCACACACAAGTCTCAGACTCATGAGGGCATCATCCGATTAAAAAAATAAATTCATAAATATATCACAAATTTGCTACATGTTCCAGTAAGTTAATACAATTAAAGTTTAATAAAACCCAAAAATACATTTTAATAGACATTTTGGATAATACTGTTCAATGAAATTTATTGATATATTATTATATACCATGTAAATTCATCGGTGAAACCACTTAATCTCATCTACTGGTACTTTAAAACCTGCAGTACGCCTTCTTAAAATTGATATTCTGATACCATTTTTACAAAATCAAGTTAATGAAAGCAACGTTCGACATCCATCTTGGATTTCATCTTTTCATCATCCTACAACCACAAAGAAAAAAGGAAATCTAATTTGTTATCTGGTAACCCATATTATAGATTTATGAAAAGTTACTAAGCTTGAGCAACAAATATGAAGAGTTGGTTAAGTTTAATTGAGGCGATTCTTAATGAATCACACTCAACATGTTTCATGAGGTTTAAAGAAATTGCGTAGTTACGGGGGCTTCCAAATTTCAAGGTAGAATACAACTTATATTAAAGATTAGACTCATTTAATATCAAATTCTTACATTATTATTGAGAATACTTCAAGTTTAGGTAGTGGAATAGTGTCTGAAACCATTTCATTTGAGAATAAGATTTCCCAACACAGAAGTACTTTTCAACATGGCGAGATTTATGAGAAGAAATTTGAGTCTAATAATAATGACTATCTGGGGGATTAGATTCATTACAATAGGGTACCTTGTTACCGGAAAGATGAAGTAATTGAAGACAGCTTTTAATGTTTCAGTCGAGTCGAAGTAGAATAGTTTCACCCGGCACGAATTCTAAACACACCACGTTCCAAACCAGCCAAAACGAAAATGGACGACAAATATTTTGTCATTGCAAGATTTAGGGAAGGGAAGTGGTGGGGATTGAGTCCTGGTATCATGATTGTTGTGACGTGTTACTGATCTATCAAATTGCTTCAATTTTCTCTCATAAAGCCTGTTGATACATCAGAACAGTAGTAAAATATAGAAAAATTAATTTAAAAAAATAAGCGCGTGAGATTTGATGAATATTTCTTGCAAAATGATGCACATGTACCGGTAGTACAGTCACTACTCATGCTAACTTATATATCTGACAGAATTCACACTGAAATTGAAATTTTCTACTTCTACAAAGCTGTAAGGGGGGATTTTAGGTCAAATATGTGAGAATGTGCTCTGAAATAAATACCCACAGTAAAATGTAGTGTGTATCTTGATACCTACTGGCTTAGGAGGACCTTTGTTGTAATGATACTGTGAATAAATTGAATTGAAAAAAAAAACAAATTGTGTATTGAACCGGCATCACATAATTATAGGAAATCAGATCTAAAAGCAATAGTCAACTGGCCAACATTTACATCTAAATTTCATATTCAACAATAATATTGTTCATTTTTCAACTTGATAATTTTGTATTATGAGTGAACAAAGCTGCTGTTGAAAGTTTCGAAGTGCCTAGAACAACAGCACTCACACTCAAGCGCTGAATTTAAATCGGTCAATTTGGAATAGCTCCTTCAAAAAATTGGAAAAGTTTCTCAATTGTGGGTACGTTTCATATGTATTTTAATCATGTACATTATTTCTGGTTTTATATCGAGTCAGAATATTGCTAAATACTATCAAATCCCTCATGAAACGGTCTCATGTTGAAGATAATTCAAATCATACATTGAAAATTGAATCTGTTTGAACAAATAGGAGTTTGTAGAACTATGTTTACATATATGGAACTATGTTTGTATATGTTTTGCAAACGTATCATTTTATTTCGAAAAGTATAACGACATAACACGATTTATATCATTTATATTGTTAAAAATGCTCTTGGAGATTAAGACCCATGAAAAGCCCACAGATAATCTCTATGAAAAAGCTAAGACAATGGAAGTTTATTATTAAATCATTTGCAGGAGAAATCATAGAAGATATAAATTAAATTACGTTACAGTAACCATCACACAATACAATAATTACATATACCGTACCGGTAATTGACAATCACTTTACGGTCACTTGTCTTAAATTTGTTTACAAAAATTATAAAATATAAAAAATAATAGAAATAATCTACAATTGTTGAATTAATCTGCTTTATTACTTTATTTCAAAAAAGTACCATAACCACAACCTGTTGATATGCTGATATAGAAACAAAGTAATGAAACTGAATTACCATAGGGTAATCAAGGTCAAATTCAATTACACCTACTACCAACAGCAAACAATTAAACCTTCCATACTCCTTTAGCTTCACGAACCAATATAAAAATAAAAATTTAAAGTGGCTTTTCCTCTAGAATTTTTTTCAAATACAATTTTAAAAAGATTTTATAAATTCACATATAGAAGCCAATCATTCATACACATTTCAATTGATATTTTATATTTCTAATTACCGTAATTACTCTGTACAGCTGTGATTGCAGTAATGACACTGCCATTATGCTGAGTAAGGTGTTTCTGCTTGTAATTTGCAAATTCAATCATTTCTAGGTTAGAATGATCGTTGAACTGAAATACACTTTTTTTAATTCATAAAGTAAGTACCTATCACTATGAATAAAATATCTACTATCCTTGTAAAATTGTTTTAATACCCACATTTCAACAATAAAGCAGATTAAGAATTGAAATCATGTCCTAAATCTTATCTTCATTACAAGTGAATTAAGTTAGTCTCTTTTGTTTTCCAATGAATATTCTTTGCATAACATAAGGAAACCAGTTAGTTTAATTCAATGGGCATTATTTGTCTCTGAGTATAAGATTGATTTTTCTAGGAAATTTTCCAATGTTTCAAAAAAGCGGTCCCAGTTGAGAAGTGTGGTCACAAATTGGGAGTTGGCGACCTTTCTTTGGAGAGAGATGAACCCCCTCTTACCATTTCACTAGTAAATATCAAATTTGTGGCGGTCATGGCCCCTCTTGGGACCGCCCTCTCAAAAAATATTACTTTTTTGGAAATCTAACTTTAAGGATTGAGATTTCATAGTAAATTTCAATTCAGTCTTTAAAATTCAATAGAAGTATGAATAAAGTTATATAGTCAGGTACTGCGGGGTAGCATAAATGGAAATTTGTAGAAGCAGCATAATAAAGGTTTTTTTTACAACACCATTAAAGGCAACCGAATTTTTAATGAAACAAGGAAAACAAAACGTATTCTCAATTCATAATTAATTTCAAATTTTTCTCAACCACTGTAATTCTAAAAGTAGTGGCCCCACCAAAGCACTACAGACTGAAGTAGTGCATTGCACTTGTTTGAGCATCAAGTTAACGAATTAAACAGAGATCTGTCACTACTCTCTCAAAACATTTGAAAAGAGTCCTCCAGGTGACAGTCAAGCTTTCAATAAAAACTACTTGGTTGAGCTGTCACAACAAATGACACTCAGCCAATAGCAACCATTTATTCATGACACGTACAGCTCGCGCCACGAAATTAGGAGATTCTAAAAATTGCGGTGTTGCCAGATGTGGGGCCATGCCAGCAGCTGATGGAAAATTTCATCCTCAATGCAAGAATTGACAACACTGATCGTACCATGATGCCAAGTTGGAAGTAAACAGCGTCCGCCTTTCGAGTGACTCCATTTCTTGCCCTGTCACAGCAATGTAAACAGAAAGGACACAGCAATTTTTAAGAGCCGCCTAATTTGGTGGCGTTAACAATAGCCGTCTTGACGGCTCAACTTTTCTTTCAACTTGCCTTTTTCCTGCAACTTTCATATTTTGGATAAAATTTCAGCCGAATTTTTTCAACCAAATTTAAGAATTCTTCAACTCAAGAATTACTTGAAAAACATTCACTCTCAAAGATTTTCAAGTGTCGCTTGAGTGAAGGAAGCCACAAGGTAAATACAGGCCTTAGACAATAAGCAGCAATCTGCAGCATGCCTCTCATGAACAATATGAAGTACGCCTCTAAAAACACAAAACGTGGACATAACTGACAGGTTGTCTAATCGGTTGAGGCGCTTATCTCTGTACTGATTATTACTACTACTGCAGTCCGGGGTTCGATTCCTGTATATTTTTCGTTCAATGATTCATCTCATTACTGACGCACACGTTCAAGACTTCTGTGAGCATCATCAGCTCAAAAACCTCTACAACCACATAAATGTTGTTCACCTCAAATAGTGCAATCAATAGTTTTGACTATGTAGTGATTAGAGCGCTTACCTTTGACTGATTGCCACACCTGCTGTTTACTCCTATTCATTACACCTTCTTTAACAGATGAATAGACTATAGATGTAGATCGAACTCATTGCATTGTTGATGTTTTCAAGACGCAAATCACTATAGTATAATGGCCGTCATAATTTCCATAAACAAACACACAATACAAAATAACAAAACCATTTCAACACGAAAGACTTATAATTTATATCGTACATAATCATAATTCAAGGCATACAATACTTGCGGCGACATACACACGCTGGAGTCATAAAATATTTTGCATACTCAGCAGATTGCTAAACACCTCATGATTTCGACAAAACTGTTCAGGCAGTTCGTTATCACTCGTGTCACTATTAATATCATAAATTCCTTAAAAACTTGAAAATTTTTTTTAGTGGAAATTAAGACTAACGTTATGGTGTGACGGCCGTTTCACTCTGTTGTCAAGAGCATCATCAGACGACCCACAGTACACTCACTCATTGATGATGCTCTTGACAACAGAGTGAAACGGCCGTCACACCATAACGTTAGTCATAATTTCCACTTAAAAGTGTTTTTTAAGTTTTTATTATATTAGTGGAAACAAGATGGATCTTCAACATTATCATCAATTCCACTTACCGGTAAACAGTAAGGCTTCCATGAACTCAGCCAATGATTTTTACTCACTTATTTGATACAGTATTATAATTAAAACGGTAATAGACTATCAAAAAATACACTAACCAACTCGACGAAAACAGTTGGATCATTTCAATTTCTGTAGAGACCAACAACGAAAAAATAACGTTACACAATAAAAATAAGATTACATTGAGATTAAAAAGTCAACACACATATTTCTGATGAACAAACACCCACTGCTCTTCATCTTCCCATGCACTCATGCACACACACTCTACATAATACTTAATGTACATCAGTCTTTGATGCACATTATACATCACGTAAATCAGTGTTTGATGATTAAGCCGATGATGTAGTGTTGAATCAATGGCGCGAATATGATCGGGCTTCTCTCCGCGAGCGTGCCTCTTCCACATGACGTCATAAAACTGTTGGATGCCCTGCGCGTATTTCCAGCAGTTGAAGAGAGGACTCTCGGTGCGCGCTCGCCACATCTCGGCTCTCATCGCTTTCAAACAAGCTGTAATAAAATTAAGTTATTGTCACTCAAAAACAAAATAAAACGTAGACAGAACAATTAATGACACCTACAATAGTTGAGTTCAGGGGAAACTTACCGTTTACCGGTCTTGGAATTGTCTGATTGGTCGTTTTGAATCAGAAGTTTGAGATCATTAAGAGACGGGTTTTAATTAGTCGTTTACAATATTTGAATAGACCAACCAGACGCCTTAGGCCGTGTGCATAGTGGAGCGTCAGAGAGCGAAGAGCCTAGCGCATAGAGCAACGCCTTGAATTCAAACACATGCTGTGGTAATGTAAGTGTACATAGTGGAGCAGTGCGTCCAAGGCCTGGAAAGAGCAGAGCTTCGAATTAAAACAAGCTTGATTTCTCGGCTTTGCTCTCTCAACAACGCCAGCCGGTCCTGCCATTTTTCCGCGTACCGTATCATTATCACATATTAATATTTTATATTATAAAATTTACAGCTTTAATAATAATAATAATAATAAGCGTATGGCTTTTAATGGTGGGGAGACCCTTACGGGTAGTTCCACCTCGCCGTTTGAGCCATGTTACGGGGAACATGGTGGACCTACTATTTTAGGTGGGTTCCGAACCACCGGGTAAGTGATAATAAAGCTTATAACATCAAGTCATTGAAGCACGGTCACCCATCCAAGCGCAGTCTTGAGCGGTCGTGACTGAACATCACGATCACTTGAACACCACGCTCACCGCATGACCAATCACCACCACAGCTTTAATAATAAAATAGTATCCAATAAATAAATTTTTTCAAGGACTAGAGCTGAGTTTTTCATTTTGTTGCGTACCTTAAAGTTACTGCAAGACGTTCACATGGTGTAATAGGGTTCAAAATAAAAATTTTCCAATTCTTCGTCAGCATGTGTTCTATTTTGGCTAGCAAATAATCAAAAGTATCTATGTTCATCCAAAAATATTCATTGGACTAAACAGAATGTTCTCTTAAATAACGAAATAGATGGTGAAATTCTTCTTTTACATTTTGCGTCAGATTTATTACAAGAACTGCTTTACTTCTTTTTAATCGATTAATATTATATTGAGTGAAGATGCTTCATAGAACAAAAAATACTTGCAAATGTGATCGCGATTGTAATTGCTATACATTCCGGCACGTGGTTGTGAACGAACTGGACTCTGGGGAGATGAACTGCCTTGATGTTCGCTGCTTCAACTCCTCACTATGAACACAGTCATTCTTTGCTATTTAATCGCGGACTCTAGGCTCTTTTTCGCTTTGCTCTCAGCTCCACTATGAATGTAGCCTTAGTTTCTGATGCATTTGAACAAATTCGACAGTATTTTCTTGTAAGAATGCTCTATTCAATAGATAAATAATCTTATTTTAATTAGGCTCCCATGAAATCAACCAATGATGCTTTTCAAGTCTCCCTCAAGGTAAAGAATCCTTAAGGTCGGTTCATAAATACAGGCTTCAGTGCCTTCTATGCCGGTGACTATAGTTCTGCTATTACTTTTGAATGTCAGAGTTTGTGATTGGGATAAGTAAATTAAAGTAAACGAAAATCTAGTGTTTAAAATTAAAACAGACAGGATTTTCAAATGAAAATAATGAAGTTCGCAAAATTTATATAAAGAAATTATATTTATTGGACCTATGCCCCGCCCCGTTTGTGAGTTGTTAATTAAGTTTAATGGATCATTAACCCATTGCTCCAGCATTGAGTTAATGGTCCATTAAGTTTATGAACAACTCAGAAAACGGGCACTAGACGCATACTGAGTTTTAAAAATTTTCCACAAAAAAGCATAAATTTGACGCATTTCTAGCCTCTTTAGGATTTTTATGCATTGCGGGGCCAAAAAGATGAAATTTCACTGAAAATTTTCCCTCTCCTTGACAGGCGAGCAAAACGAGCTTGCTGGTATTTTGCGAATTTGTCAGGTTATAAGAAACCTGCAATATATTTTAGGTACGTTCTGGATCACCAGGTTAGTGATAACACAACAGTTAGCTGCTCGGTAATCCGTCCAATCGCAGTCTTGGGCGCTCATGACGTGGCATCACGCTCGCCAAGCATTACATTCATAACTTATTCTGAGCTTTTCTGTTGTGATTCTTTGTTAAAATTTATGATTCTTTTTAAAATAATTATCTTGAACTCACAGCTGGCGATCAAGTTTCACTTCTGCGAGTAGTGCCATATTTAAGCTTAATTCTAGAAAAATTTTTTTTTATTTATATTTCAGTGTAGTTTTTGATTATGAAGATTGTGTACATTTTATGTTACTTAAGTTTTGTATTTCATGAATGGCAATAAAAGTAATCTATTACTAAGGCTTGTTTCACACATACCCGGTGTCATTCACCTGGCCGTAGGGACACTGTCATATGGAGCGCTTCACACTTGCCTGATTTTTGAAATCACTTGATACAATTTAATATGTTGTAAGCCCAACACACACGTACGGCAATTTAACTGCAAAATTGCTGTCGGTTGCTGACAGTAACACAATTCAATGGGATTAACTACGAAATGTAATAAAGCACACACACGCGCGATGTCAACAGAGCAGCAACTAGCCGCAACTTCCGCCGGTTGCCGTCGGTATTGTCAACCTTATCTTCAGCGCTCCTAGTGCTGCATAGGTAATGCTGTACTGCCGTCGGCTTGCAGTCGTGTCAACACGCACATGACGGCAACAGAACTGCAAGCCAGCGACACCCCGACGTCAAAAATGAATTCGAAATTGAAGGAGCTTGTATTGGTTTTTATGGCTCTGATCTCGCGGTTCCTTTTTCAGAGTAGTTGTGACTGACAATACATATCAAAATACTGGCAATGTTACTGTTTCGTAATTAATTTTTTTGTAATTTTAATTTTACATCATTTACTTCAAACTATTAATGTATCTATTGACGGTTTCATAGTTAAGGTTAAGAATATCAATTTATCTATACTATATTTCTTTATGTAGATATATTTTATTGTCTATATTACATCTTATTTCAATTCTTTATATTAATTCGTTTGTTTTTTATACCATGTAGTACGATTTTGAACTCACTGCTGGCGAACAAGTTCGCTTATGCCAGTAGTGCCACAGTATGTGAATGTAACATCTATGAAGTGTATTTATTGTATTGTTTTTGTGGCAAAATAAATCATTCAATCATTCATTCAAATGCAGTTGGTTTCGACGGCAACTCAGCGGCAGTTCAACTGCAATCGCCGTAAATTTTTCAGTTGAAATGCCATTCGTGTGTGCGAGGCTTTAGGGAAGTGATAGCCGTGAGCCGTAGCAGGTATCTGTTTAGTCAAGTAAAGATAAACTAAGAGGTACTGGAACCTTTTTGTAAGGATGACCGACTGGATTGGCCAGCAAAAGACTGTTCTCTGCTGTGAAATTACTTGCCAGTGGTTTGGAACCCACGTTTTCTACTATTTTATTGATCTCCTTTTTTATATTACTTTTCAGTATGTTCTATCTGCAACCATAACATTTATCTGTAATAATTTATACCATAATAAAGTACTTATATCTTATGATAAGTTTTCCTCTTTTTTTATTATTCTACATTCTTTGCATGACTTTTACAGTATTTTTCCATTTTCTGTCTTAAAAATGTATAAATGTACGGTATCTTTGATTTTAATGATTGTAGAGTTAAATGATTTTATGTGAACTGTGTTAAGGAAGCTTGTTGGGCGTAGGCCTGTAAGCTTCCATCTATGCTTTGTACTAAATAAATAAATTTCAATAAAATAAAACTGTAGGTTCATCTTATCAATCACCACCAACTCATTACCCACGCACAGGCTTCAAACCTATGAGGGCTTCATCCTTAAAAGAGTTAGTATAAGTTACAGTTAAAATCGCATTTAAACTATGTAACAATTTTGTAAAACAATGTTTTGTACAGAACAATTTTTCGAATTCCTAAAAGTGCTATCAATAACTATACTGAAGAGTTCCGCAATGGCGGATATTAACGACAGCATTGAATAGCTGATGGAAATCGATGAACGCTACTAAGTATAATTGATAAAACTTCGAAATTGATAAATTATGTTCTATATATTTGGCAGTTTGCATTTCTCACCTGAATAGCCGACGGTCGCAGTGCGAAGATCTCGTTGAGCACTCCCTTCGTAAAGCCATTTATGTTGACAAGGATATGATGAATGCCATCCGCATTGATCTGATCGGCCACCTTGCCGTTGCATGGAATCTGGGACAGGTCGACAAAGTTCTCCGACTTGCGGACGATCTTGGCGCGAAACGTGGTGCCGTCGCCCGGACTGAGTGTGTAGCAGAACACCTCCACTTTTTTGTGGTCGTGCCGGCCGGGAATCGACTGCATCAGATGCGAGGTGAGGTGGTTGCCGAAGTCGGAAGACACGTAGCCGATGCGCGGGTGCTGGCCGCACAACTCCTTCAGGTATTTGTAGGGCGGCATGTTCAGGACGTGAATCTGAAAAATCAGTGATAGTTAAGTTATTCAAGAGCTGGATGTACTGACAAACACTATCAAACACAAATGTACAAGTCCTTTTTTTTGACAATTGATTTTGTCAGACTGATAATGAAGTAAATTCATTCTGCTTGGGGAGGGCAGGGGAAGCAGTGGCCACTAATATACGGTATGCCAAAAGTGAAAAAAGCTGTATAGATGATTATATTATTATACCAAACAAAATTACTTTATTGGAATATGATATTAACTTGAAAAAATTCTAATAAGAGACAAAATTCAAGCTTTTCAGATAGATTTTTTAACAAATGCCCCTTCCCCCTCATAATCTGGACTAAAATGACGCCCTTGCTTAGACCTAGTTTTTAGATATTAAGGCTTTTGCGTTTTATTCCCATGATTTTTTTTTGGAGGATGGAGCCCACATAGGTCTGAGACCTGTAATGAATTGGATGATGGAGATTGCTGAGTTGGACTTACAGTTTTAGGTGGTTTCCGAACCACCGGGAAGTGATTATACAGCAGAGAACAGAGTCTCTTTTGCTGGCCAATCGGTCACCCTTACAAAGAGCGCCCAGGAGTTTCGTAGCTTATCTCTTATTCAACAGATACCTGAAATGGAAAGCAGAAATCCAAATCACGCACTATTTTCACATCAATTTATACTCAAAAGAATTTTTCACATCACAAGAATTTGAAGTTACTATCCTTTTCTATAGACGTCCCTATATGTTCTACTGCTCGCATGTATACTAGCTCAAAATATTAAGTTTAATTCAATTTATTCACATAATTTAAAATAAATGAAATTACACAACAATCTAAATAAGAACTGCGAATAATAATATGATAAAATAACAGATGTCTACTTGAGAAAATAAAAAAATTGAAATTAACAACACTCATTACTTGGCCCCAAAAGGGAATTAAGAACAGAAAGAATAGTAAAAATTCATAAAAAGCGGTACCGGTAGTGAGAGGCCACCAAGATTAGTAGCAGATAGATCTGTTTACTAACTTTGGGTGTCCCTAACTTCACCAATCGCCAGAGCCTTGTCGGCCGTAGTCACTTTGGTAACTCACCGGCAGGCGACATCTCAACACTGCCTCCAGTCAAGAGATGACACCAAACTGAGGGCACCCAGGACGTACGTTTCCCAGCCCACACGAGGTGTGGCATCAACACCATTCGAGGACGTAAGGTTGACTTGCCCCCCTTCCGGGAGGGGCCTTGTGGGCCACGCGAGGTGGATACTGCTCCTAACTACAACCCATTAACGGAGGGAAGTAGTGTTGGAGTTCAGAGGCAATCCCTGGGGTACCTCCAGAGATCACCTCTGTCCTGCCAACCAAACAACATCCCCTGACCACATTTTCTATTAATAAATAATAATTGTTTTAAAAAGAATATTTTTTAATATCAATCTCATTTGCTGGGTTTTCTGCAGTTTTCCTCTGATACAACAAAACCACCCAAATACACAACAAATAGACATCAAAAGCTATTCTACAAACTGACACCCTAGCAACACAATGGAACCACTCCCGCAAACAATACCCCCCTCCCTAAACACCAAAAAAAAAACATCATCAAAATACACCAGAAGAGCAGAACTTCAGATGTAATTCAAGATGGACAAAAAGAGCCTCTCAAAATTCTCCATCGGTTTGTACAGCAGAGAACCCAGTATAAGATTTTATAAATTAAATTCATACAAAAGAGAAAATAATTTTGAATAAATCATAACATTTAAAAAAAACAGAATGTTTCCTTTCTATATAACAATAAAATATTATTAAAAGTGGAAAGAAATTAAATGAAATGTCGATCATTAAATATAATAGACTAAGAAAGATGGAAAAGTCCGTGGCCTAGACCTCCCACCTTTAACCTGAATATGTACATGTCTCACTTCTTCCTTCTTCTGCCCTTGTCATCCTGTATTTTTATTATTATTTGAATTTTTTAAAGATTAAGCCTTGAAAACTCCACACATGGAGTACAAGACAAGTCAATACCAACAGTATTCTCACATTACATTAGTCACCATCGATAAAATTACAGCAGTTGAAACTTAAAATTATACTTAAATTATCATAGAAATCATTATCAACTAGATATATCTTCAATTGTTTGAAGTGGGAGCTGACATTTTTTAACAATGATTGATACAAAGTGTCTGGTAAAGTCAATGACAAGAAATACACAATAAAACAAATAAACGAAGAAACAGAGAACTGCATGCCCTACCTAGTAGTGGATTGTACTAACTGTGTTTCAAAATTATGCCTTGAAGTATTAAGACTAGTCAATACAAACAGTATTCACAAATTACAATAGATACAATCGATAAAATTAAAAAAGTTGAGACTTGAAATAATCTGAAAAGGTCACTTGTACTCTATAGAAACTTTATCAACTATAGGCTATATATTTTCATTGTTTCAATTTAAATAGAAAATGATTTTTTTGCAATTATTAATACATAACGTTTTTTAAATCAATGCCATGAGAAACACAATTTTACAAAGAATTGTAACAACATAAATGCATGCCCAATTACAAGTACAATATAAAAAGTTGCTAAAAAATAATTTTTTAATTCCCGACATACTTAGAAAAACGTTCCGGAAAAACCCCGAAATCTGCGTTCCAGAATTTGTGCATAATTCCTTCCCCACCCGTAAAAAAGCAAGAAAAATCTATTATTTCAACATTTAACAAAAATTATTGCATTTCAATTCAGATTAAAAAGTGTACAATACCAACGAACTACTGAAACTGTGTATTGGTAGCCTAATCATGTTTACCGAAATTTTCATCAAATTTCCTACATCAATATGATAACAATATAATCTTTTGAAGAATATTATTCTATCATTTTCAACAATAATATTGATAATATTTTTTCAAGTAACTGTCCAGCTAGCAGTTTGTCTGGATCATCAAATACCAAGCTTCAAACATAAATTCTGTTCAAATAAGCTACTGCTATATATGTTATCAGTTTTAGTTTTGGAGTTTTCATCCTCTGATAGCAATTAGATGAAAACTTCGGCTGGAAAACTAGCCTAGAAAACAATAAAATATATTAGACATTTTCAAAGCATAAAGTCCACTAAATAGTTTCAAAACAACATAATTTAATTTTTAATTCAAATAATCAAGAATAGTTTAGAATTGGATAGCATTTAAAAAAGCTAAGTCTGATTGGCTGGATTTATTATGTGATTTATAGATGGAGATTCAGAATCATCACTCATGGAAACATTCAATTATTACTGCGTTGAGATATCTGGACACATCTCAAAATGCAATGCTTGAAACTCAGCACTGGATTAGATATTTGAACTGCTCTGAAACCGAATCTGTTTAGCTATGAAGGCTATTGTGATTTCTTCAGTTATTTAGAATAGATTCTACAAGAAAAGAAAAACAGTTAATTACCTAGTAGATGAAGCTTAAAAAAAGACTGTAGCACGAATGGAGTTGAATCTGTTTGAGAATACCCGAGATGAAGTGGTGATGACAACAACACAGTGTGGCTGAAACAGACTTGAGCAAGAGTGATTAAATGGGGAAAATTCCTTATTTAACAATAGATAGTATCACATATTTGCACTCCTACAATCTGTAGGCAAGCGCCAATAATCTATCAATAAATAGTATCAAATTTTTTGTACCCCTACATCTGTAGGCAAGCGCTAATAATATGTCAATAAATGGTATCAAATATTTTTGCACCCCTACATCAGTAGGCAAGCGCCAATAATCTATCAATGAATGGTTTCAAATATTTATGCACCCCTACATCTGTAGGCAAGCGCCAGTAATCTATCAATAAATAGTATCACATATTTGCATTTCCTAGCAAGTGTATGAGAGCACCCCCAAACTACCACTGAAGCCATGGAATAGGCTTCCATGCTTGAATGTACCCAAGTGAACTCTATTCTCAGTGTGGTAGAGCTTATGACATTTTCACTGCCAAAGCATTGCCAGAGAGAATGGCATAAACTCTAAGCACAAAGCCAGTAGCTGAAGCTAAAGTGAGAGCCACTTCCCCAAATTTTGATTAATCAATGTCTAATCTAATTTCTTATCACATTCACCGTACATGAATAGGCAAGAGCCAATAATCTATCAATAAATATGGTATCACATATATTTGCACTCCTACATCTGTAGGCAAGCGCCAATAATCTATCAATAAATAGTATCAAATATTTTTGCACTCCTACATCTGTAGGCAAGCACCAATAATCTATCAATAGATAGTATCAAATATTTTTGCACTCCTACATCTGTAGGCAAGCGCCAATAATCTATCAATAAATAGTATCAAATATTTTTGCACTCCTACATCTGTAGGCAAGCACCAATAATCTATCAATAAATAGTATCAAATATTTTTACACTCCTACATCTGTAGGCAAGCACCAATAATCTATCAATAAATAGTATCAAATATTTTTGCACTCCTACATCTGTAGGCAAGCGCCAATAATCTATCAATAAATAGTATCAAATATTTTTGCACTCCTACATCTGTAGGCAAGCACCAATAATCTATCAATAGATAGTATCAAATATTTTTGCACTCCTACATCTGTAGGCAAGCGCCAATAATCTATCAATAAATAGTATCAAATATTTTTGCACTCCTACATCTGTAGGCAAGCGCCAATAATCTATCAATAAATAGTATCAAATATTTTTGCACTCCTACCTCTGTAGGCAAGCGCCAATAATCTATCAATAAATAGTATCAAATATTTTTGCACTCCTACATCTGTAGGCAAGCGCCACTAATCTATCAATAAATATTATCAAATATTTGCACTCCTACAATCTGTAGGCAAGCGCCTCTAAGCAATTGATAAATAGTATCACATATTTCCACTTCCTAGCATGTGTATAAGGGCCCCAGACAATTTTTTGATTCTTTCAAATCATGATTTGTACTTTTGAAACTGGTATATAAATACCATATAAACTAGTTATATATTTGTTGATTTAGTGCAATTTTATTTTATATTATTCAGATGTATTTTTTATATTTTTATGTTTCTATTTCCGTTGGGGAGGATATATAAATGATTTGATTTAGTGAACTCTATTCTCAGTGTGTTGGAGCTTATGGCATTTTCACTGCCAAAGCATTGCCAGAGAGATTGGCATAAGCTCTAAGCACAAAGCCAGTAGCCAAAGCTAAAGTGAGAGCCACTCCCACAATTTTTGCATAATCAATGTCTAATCTAATCTCTTATCACAATTACCAAACATAAAGGTGCTAACACCTGCACTCAACATATGTCGGAGACATCATTACTCCAGGGTTTTCACCTGGCAACCGGCATCTCTTGATCACAGGGTAACACAGTCCATGCACAATGAATGTGACATGAGAATCCTGACAGGGACCTAACAGCAAATCCCTATTTACATTTGTTAGCCTTATATCAACCCACCAGCTGCAATGAAATGTACCACACCATAATAAAATGGTTGTGGCGACTGAGCAGTGCACCCTGTTCTCCTTGTGGAACTAACAAGTAGTCACAAGGCCTTAGCGAGGAGAGAGACTCTCGAAGCATCCGTGAGAGCCACTGAACCCAGCCAAAAAACCATCAAGCGCGATAAGATTATGTCATGGCACAAATCAAGAGCCCGGATAGAAAGTGTGATACATGATTAACAACTGCAAATGCCCTACAACCCAACAAATCTCCATTCACGATTGTTAGCCTCATAACACATCCCACCAGCTACAATAAACAGTACCACTCCATCATAAGACGGACGTATAGCAGCGTTATCTGACAACTGCGGTCATGAACTCTACAAGAGAGACATGGACTCTCAGATGCAGACCCTGCCATCGAAGCCACAAATATGACTTTGTGGCACAATCCAAGAGCATGGTTGAAGAGTGTGGTACTTGACTAACAACTGTAAACCTCCTAGCATATGCAGGAGAATGGTGGGAAACTTCTAACCTAACTGACTATAAAAGCAAGATACATAATACCAAATCTCCAGTTTCACGTCCTGGCCAGTTTGTACTCCACCATCTTGACCTACTGAAGAGGTTACCGTGAAGTTGAGTCTTTTCATATCTCCTTCTTGAAGTAGGTTGAACTGATCAGTCATCCTGTTGAAAAAAAAAATAGTTCAGTTAAGCTATTACAAATTTGGAGGTGTGTTGATTGCTTCAATTATATCAAAATATGTGGTGGTGTTACATTGATAAAAGTTTGTAAAGTTGATTGGAAATTGATATGTGCTGGCAATATTCAATTGACTATAGAATGTGTTTGAAGTGATGATGTTGATTAAGATCAAGTATCTTGAGCATTAAACAATGTGTCCTAACATACTGATACTGCATCATATGTTTTGCTGGATATAGTTGAAAACTCAGAAATACTTGTTCTTAAAAATGGAAAGCCATACAAAATAAACCAGTATCAATACGGCTCCAACAATAATTATATTGAAATTTTGATAGGGTAAAACAGCCACTTCATTCATCAAGTATATCAATGAACAATCTCTGCCCTTGAGAATAATGTTGGAGGATACTTGGAATGAATTAAAATTTCCTATTCAATCCCAATAAGACTATCATTAGTATATATTAGAATTAATTGGT